>JAPSGF010000032.1:5922336-6005235 GCA_035772895.1 Perdix hodgsoniae
AAAGAAAGAAAGAAAGAAAGAAAGAAAGAAAGAAAGAAAGAAAGAAAGAAATTTCAAAAAATTGAGTTTCTTCCAGTTTTGGAAAGTTCTCCAAATGCCCCGAGGTTACTACAGTGGTCCTGTTAGGTTCTGTTAGTTCTATGACCATTGTTCAAAGGCACACTTGTCTCAGGAGCTGTGTGTGCCCTTTGCAATGTGTGATGCCTGGGAGACGTGGTGGAAGTGCTAATATGCAAACACAACTCTTGGTTATTATTTTGTAAAGAAGATATTAATATTAGTGTCTAAACAGAACTGAGTTCTTTCTGGATCACTCATCTTCAGTGCCTAGCTCAAAACACGTTCTGCTTAATAGTAAGAAAGTCCTGCTGATTTTTGTGGCCTTTTCCTTGTGTGATAAAATCAAGCTCCATCTCTCACACAGAGTTTGTAAAAAACTAATCAGTAATTTATCATTTGAACTCTTTCAATTCAGTATCAGGTTATAAAACAGTAGAAGATTGGCTTGCGTCCTCCAAGTATTTTTTTTTTCCTGTATGATGGAAAGCTTCTCAATTTAGTCTCAGCTCTACCATAAGGGAGGAAGAGAATTAGCAACTAGAAATAAATCACTATGTTTGGATTGCTTTTTTTTCTTTTTTTTTTTTTTTTTTTTTTTTTTTTTTTTTTTCCACCCTACCTGTACCCATAACAATTTTGCGACAAAAGAAGAAGGAAGCACACAGACTTCTCATTGAGCCATCTATCTGCAAACAGAGGTAAATGAATTGCAATAGTTGCTTTGGAGTAGAATTGATCTGAAACTCTATCACCTGAAATATACTGCTGGGCCATCCTAGGAGATTCCAATAAATACTTCTGGCTTAATTGCTAAGCTCTCCAGGGCAAGAAGACATGGACAACAGCAGAATACTAAATGACTTTCAGGGTGTCAGGAAGTCTAGGAAGTAAAACCAAGTATTCATTCTGACCAAAAGCAGATCATGCCTGATCAGTGTGGCAGCATTCTCCAAGGAGCGATGGCACTGGTGGACAAAAAGCAACTGATGTTATCTACTTGGACTTCTGCAAGGCCTCTGACGTGACCCCATACCACATATTGGTTAGATGGTCACAATGAGAGGATCGTGGTCAATATATGATTTTATGACTAAGACTTTTTTTTTTTTTTTTTTTTTTTTTTTTGAGACTTGCTTGTATTACACTTTATAAGAAGAGCTTTAAGACAAAGGAACTGTTTGTTGACATGGAGATTCACCACAATGGAGTCAGTATGAAGTCACACAGGAAAATATCTATCAGTTTGAGGAGCATTTTCATATGCAGGACTGAATATTTCTCTGTTGTCTGAGAACACAATTTTACTTTAAATAAAAATAGTGACACTTCTATAAACCTCAGTTTGAAGCAATCTTGATGAACCTGTTCTTTCCAAATGCTGAAAACTGACTGTGCAACCTCATGTGGTATTCCATGTTAGGATCTTAGATTAAGAGCCCCTTTCTGTAATGAAGTTTACTGTTTGCTGCCAAGAGTGTACCCTGGACACCTTCTTCATTACCATCAAAGTTTTAATTCAGACTTAGGTCCAATCTTGCTACTGTATCATTAAGTATTAATGTGTTTTAATTATCAGACTATTTTTAGAAGATTCAGCATTTTATAGTGCCAGGAAGTGAAGTGGAGCAGAAAGCAAAATCCAAGTGGAACACTTCACTCTTCCTGAGATAGGAATATGGATTATGCATCACTAATGCTATTAACAGAAAACAAATTATGTTGGTTCTAGATTTACAAGCTGAATGTCAGCACAAAGAATTCACCCCAGCTACTACTGTTTCTTGTTTGCTTACTTATGTCATATTTAGTGAATTCAAACATTACTGTCAAGTAAGAGAAGTTTTCAGTAAATCCTTTTGTGCTATTGGTTTTATGTCCTCCTTTTTCCCATTGCTAGAGCAATGAAAATACAGATCATTTTGATCTGAAAGAAGTTCCCAGGAATGTTTTCTTTTAGACTGCACTCATATGAATAGAACAACTTGAATTTTCCTGGGCTGTTATTCAGTTCTGTCAATAATTACAGTGATTTAAATGAGCATCAGCTCCCTCAGCTTCTATTTCAGACAATTATTGTGTATTACAAGATCTGAGAGGAATCATCTGGAGACCGACATTAATAGCAATTACTTTTCTGGTTGATGCTGAAATATTCAATAAAAGAACATGTAGATACCTTCAAAGGTCCAGAGACATGGACTTAGCGGCGTTATTCATCGTCAACTGAAACTACTAACTGTGGTTCATTTCTATCTCATGTAAGTGGATCAAGTTCTAAACTGACACGTATTTCTTCTGCATGAACTTAAGTCATCTGCATCCTCTATCCTGCATGTATAGCATAAGAAAAGTAACACATTATACACTTCTTCTAATATTTCTTTGTGCAGTGTTTGACAGTCCTCAGTACAATTACCAAGAATAAATACTCTTCTCTCCTGAAAAGAAAACAATAAATGATTCCATATCCACTTCTTAGCATGCTACCTTTGCTTCTAGGCAAGGCACAGTCACTGTTGATTGTTTTCCAAGTAAATGGCAACCCCAGTTCAAATGAATTCTTTATTCTTTTTTATTATCAAGCAAGAAGGGCAGTGTGGAATAAATGTGAACAGAACACAAAGAGAAAAGGAGAATAGACCACAATGAATAATCCAGCCATCCTAAATGTTCAGCCCTCTCTCTCCATCCTGTCCATGGGATAGCTGCGGAGATTCACCTACACTAGAGAAATACTCCAGCAGTTGTAAGAATATCATGGTGAATTTTATTTTTATTTGAGTGGATTTGCTGTCTCCTGTCAGTTTATTGTGTTGTGTTAGCAGGGATATTTGAACAGAGCAGAGTTTTGTAGGAGCTTCAGTGGGCTCTTGCTTACTTCTTGTTCTCATTCATTCATTCATTCATTCATTCATTCATTCATTCATTCAGTGAATCAGAGCCTGCCAGCTCTGTGGGCATGCAGCCAGTTTTGCATTTACTACTGGGCTTGTGCTGGCTGCCAGTCACAATGAATGGTGATAAATGGATTCAGAAGCACCTATTAGGATTAACTGAAGGCTTAAATTCACTTTGAACCTTCTTAATGCCAAAATTAATTATGTTAAAATTAACTACTCCATTTTATCCACTGAAGAACAGGCCAAGGTTAAGGAAAAACTTACCTTAAGGTTTAATGCAGCCTGGAGTTTAAGTAGCTAGTGGAATCTACAGAACATGGAACACATCACATCTACTAGAATCACAAGCATAATACAAGTTCTTTGTACTGACTCTTTTCAGCTTGTTCAAATTTTGGTTCATGTTGGCTTCAGTGATTCAGGTCAGTCAGAACAATACCGGCATGGTCATCCTCAAAGTAGCTTAGAAAATAGGACTGTCCTTATATTTTAACAAAAATGTTTACAAGAATGGAATCCCACATACTGTATTTAATTCATAGACATCTGAAATAAATTTCATTAAAAGAAATTTCAATGATCTGATTTCTTTACAAACCAAAGAGGTCCTACTCAGTTAGCCTATTGATTGCAATTATTCCATTCAAAGTTGTGTTGAAGAACAGCTGTTGAAGAACAACATAATATCATTTGAAAGCTCTAAAACTCTCCACTATCAAAATAAGACAGTCAGATATGTGATACTGTAGAACCTACCATAGTGACATATGTGATGAATAACCTCAGTTCAGTCCTGCTAAACCCGTGAAGAGTCACATTTTGAACTTAAGAGCAACTTGGTTGAGACAGAGGTCCTTTGGACCTTTGGTCCTTTGGGGTTTGGAAATTAGACACATGTGAGCAACACTGACAGAATCTGATCAAGGCTACACTATAAGCTGTACATGTAATGCTGATGTAGTAAGAACAAAGCCATGAGAAGCACAGTGCCCCAGTAAATGAACTGACTCTTTCCTTTTGTTCTGTCTTCTATATTCCTACATGGTATTAGGCCATGACTTATTATATTTGACTTACAGGATGCCAAATCACCTTGATCAGAACACTTGTCACTGAACAGAACAGCATCAACTAAAAAGATGGAGGAAATAAGGAGGAAAAAGTCAAATGAAAGCAGGATTTTTCAGATGTTTTCTAAAAATAAACGGTATATTACGCTTTTGTGCTGCTTCTTAATCTAATCTATGGAAGGAAATCATGACTTCTGACTACTTCAGGCTAGGACCTGAGCCTTTTATCCTTTTCAAAGAGTCCTCTACAGTGCATATTACTAGTGTAATTAAAAAATCAGCCACTGTGACCTCACTGTAAAATTCAGTAGTTATACTTCTGGGCTATCTCACTTTCTCAGTACATGTCAGACACAGGGATGTTCTCTTTATTCTTGTTCAAATTCCAGACAATTTTCTGCTTTTGTGCTGCTGTCTATATGTCCTGAGCTAGCAGAAGTTCTATTCTCCTGCAGACAAATGAGGTGATCCATAGAAAACTAAACATACTCAAAATAAAGTTCTATTGCTCTGGCTATTAGTTGTGTCATGTTCAGACAGTTCCTACAGAGCATGGATTGGTTAACAAATTTAAAAACTGCTATTCATTTGTTGTTGTTATTATAAAGATAGCTTTTCAGTCACCCTTAAAGTAAAACTTTTTCTTTCTTATATGTTTTACTAATAGAAAAAAAAAATTCCATATTCTAGATAGTCTAAAGATCCATATTTAGGCCACCTAACTAAAAATGTGTTCCACAGTTTGGAAAGAGGAAACCTGATGGGAGATTTCATTGAAATTTACAAAATTCTGAGGGTGGATGTTCATAGGATGAACAGGAATTAATATTCACTAAATCCTTAGGTACTAGAACTCTAGGACATCACTAATAACATTTGCAGATTGCTTAAAATTTCACTATCATTTTAAAGATTGGACCACAAAATTTTGGAATTTTTTTGGCACACAAATTTTTGGAAATGGCACATACTAAAAGAGAATAAACAAAATAATGAGAAGATCTAAAACAGGTACTATAAGCAATCAACAGGGATCTACCCTCCAAAATTCTTAATCCTCTTACATATGCATTCATAATGATAAGAGAATTGAAATAAATGCTTATACTCATGTGAGCCTATGTATACACCACATAGCATTGAATTCCTTCCTGTACTTTGGCTTTTCATTCTTTTTAATGACACCAATGGCCAACTTTTTCCTGTCCTTCTTGCAAGTGTGCATCCGTATTTGTGCAGCATTTACAGTACTGCTCTATATGCATCGCTGGTCTATTTTTAAGTTCTTGTGATATTCATTTCTTCATCTACCTGCAACTCGTCTGAAGTTTGTTCAGAACTGTGAGTGAAGGGATATGCCTTGATAAGGTGGTTTGGGAAGGAAATTGTGCAATACTTGAACAGATTAATTTCAAGTCACAAGATCAAGATAATAGTTTGGTACCTTGAAAAAAATCCAGAGAAATGACCACCCAACACTGCCATGTATAGGAGGTAGGACTGGACTACGCCCCACAAGAAGACAAGACTAATAGGATGCAGATTCCTGGGAACTGTTTGTGGCAAGGGGTGCAATTCTTGGAGGTCTTTTCTGCAAAGTCCCAACTTTTAAGCGAGGCAGCAGCGGTCAGCTCATAAATCCCCTGCAAGCTCTCACACATCAGAAGAAAGAAACACTACAATACTCAGCAGGGCACAATGGAACCTTTTGGTTGAAAGCAGAGCAATTAGCAATGTAATAACCAATTATGTATGATGCTCAGTTAACAACAACATAAATATAAAATATGACCGCAATATTTTGAGTCAAAACCTCAGAGAGAGTTACCACTTGATCTTAAATTTTCCTCTCTGCAAATAATACATTGTTAGTAAAGTTTTATCCATGTGTTTGCCACTACTGTTTAATTGCACGGGAGGCAGTTTAATAAGTCTATTAACAACAGCTAACCACAGAGCAAATATGATTATAGGTAATTACAGAAAGGAAGTAATCTGCTAATTTGTAGTGATTCTGAGGTCTGAGAGAGGAGTTCTCAATGTGATTCTCATTATTGGAAATCAAGATGTTACTGCAGTGACCTGATATGGTAATTTATCTTTGGAAGTTTGAGTTTTATAAGCTATAGATTACTTTTACTAATAAATGGCAGGACGACTTTTATTTTTTTGAACATTTCACAGAATCACAGAGTCACAGAATTGTAGGAGTTGGAAGGGGCTTCCAGAGATCATCGAGTCCAACCCCCCTGCCAAAGCAGGCTCCTTACACCAGGTCACACAAGATCTTGAATATCTCCAGAGAAGGAGACTCCACAACCTCCCTGGGCAGCCTGTTCCAGCACTCCATCACCCTCACTGTAAAGAAGTTCTTGCACACATTTGTGCAGAACTTCCTATGCTCCAGCATTTATCTGAGATCAGCTCATTTCCTTATTAAAGAAAAAAAATATATAAATTGGGAAAGAACATCAGAAGCTACTGAATTGCGTAAGTGCTAATTATAGAATAGTAGAATGGTTTGGGTTGGAAGACACCTGAAAGATCATAGAGATACAACTCCCCTGCACTGGCAGGAACACCTTCCACCCAACCAGATCACTCAAAGCCCCATTTGATTCACCTCTGAACTCTTCCACAGATGGGGCATCCACAGCTTCTCTGGGAAACTTGCTCTAAGTTCTTACCACTCTCACAGTGCACACTTTCTTGCTTACACTTATCTGTATCTTTCTTAGTTTAAAACCATTACCTCTTCTCCTATCACTACACTTCCTGATAAAGAGTCCTTTCCTATCTTTCCTACAAGCCCTGCAAGTACTGAAAGGCCCTTTCAAGGTCTCCCCAGAGCATTCCCTATTCCAGACTGAACAAGTCCAACTCTCTAATGCTCCAGACCTATGGCTATCTTCATGGCCCTTCTCTGGACCCACTCCAACAGCTCCATATCCTTCTAATCCTTGGGGCCCCAGAGGTGAATGCAGTAATGTACTTCCCAAACAAGGGAAGAGCAGAGGAGGAGAATCACCTCCATCTACTAGCTAAGATACACTTTTTTTGTTGCTGCCCAGGATACAAGAGGCTTTCTAGATTGAAAGGGCGCGTTGTTGGCTCATACTGAGCTTTTCATCCTCCAGTACCCAAAAATCCTTCTCAGCAGGGCTACCTTCAATCCATTCTCCATCCAGTCTGTGTTCATTTTTGGGACTGCCCTCACCCAGATACATGATCTTGCACTTGGCCTTTTTGAACTATATATTGTTCACATGGGCCCATGTCCTGAGATCGTCATGGGCCCTCTGAACTCGTGGTGTGCCTCTTTTCCAGAGTATTGACTGCACCACTCAGCTTGGTATCATTCGCAAATTGGTAAAAAATGGAGGATGCACTCAACCCATTGTTTTTTTCTGGCACAGAGGTGAGTCTAACTGACCTGTAGTTTTCCATGTCTTCTTTTCTTTTTTTTTTTTTCCCCTTCCACTCTTTTTAAAAATATGGAATTTCTTCAATATAAAATATATTCCAAGAAAACTAATAAGCAGGTAAGATTTTCAAAAAAATTACCATATTTCCTTACTGCTTAACTCCCTGCTTCAATATTCTGAAAAGAAGATTGTTCATGTAAAAAGCACACATTTCTCTGTCTGTCATATATGTTAGGGTGGTGAAATAACTCAGCAATCCAGTGTAATTGCATAATGCTCATAGATCGTGCAAAGTATTTCTTAAATATTAAAGAGCAATATGATCTGCCATTCTACTAGAATTTTTTTTCTTATCTTGCATATGCAGGTTTTTCTGAAATTCACTACCACATCAGAAGTCCTTTGTCCAGCGATGATCTTTTCTCAAGCATTTCTTTTGGCTGTTGTTGATCCCTTTCCTTTGTAACCCAATTTTCAATAATATCTAGCCAGAATGCTTAAACTGCACATTTGAAAGACAATCTGTATCCCCTGTAAAGCTGTGTTTTTGTTGTTGTTTGTTTTTTATGTGGAAAAAGGAAAAGGAAAGTTGTTATGTGCCAGCTTCTAGCTGCCCTAGTGGCAAAGCAAAATGGGTTAAATTAAACTACATTAAGCCCGATTACTACCCTAGTAGGCAAGAAGGTACTCTTACGAGAGGAAAAAAGCCTGAGACATAGTTAACTTTCTAGATGTTGTCAGTACAGATGCTGTCAGAATTTCAAATGCGGTGAAACTTTTAATAAAACACCTCTAAAAATTATCCCATTTGTGCTCTTCCAAGTATCATTTGGAAAAGCTTAGGCAAGAACAGATCTCCTAAACGCTATTGTCTGTATTTTTTATTCCGGAATTAACTTTTTCTACAGCTGGCACCATGGTTGGAAATCATAGAACTGTATGCTTGTATTACTGCTTGTAATAGAAGGGACCTTTGAAGGTCATCTGGTCCAACTCCCCTGCAATGAAAAGGGACACCTACAGCTTGAACAAGATGCTCAGAGGGCCAGACAGTCTGACCTTGAATGCCTCCAAGAATGGGACATCCACCGCCTCTCTGAGAATGAGATGAAAAATCTTAATTTCTATTTCTATTGTTTGTACTTCAAAATGATTTTTGGAAGCTCTTGCTTAGTAGCACAATCTTAATAGTTTAATGCTGTTTTATTTAAAAATAAAATAAAATTTTAAAAAAATTACCCAAGATTTTAAATGGCTTGATGTTTCCTAGCATACAATTCTTAACCTCCATAGGAGAGAAATGCACAAACAACTGAGTGCTTGTAGCATTTGTAGGATCAAGATAAGTCACCATAAGTATATCTCAGCCTACTCTGACATAAAGTAAATAAACAGATAATATACTTAATTTGTACTATCTGTAATTTGTTGGTTCCTTATCCTTTTTACAGAACATTCAGCATCCTGACACAGAAAAAGCATTACATTTCTACTCACAAGAGTTGCTGGGGAGGAATATATCCCATTGTAATAGGCATTCTGACAAGTGAGTGAATACATGTTGGAAAGCATCACTTACCCCTTATTCTCTTATTGCTATTGCTACCTGTGAAGCCCTAAGAGATATCTGATGCATTTTATGTCAATTCCAAAGTAGTGGTAGGAAAAGCATTCTAGGGTCTGCATAAATTGTAAATGTAATTCACTCAACTGGTGTATAGATTCTCCAGGATAGATGCCATCAAATGCAGCAGGCAGAGCAATATATCTTGGACTGGTATTTCTGCCAAGTTCCAGGGAAGTATCCCTACCTGTAGAAATCATTCATAGTGAAACTCAGGGCAGGTAATACAGTTTTTCACTGTATTTTTCACTGAAATCACATTTACTTCTCTAAGTACTGGAGACTCTATTTAAAGGCACATTTAATGAAATTTAACAGTATAGGGTACCTCCCAAGAGCTGAGCATTTGTTGATATAGTAGGACTTGATAGACCAGCCTGCTATGGTGTTCTTATGAACCTATGAACCTATTCATGAGGCAGGCATCATGAATAAAAAATTTGTAATTTAGTTTATATTTAACAGATTTCTAATACTTAAATAAATGGAGAGGGTGTAATGGCTTACAATTCTATGATTCTGTGATTCAATATGGACTTTCTGTGCATCCTCACTTTGTACTTTCTGTAATATTTAACACGTTAACAGTTAAGAAGCTCTCTAAATAATTTCTGATGGACATTAGGACTTTCTGGGAGAACTGACAGGCTTCAGAGAACTTGATCCTTTAGCTTAGGTTATGGGGAATGATGGGAGTTTAAAGTTTAAACTCATCATTATTCTGCAGTAGCATTTCATTTGCAAGAGTAGTAAATTCCTTTTAAAAGATTCACAACGTTCTGTGCTTTACAATGGAATGTATTTATAAGGAAAATATATATAAAGAAATACTCCATTATCCCACTCCTTGGGTATAAATACTCATTACAGTAACTACATTTTATGCTTTGGAAAGATAAAATTATGGAGAATCGCAGAATCATGATGTGATCTTCTGTTGGCTACAGATTCTGCCACTGAAAATTAAATAAAAAATACAAGTTCTTGTCTTAGCACCCTTGGAGGTAATAAGAGAAAATGGTCACTGTTGCAAAACAAGTCATTAGATTTTCTCACATGGAGATTATTTATTTTCCCCTTCAAACCTAGTTTGTTGCAGTTGAACAATGGGTGATAATATTACATGCAGTTTAAACAGTCCCTGAGAACTCTGAGAGATACAAATAACTGTTTTAAAAAATGAGGAATGCTTTAAAGCTGCAGACTGCTAAAAAATACATTGGTTATTTCTAGAAATCTAAATGGTGGTTTGGCTCTCTTCATATTCCCTATGAATCTACATTTAAGAAATTTCAGTCTCTGCCACAAGAAGTATACAAAGTCATTACACTTTTATTCACTTACTCATTATTTAGAGATAATGTTCTTATTGAAATTAACAAACTCTTTCCTTTTTCTTTCTGTTTACTTACTAATACATACAGATATACCAGTGAGCTGTGTGAATAATAGATTATTCGGTTCTCCATTTGTACCAGTAATTAGCTTAGATCCTGATAAGCATTTATTCATTGTATTAAATCTCAAAACTTCTTTGCTCATTTTTTTACATGTTTTTTGTCATTTGTAATGTCCTTTTTCATTGTGATGAAAATATTAATTTCAAGAGACTTCGTTAAGTGCTCAAATAATATTTGATATTTTCTGTATCCCGGCATAATTCACTGAGAATGATTAGTATTTCCTCATTATTTTTTCAAAACAGTAGGCTAGTTACAAAACCTGCTCAGAAATAAGAGAGTGAGATCAAATCACATATGTAACCCGCGTGCTACTCATTTCATGACTTTTCTCGGCTACGCAAGTCAACAGCACAATGAGCACATCCTGTTAACCAAACTTATACGTCAACTTTGAGTTGAATTCACTACTATTTAGTTTATCTTTAAAATTGTCTTTTTCAGAAGCTGGAAAAAAATTCACTGTGTTGTTCATTACATTAATGTAATAGGATCCAAAATTCAGCGTGGATGAAACAATGCATTTCCTTTTTCCTTGCCCCTTTTCCCTGGTAAATTTTGCTCTGGGGCATCCCAGGAATGTTGCTTAGGGACATCTTTAGCCTTTTGCCAGTTGAATGATAATTGTTTCCTATCTCTAAGCCCTGAGTTCCAGGCATCCCTTTTCCCTATTATGCACTGAACTGAAGTACTGAGCTTCCTGTGAGGTCTTCACGATAACCCCAAGGGCCTCTTCTGCCACCATATGTATTTAATCACAAAGTGAAAACTTTTCTATTTCTTAAAACCCAGAGCTGCCATGTGAGATAACTATCTACAGATATCAACCCAAAATGGAAAAACATTCAGATGCATCCTTTTTTTTTCTTTTTTCTTTTTCTTTTTTTTTAATCATCCTTCTGTGCTTTTTTTTCCTTTCTTTCAATGTTTTAATATTTTTTATTCATTGTATTTTAGAATTACATGGGCAAAAAAGTGTCAATATTTAGTGTAGTAAAATAGTAAAATAGACAAAGTAAAATAGACAAAGACAATCCACCTCAGGAAGTTAACAGCACACCAGATCTTCCAATACTAAAAAACTTGCCCCACTGCTTAACCAAAATCAGTTTAACAAACTGCTAAACTGGAAACCAGTGGAAGCTGTGCAAGCTAAGCTGTCATGGGAAGGATCTAAATTGTTTTGTCTATCTTATGCACAATTACCTAAAATTATATGAACATACTTGCAACACAAGGGCTTATAAGCTCTGAATCATAATTGACACCTTCCCAACTTGAGCCAACTCAAGTACCCAGTTAATTTTGAAGGTCTTCTGGAACCTTGTATCCAATTATAAGGATGTTTCTTTTGCTCATGAATCAGCTGCAGATCCATCACAGTTAACAGTGTGATGTTGGAAAGCGGTCTGAAAAATAAAACTAAACTGATACTAATTCAAGCTACAAAAAAAAAAAAAAGAAATGAATTTTTTAAAAAATGTTGAAATAGATTTTTTTGAATAAAGTAAATATTGTATGTCTTCAACTTTTAAAATTAAGGCAGTGTAATACAGTCAATCTAGGTATTGATTCCAAGAAGCACAGAACAAATTAATTAACTAAAATTAAAAAAACTAAATAAAAGAAATTAAAAAATGAATTAGTTTAAATCAAGGCCAAATATTCCTCAAATCTAGGAACTGTTGTAGTTTTTCTCAGTAAATAAATGAATAAATAAATTGAATGCATCTGTGGGGACAACACTTTTCCTAGAAAAAGGAGATTACACTGCCTTTGTGAAAGACCTGTGGTAAGTCAAGCTAAGCCAGATTTCAAATGACTTCAACTTCCATTCCTTCTTTATTCAAAGTCTCTTAACTTGGAGTAAAAACGTCGAGTTCCTGTTGATTTTTTTGCTTTTGCTTTTTTTTTTTTTCTAATTATTATTTATTTTGCATTAGTTTTGCTTTATTTCTCCACAAAAAAAGTGTGACACTCTATTAATACCTTAATAAGAGCTCATGTTTTAAGATATGTATTGCCAGTTCCACTGTAACTCATACGAAGAAAAAATTTCAGTGTGCAAAATAGTGGCCTCTGCACTGATCATAAAGCAACTTGCATTGCCAATGTAACGTTAAGTATATTTACACTTCTGTCATTTTCACTACATGATTTTGTCAAGCATGTGTTCCTTTTCGTTATTCAGAATGCTAGACATGGAATTTTTTTGCGGTTTAACCTAAACCCCTTCCCTCCTCCTCTCCTACCCAGAGGAAAAGTAATTTTGCATGTTTTTCCTCTCCTTTGTGTTTATGTCAACATTTTCCTTTAACAGCTTTGAAAACATATGCTTTTTGTTGAGTTTTTTTCATCATTGCAAATGAGTGATGAAATAATTAATGAATGTTGATAAAAAAATCAGATTCGTGTGTATAGATATTGTTTCCCATTAATAAGTAATTTGGTAATGAAATTATACATTAAAACCATATCAGATCCAAGAACAAATTTCAATTTGGGGTAATCTGACTTATAATCAGATGACAAGTTTTTACTGTAATACGCAACTTGCCTGGTATACAAATAGTAAATGCTTCTTCAGTTTGCTTCAGAAGGGACTATTTAACTGGTAGACATTACTTCCAGCCACATGACAGTGACTTTCTGTAGGTCAACATTTTGTTTTAATGCAGAAATCTGAGGTGGGGTAGGAAACTGGCCAAGCTACACAGAAAATTTCTTCAATGTTAGTCCAAATAAAAGAACTTCATTACTTTGGATTTGCAAAACTGGTGTAAAAAATATGACCAGTGTTTGTAATCATTCTGCTAATTTGAAGTGAGAGAAATGGGTATCTCCTCTTAAAAAAATATTCTATAATAAGAGGACATTAATTAATATGAACTGCCAATATTTGAAAAGGGATTTTTTATGTATATAATCTCATTGAATTCTCTGAAGGATAAGTCACCGAAGCACATTCCCACTTGAAAAACATTAGTTTGTTGTCATTTAACTAATCTCCCCTTATCTTCTATTTAGCAGAAGAAATTCCTCTCCCAGTTGGAAATGCAAGGTTTTTCTTACAAATCCTCCTGGCAGAAGAGATTGTGAAAGCTTAAATTCCACAGAGTGTTTTGTCTTGCTAATGACTTCAGCATACAATTCGATGCCCAACTGTGCATCTTTGTACCTCAGCTGGTTTGGGACTCGTTTGTTCACAGAGGAAAAGTAGACAGCTACAATTAAGTCTCAGGGAATCTTCCTTCAGAGTATGTGGGGGACTTGACTACTGCTGGTCTAGCAGTCTGTGTTTTCTCAGCAAAAGGCAGTAGCTGAAGAAGGGGGTTAACAATAGGATGAAAGGTTTTCTCTGAAGTCATTAAACTGTGAGGAAATGGTGGTGGTCATGAATTGTTACATAAAAGGAATTAACGTGCATGAAGTGGAAGGTAGAAGTATTAATGGATTGCTGACACCTAAATTATAAAGTAGTCAAGCAGTTGGACTGATAGGAATCAGACAGATGCATTTCAATGTTTGCGAGTATTTCAAAATAGCTTTGACCAGTCCTACAGCAGTAATTGCTTATATCTGTTAAGATTTTGAAAAATGAAAAACAGATTAATCACACTATGCATCTTCACATACTTGTCTGTAAATATCTGTTCCTATTAATGACTTCAGGAAAACAAGTTCAAGGAGTAACCTGAAATAAAAAGGGCTATGTATTGGCATTAATTATACAAAGAAAAAACTCCAGCAAGACGAGTGAGACAGTTAGTGAGGGAAGAAGATAAGGAGTTCAAATAAATAAGCGCAACACGATGGACTTAAAACGCAAAATTGGAGAAGAATGTGGATCAACAGTACCCACCACATCTGAAAAGCTAGCAGGTAATCTTCATGGAGATGTGAAGATACAGGGAACAAACTGTCCCACATCCACCAGGAATTTCTGTCCATCTAAGACTCCTTGTAATGATGACAAAATTCAAAAGTTGGAGAAAGATCCTGAAATGTGTTATCTTTAATGGTAAGTGTAAGAAACCAGATCCTGTGCTGGATAGTTTATCTGGGGACAGAGGCAGGGGGAAGCTTGGACTAGCAGGGCTGTTCTGTTCTTGTCAATTCCAAACACATAGACTGCCAGCAGCAGCAAAATCCCCAGTATGTATATAATCACCAGCCAAAAAGATGCAGAAATTACTACAGTTTGATAACACCAGTTGGGATACATCACAACCATTACTGATTTTACTATTACTTGCTAATTTGCTTCTGTCAAAGTATCAGTGCTGGAATATGTTCTTTTTCCTTGAAGACTCTACTTAGCTGCAGGCTAATAAAGTTGTTGAATACAGAGCACATTTATTATTGTGACTTGAAATAAGATTAGTCAGGCAGGATATTTATTTTAATTTCTTCCAGGTGGCATAAAACCTCAGCTAATTTTTGTCCCTCTCTAATTTAAGAAAGGTTGTGGTTTAGGAATTAAGGGTTTAATTAAACTGCATGTCAAAAACAACAAAATGCCAATACAAATGATTCCTTCTGACAAAAAACCTTTCAAAACTGGCGTCACAAACTCGTCTAAGCATCAAATGTTGTTTGAGGAACAGCTTGTCTTAAAAACAAGCTATCACTGAGAACTCTAGCCTTTTAACACACACCAGTCTACTCCTTAACACACTCTTTCAGCACTAGCGTGTATAACAAATAAAAATCACTATGTGAAAATTTTGTAACTGATTTCACTGTTTTTTATGCTGTAACACAGTGTGTTTGAGAGATGCAATCAAGGGGGTTAAAAATATAGCATGGAATGTCTGGATAATAGCTGTGATGACTGCTTTCACAGAAGAGCATGATTAAGAAGTTCTGTGCAGGCAAATGGTGCAATAAAGTCTTAGCCTCAAGCTTTTGCACTACAATAACTCAGTTCTTTCATTTGAGCTAGGGCTTAGAAACTTCAATTCCAAAGATATAAAACATTCCTTTCTCAATGTATGGAATAAGTAAATTTTTAACTGATGATTATCTTGTGCATCTTGACTTCCCATGGGTTGCAGAGGAATACGTAAGTGAAAACTAGATACTAGATTTCACTGATTTCAAAACATTTCTTTTGCCATTTTATACAAATTCATGTAATAACCTGAAGACAACTTTAAATTTCTAGTCAAGTAACTACTGGAAGATTAATCTTGCTCTGAAGGAGACTACCAGCTCATGCAAATAATGCTTTCTATTCCCTGCTTAACAATAGATTATTGATAAAATTGCTTCTTTAATATAAATATATCTGGATAGTTATAATTTGATTATTTTTGCTTATTTTTTCTAAGATACTGGTATAAATATCAAAAGTCTGTTTGAGTTTTCCTTAATGACATGTATTGTTCAATTCCTTCATAGCAATTAACATTCATTATTTACCTTCCTAGTGGAGTTCACTGATGAATGCTATGAAAAGTAAAGATCTTAACCATAATTTATGAAAGAACTGGGCCAAATCCTGTATGTTTTGCTCAGAAACTTCCTAGTTTACTTCCTGACGGGAATGTTAGGGTATGAAGGATGTAAAAGATAGGAGGTGATAAATTGGAGCAAATATTACAAAGTGTAGGAAGATATTGAATAATAGCACTAAGTAGAAAGATGTGAAGACAAATAGTGTTACTTTGAAGGAAATTCTAGAAGTTTGCTTTGATGGAATACAGATTTTTACTCTATAATAGTCTCTATTAAATATATATATATATATATATATATATATATATATATGAGAATTTTATTTAAGAACATCCACTCAGCTAGGATTTATGCTAAAGAAAGAGATGCTGACAATTACTGGTACTGAAACATGGCTGAGGTCTTGCTCTGGCTATGAAATTTGTAGGAAGACTGAATTAAGTTTACATGAAGTAAAGGTTTACAAAAAAGTGTTAGAATGTGATTCTTAAAGAATCTAGTAAGGCACAAAAATTGAACAAATCTGGATAGGAATTCCAAGTTGTAGTCAAACAGTAAATGGGTTACTATCAGGTTCCACAGCTGCAAAGTTATTAGGTGCCTGAGGTTGAAGAACTTCATGGAAATAATTATATCTAATCAAATACTGTTATGGTATCTTTGTCAATATACAGCTTGTAAAAATACTTTCTTGACACCCTAAGTTCCAAAAGACAAAATATGGTGGTTTGGAATTAGCCCTTACTTAGTAAAACACAAGAGTTAAGTCAAAAGTAAATTAGCTTACTAAACATTAAGGGAAACACAATATGACTATTTAAGATCTTCTAAGGATAATTAGGTAAAATTTCAATCTCTATTGATGCAACTAAATTAGGTCAATTACATCACCTCAAACACAGAGCGGTGCAAGAATTCACCTTGAATGCCTAAGTGCAAGAAACAACTCCCCATATGCAGTAAGACACTCAGAATTCCAGCTTACAAGATGTCAAGTTTTCTAAACAAGAATTCCTAAGTAGGATTTGTACTCTCCTTGCAATTCTGAAGAGCTAAGTGGGTGCAGGGAAAATTGTGCGCTTTATACTGAATTTTATTCATAGAAGAAAACAACACTGAATTTTTGTTCCTGTTTCACAATTAATCCCAATTGTTCTTCTTGCATGTTTGGGTATCACTGTATTTTTCTATTGTCCTGTTTTTCATTTGTTGGATATTTCACTTCTTATTCATCAAAAAGCAATGACTTAAAAACAGCTGTTATTGTTTTTTTTTTTCCTTTGGTATCACTTTCCTGACCTTCAACACTGATCTTCTCTGAGATTTTGTTATTTCTATAAGAAACTAATTCACTTTTATTCAGTGCTAGATTTTAACTCACGCTTCAGTTTCATCCCACTCTCTTTTTTATCTCCTAGTTTAATTTATGTTAGTTGTATTTTTTTTCCCCTTTATTCACTAGAAAGATGTTAACTCACTTTCAGTAGCACCCCTCAGTGTCTTCATTATGGAACTAAATTTTAGTTTTCTCTACCCTTTTTTCAAAAAACTTCTTCAATTTCATTCATTCCCAATGATCAAGCACTGGGAAACACTGGATGGAGTGCTGACCTGAGGACTCACCCTCCTTAATGCATTCATTTGCCATTATCGCTCTATCTCCATAATCAAGAAATAAATGCTTTGGACATCGTAATTAATTTCTCAAGAAAAATAAACCAGGAGTTTTCTACTCTCCTGTGATGTCAGCACCTTCATTTTCTAAAAACTGCAAATATCATAAAGCAAATATTCTATGGGGAAATTGCAGAGAGGCCTTTTTTTTTTGATGGAAACTCTTGACTTGGTGCCAGCTTTGCTGTCTTCTCACGCCCCCTCCCTTAAACAAACTGCTTCTTGCAAAACTTCAGATGACATCCTAGGAACTACTCAGGAACTAGTTTGCACAGTTCCGTGAATGAGGCATATATGTGAGCCATGTTATTTAAAACATGTGCTCATTATATTACTTTGGCAGTTGTACAAGCATTTCTCCTCGTGAACAAGAAGTGCTTTATCAAATTTTATTCTGTTTGAAGCAGAAGTAGAACTTAGGCAGATATAGTGGCTCAGCATCTGTTTTTCTTAGAAAATTCACACTGCTGTAAAATAACTTTGGTTCTTATCAAGGTGACAACTATGACCATTTTAGAAACAAGAAAACAGGAACCAAATCGATTATAGATATAGAGTATTTTCTCAGTCTGAGTGTAGCAGGCATCTGATGAGATGGGAAGAAACAGTCAGTAATTACTTGTAAACAGGAGCTTTTCCCAGCTTTAACAGGCTTAGCTGGAGCTTAGGTCCATACAATTTGGAATGTCTCCGTAGGTAGACATATATGCTTTTATATATGCTTATATGTCTTGTATTTAAAAATTTGGGCATCAACATTAGCACCACAGTGATTCACGCAAAAATCGAAGGAGTTATGAGATTAAAGCTAAAAATTTGATGAAGGATGCAATTACAGTCTAATCTGTTGTTTCCTTCAAATCTCAGGCAAAAGTGCTCCTGTATGACTGTCATTTTTTAGTGTTTGTCACTAGGAAAAGAAAAATGAAGAGCGTATATCAAGATCAAAAATGAGATAAGACTTTGATTTAATGTCATTGAACTTGACCATCATTTCAACTTTCTTGTGGAAATTCGAGTCTTGGATAGTCAACTAAAAACAGGGAAAGGAGAGAAATCACCCACCAGGGGCAATATTCCTTATCACTCTTCACACAGACGTAGAGAACATGTAAGCTTGAAATGCAGTTTCAATATTTGAAAAGCGGAACTAAAGCTGTTGTGTTTTTTGTTTCAGCTAATGGTACTGTGGAGAAAAAGTAGTGGACAGGGAAGCCTGAGGCAGTAATTTCTGTTTTGAAACTATTGTGAAGGTTTAAATTTGGAGGTGGTTGAAAGGAGAACAACAGAGGGACTGAAGAGGAATGAAATGTTAGTTGTCCTGTCTCAGTCTGACCCCTTTGGTTACTATGATAGATAGAAAAACAAAGAGATCAATGAGTTAGTGAGGTGACAAAATCTTTCTTTTCCTCCACACAGAGTCACACATTTTTTTAGGATTGTGGTGGGTGGGAGGCTCCATACTTGGAGCCTTTCTTTTCCCTCTTCTCTGCGGGATCTGCGTTGCAGTTATAAGGTGTTTTTTTCTGTAATTATTTGACTGCTTTTGCAGTTTAAAAACAAACAAACAAACAAATAAATAAATAAATAAATGAGAACCAGATAGTTTATACAGCATCTTATTTCATGAAACAGCTTTTTCTACTATCCATTTTAAATCTGATTTCTATTTATTTATTTATTTATTAAATATGGATCTGTTCTTTCCTGAAATAAAAATTCCAATGTTAGGACATTCTGCAGAAGAAATAGCAGTCTTCACCTCTTTCCACATTAATTTACATAACCAGAGCCTTAATATTTCAGTATCATAGAATCATATCATAGAGTCATAGAATCACAAGGTTGGAAAAGAACTACAAGATCATCTAGTCCAACTATTCTCCTGTCAGCATTACTACCCACTAAGCTACTGAATCGTACCATGGTTTAGTCCAGACTCCACTTGAACACTGCCAGGGATGGCAACTCCACCACCTCCCTGGGCAGGCCATTCCAGCACCTGATCGCTCTTTGTGTGAAAAGGTTTTTCCTTATATCTTATCTAAACCTCCTCTGGCACAACTTGTGGCTGTTTCCTCAGGTCCTCTTTGTTGGCTGGGAGAAGAGGCCAAACCCCTCTTCATCTCAGCCTCTCTTCAAGAAGATGTAGTGTGTAGTGAGGTCTCCCCTGAGCCTCCTCTTCTCCAGACTAAACAATCCCAGCTCCCTCAGCTGCTCCTCATAAGACTTGTCTTCCAGACACCTCACCAGTTTTGTTGCCCTTCTCTGGACACATTCAAGGACCTCAATGTCTTTTTTGTAGTGTGGGGCCCAAAACTGAACACAGTACTCTGATTCTTTCCAAGTATAATTGTTTCCAAGTAATGGAAAGACAGGACACTTTGGATGCACTTTGTCTTGTGAGAGATTTAACAACAGGAGATTTCTCATATTTTCTTGATGAATTTTGAATAATTTACATTCATATTCTCAAACCTTTCCCTATTCACATCTGTTTCTCCAGAATAAATGATAATTTGCCCATTCTCTTTCTCTTTAATCTCTTTTACTGGCTGCAGGATCTAGTCCAGAGAGTGTGGGTCAATAGCCCAAGGTCTACATGGAGATCAGTGATGAGTGGTGTTCCTCAGCAGTCAGTGCTGGGACCAATACTTTTTAATATCTTTATCAATGACATTAAAGATGGTGTTGAGTGCACCCTCAGCAAGTTTGCAGATGATACCAAGCTGTGTGGTGTGGTCAACACAACACAGGGATGGGATGCCATCCAGAGAAGCCTAGACAGGCTTGAGCAGTGAGCCCAGGTGAACTTCATGAGGTTCAACAAGTCCAAATGCAAGGTCTAGCACTTGGGTTGAGGCAAACCTCTCTACCAATACAAGCTGAGAGAAAAAAAGGATTGAAGGCAGCCCTGCTGAAAAAGACCTGGGGATACCGGTGCATGGCAACCAGGACATGAGCCAGCCATGTGCCCTCACAGCCTAGAAGGCCAACCATATACTGGGCTGCATCAATAGAAGTGTGGCCAGCAGGGAGAGGGAGATGATCCTGCCCCTCTTCTCCCTGCTGGTGAGACCTCACTTGGAGTACCATGTTCAGATGTGGAGTCCTCAGTACAGAAGAGACATGGAGCTTTCGGATTGTGTCCAGAGGAGATCTGCAAAAATTATCCAAAGGATGGAACACCTCTTCTATGAGCCCAGGCTGAGAGTGCTGGAGCTGTTCAGCCTGGATAATTTAAGTCTCTGAGGAGACCTGATAGCAGCCTTTTGGTATCTAAAGGGAAGCTAAAAGAAAGAAGTGAACACACTCTTTATCAGGGTCCGTGGCGATAGAACAAGGGGAAATGGTTTCAAGCATAAAGTGGGTAGATTTAGACTTGATATAAGGAAAAAGTCTTTTCACGGTGAGGGTGGTGAGGCACTGGAACCAGTTGCCCAGAGACGTGATGCATGTCCCATCCCTGGAGACTTTCAAGGGGAAGCTGGATTAGGCCCTGGGCAACCTGATCTAGCTTTTACATGAACACCTGGAATTTTTCTGAGGTATGAAACCAGAATCAGATTTTCTTCACGCACTGAAGAAACGTGAGGAGTGAAAAGTTGCTAGTGAAACAAAGCATGTCTAACAAAAGACATAAAGTTTTGTTGCTGCTGTTTTATTAATTTGTTTCTTGTTTTGCAAAAACAAATGTTCAGACAGACCCCAGAAGAACTGTATTGAGTCCTTTTTCTGTCTTTTTTTTAAAAACTGAACTAAGTTAAATAAGCTTTTGTTAAGATGACAGAATGTGTACCGTTATTTTATATGCATTGTTAGCTTATCTGACAGAATAATAAATATTAAAATCCCATCCTTAACATGGGATATGTCAATATATTTCAGGTAGTTGCTATTCTATTGAGCTATGTAATAAAATCACCTATTATATAATAAATATTCTGTAAATAGCTCTTCATGGGGTATACCTGTGGGGAAGATGCTGCAGAAGTCACACTGTTTGCCACAGAACTTCTGCATGTATTCCCTTTTCTGAAGACCTACTTCATATCATTGTCTGCAAAATACTTCACAGAAGTTGGCCTTGAGGATGTTGGTCTTTATTCACAGTACAGAACCTCTAGATGGGGAACAGGTAAAAATTTCAGATGGCAAAATAGCTTGCATTCTTAGGCACTAAAACTGAGGCTTTGATGTTCAGCTTTTTTTAAGTCCTCAGAAGTATTGTTTCCTCATTATCACCTCAGTTGTGTGTTTCCTAGCTGTCTTTCAGAAAAATGTTCTAGTACCTGAAGAACCAAATTTCTCACTTGCTGTTTTTTTAAACACAAGAGATTGTTTTATGCGATTTTTTATTTCTAATTTTCTGATAGGTTTTGTTAGGAAATAAGGTCCAAGAGAGAGTGAACCAAATTTCAAGCTAATTTATTTAATTGTTGCCACACATTCATGCGGTGCTTGATGTAGGCATGTCTATGTTCCACCATGGTGGGAGGAACACAAATATGTTTCATATGAGCACTGGTGTTTTAATTTACTACACAGGGCAAATTGCAATGAGAGCTCACATATTCTCAACCACAATCTGATCATATGGAGGAGAGAACTACCAGTATCTCAGTGAGAAAGAGCATCTTTCAGATCTGCTCATGCATGATTTCACTTGAGGATAAGAATGGAGGGAATTGTGTTGAGCTGATAAAGGAGTTAAAAGGAGTTGTCTTACAGCTTTTGCAAAAATTTATCTAAAATGCTCTGCTATCAGTTTTAGTCTAGAAACAGTTTTTTAAAAAACAGTAATCCTAGGAGAAAGTTACAAACTGAACTGTTCCTTAGGCTATAGTAGAGCTATGCATTTCAAAGAACAAACAGGTTTTCAAATGACAAGAAAATAGGAATCTGCACACTGTACAAGTGAGGTACAATTGCTTAATTATTAAACTTTTCACAGACTGAAAGTGTTGAGAACTAGTTGAAAGAAAAAGAAATTCTACCTTTTTAGGAGAGAGAAATAAAAGATGGTTTGAAGTTAGGGATCAAATTCCAAGCTATGCCCTGTTTAAAGCAACTGAAATTCAAGCCTCAGATTATTCTAGTTGTTCTGCAACCAGTTTTGTAGGGAAATTATTGATGGTCATCAGATTTTTTTTCCCTCTAGATTTCACAGACCCATTCACCCATTTACTCACTTTTTTAACAAGAAGTTTTCCTGTTAGACCTTCACGTATGGAGGTTATTAGCATACTGAATATGCAAGGAATATGGAACTGTAGTTTATCACACCTCATTTTAGAAAGGGCTGTCATAGTAGAAAGATTCTTTTTTGCATCAATTTATGACAGTTAATCAAGCAGGAAGAAAAGATCGCTTTAATACTCAAGAAATTATTTTTTTTGTAAGAAACATTCTCATAATTCTGTGCTTCATAAAGAAGTAGACAAGATCTTCATCAATAAAATTCCACTATATACTGAGTCAGGAACAGTTTGAAGAAAGGAAGTGGTAGCTTAGTGAATAAAGAGCACACCTGAAGCTTAGAGGAGAAAGACATGCCAATGGTTAAACACATGCTAAATTTCATAGTCCTTAACAGTGTAAAGGAGGTCAGAATGCTGTGAAATGTGAGCTTGTAAATAAATGCAGTCATTACTATACATACAACGTAATGTATGCATAGTATGTATGCAAGCTACTTCATCTTCTTGCATCTCACTTACAGATCATGATAAAGACCCTATTTCTCAAAAGTTGGAAGAGTCAATGAGTTAAAAAAGCATCAATCATAAAGAATTGGTACAGCTTCTAATACTGTTTTGTGTTTACTCATTTACTTTTGAGATCTTTCAGTGAGGACAGTGGTATGGGAATGATAGTAAAAAGTTGTGTAAGCACCTTAGTGCATGATCTGTTAAAGAGTTATAATCATGAAGGCATTCACATCCCTGTAGTAAGCAGAAATCTTTTGGATTCACAAGTTGATGTGGGGGCAAAATATTGTTGCGGTATTCAAAATATCCTCTATTTCCCATTACTCAAGATATGAGGCAGTAGTAAGAAAATACAAGTCCTTCATTTTGGGAAGAGTTGGTTGCCTGATCATGCTCCTCCACTAAGATGTAGGAAGTGCCTTGATTAAGGTCAGATGCTGCTTTCTTCAGAACTCAGAAGTAGCCATATCTGGGAATATTCAAGAAAAATTTTCTGTGAGCTCATGAAGTACCTGGACCTAGGTTATTTTAAAATTCTCTTCCCCTGTGACAGAGTACTTTTCATAATTTTGAATTTCACACTTCTTGGTGATCTTTGAAACATTGAAACAGTGTTCCCAAAGGATCTCAAAATGTTCCGCAGTCATGGACTAAGAAGCCTATTTGACTTTGAAGAGCTGCACCAATGCGGTTTGTAGACACAAAAAAACCCACAACAGTATGTAAGGTCTTATTCTTTGACCCTCCACCTGCTAAAAAACTATTCTTTTTTAATAAGTGATCAAAAATTTGTCTGATGGGCTATTTGGAGACATAGTTTAAAATGACAACAAAATGCATTTAGTTAAAGGACATTGATCTCTTTTGAAATCAGATGCTGTTTCTTTAAGTTATTACTTCTGCTTCATTTTTAATGGGCACGTTGAGACATTTAAAACCCCGAAGTCTTGCAACTATATTTGCATTAAAGTTGCCATTCATGCAAAAATAACAACAAAAACAACAGAGGAGTTTACATGGAAAATTTGTATTTGTTGTTGAAGTTGTTTGTGGGAAACTGGGGCAATTCACCATGTAAATCAAGACTATTATTTCTCCTTTACATTTCTAGTCTTTTTTTTCAACTGTTTTATTGTTGCCCTTTGTCTGTTTTGCTTTTGTAATGACCCAAGTACGGGAAAGTTTTAAAAAGTAGAAAAGAAAGAAAAAATTCCTTTTGTGGAATAGAAGCTACAAAAAACAAACAAATATTAAAATAGGAAATACACTTACACTTTTTTTTTTCTCTTCCCCCCCCCCCCCCCCCCCCCCCCCTAAAATCAAAGCTAAATCACCATGTTTTTTTTTTTTTTTTTTTTTTTTCTTTTTTTTTGCGGGGGGGGGGGGGTGCGCTACTGTTTGGCTACTACAGTATCAACATTTTTAATTTGCTTTCCTCCTTTCAAAATTCTTGGTACCTTTTTTTTTTTTTTAAGGAGTGATCTAATACACATATTTCTGTAGCTTATGGCTCCAATACAAATTGCATCTTTACTATCTTTCCTGGTGTTTGTGCTCAAAGCCTTTCGCAAGCAGCATTCATTGAATCATTACCATAGGCCTGTTCTAGGGGATGTATTATTTTATGTGTATCACAGAAAGAAAACAGACCAAGATGTATAACAACTGTGATGTTATGAACAAAATTTGGTCATTATCAGAATGAATCATTTCTCTCTTAGTTTTTCTTATTAATCTCCCATTCTGGCAGTCTGAGAGCCTTGTATCTGGTCTGGAATATGAAATTCAGCCTTTCTGATTAATTCCAAAATTGGTCTTTCACAGTCATCATCTGCAGTCAATTTCCAGAGCCAGGCCTTTTTCACACGTTCACACTCTCCTGCTCATTTCACACATCCTCTGAACCACAAGTTCAGTTTAGCAGGCTTAGTGTTCTTGACTCACTTTCATTATCTTGAAAGTTAAGATCCACATCTCGCACGCAGTCTCCTTTTGCTTTCTTCAATATACTTTTGTTATAACTTGACACTGATTCTTCTGGATATTGGCCAGATAAAATGGCAAGACCATAGTGAGTAAAAGTCCAGCCAGTCATAAAAGTCTATCACTTGATAATGAGCTGCATGGGCATTCTGTAGTAGTTCAGAGCAATATAAATATTTCTAGTAGGAACCATAACTTATATGGTCAGAGAAAAATGGGAGATAGCTGTATTTGGGCTTGGTGCTCAGCACTATTGTTCTGAGGGTAAACATTTTACTTTTCCCTGCTCCCAGTCCGCAAGCAAAATAGAAATGCCTTGTCTAAAATTAACCAAAGAGGCTCTTTTATCTTAAGAACATTTAGATTTGGTATTTCAAGTAAATGCTTTAAAAAGAGTCATTTTGTTTTACAGCAGCAATTGCTTGGAATTTCTGGGCTGCATGCCCTTGGCCAGATCTATGTGAAGTCTTCATAAGTGGGAAATGATCTTTATCTCTATTTATCCTTTTTTTTTCTTTCTTTCTTTTTTTTTCCTTCCCTCCCTTTAATTTAAAAATACATTGGCTGGAAAATGCCATTTTAAACTCTGATATGTTGTCTTGAGGGCTGGTGTGTCTATTAATAGGTAGGACTTAAACATGTGTTCCCACATCAAGCCTCATTGTGGGGACAAAAATGGATGGATGTAAAGTAGAAAAATGAAAATTTCAGCAACAGTTCATTTCAGGTTCTAATGTGCTCTTTTCAAAACCTCTTTCTGAATGACAACAAGTTTTGTTTCCTTAGAAAACCACAGCATTTGGCAAAGACTTCAGAAAGACAGTCTCTGTATATCCAAATGTACGTGCTTTTTGAAATTCATTTTCTCGAGAAAGGAAAAGCTGCAAGGCTTATTGAAAATACCAAATAGCCCGGCTTTTGTATCTTTAAAGGTAATAGTAAAGACTGTCTTGAAGAAGGATCAACTTCCTAGATAGCTGAACAAATATTTATCAGGTTAAGAGGAGCCTGGTAACACCCTCCGAAATAAAAGTCGCAATTTTGCCTTCATTTATAACTTCCCGTTCTCACATGTTAATAACTTCTTCATACATTAGCCTTTCTGGCAATTCTCCATGCTTGGTGTCTGTCTGAAGGTGATGTGCATATTTGAAACAAATTCGTACCATACTTTTAACTAGGCAAGCAGCCAAAATGGAAGAGATTTGTTTCTTGGTCTAGAGATAACTGTCCTTGAGGACTAGCACCTTCTCCTGTATGGGAAATAAATAGAATTACCAGAGCAATTAAATGTGATTCCAACATCATATTTGAGTCAGTGTTGAATATTTTTGGAAGTAATGTAATGATGACACATCACAATATTATTTGTTTGTTTTTTTATTTTTGTTTTTATTTTTATTTTTATGTCTGAAGAATGTAGTCCAGTTAAGTCCTGTTAGGGGTCAAGAAGTAAAAGAAGAATTCATTCTTAGTTTCCTTATCCAGATAGCTTCTAGAAAAGTTGTTTTTCTTTACTCACATAAAATAGAATATATTTCACTTTGTGTTCGGGAGTTAGCCATAAAGACTCTTCCTTCAAGTACTGAACAGTCTTAAAAACTCCACAGACCAACATACTTTTGAGAACTTTGAAAGAATACAAGGCTTTGTGGCCAATTCTAAAAGGTTCTGATCTTCTTTAGCAGCAATAAATGAAGTCAAAGGTACTTGTATCTCCTTTGTTCATTGCACACAATAATCTGAAAGCTGTGAGTACACAGCTTGAAGGAGTACATAGAATATATTATTTCCTCATTCCCCATTTCTTTTTCCCACAACAGGAGTCCTGTCTTCAAATTATTTTTTTTGTTTTCTTTTGTACACTACCACATCTATGTGTATGATAACAATTCTAAACTGGAATGCATGGTATTTCCTTGCTCCCATACAGGAATCAGAACAGGATATTGAATCAAAGAGTCTGTAAAGCTCTCTCTTTTTCCTTACCATGTGGTCTAAGTCTCCTATATGCACAGGGTTCGGAATATTGCTGGATACTGTGGTAAGAGAGTATTTTAAATAAATAAAGCCTAGGATTTATTTTTTTTTCCTCCTAGTGTTTTTTTTTTTTTCTTTCTGTTCTTTTGTTAAGCATCTTGCCTGATTCATTCCATTTTTTTTCCCCACTCAGAAAGTAAATAAAAATACCAAATGGCACAAATAGAACAATCTTACTCAGAAAAAAACATATTTACAATTTGTAGCTATGGCATGTAACTGAATAACAGGAGAGCCTTAGGCTCAGTAGGGGTGCACAGGTGTTCTGTACGTTATGGACAGGTACAAGCTCTTTCCAAAATATCAGGATATCAGTCAATTCTAATCCAAAAGTTATGTGACCTTGAGGTTGGAATGTTGTGTCAGAATTTTTCTGAAATAATTTTCTGCAGTTGATTATTCAAACCAGGCAACTATACCATCAGTATCACACTAAGTGGAAGGAGATGTGTGGAGTGAGACTGGCCAGCATGGAAAAGGTTAAGAACTGTCTCTTACTTCTCCCTGAAATTTAGCTTGAAGAACTTTGGAGTATGTCTGTAATAATCTAGTTGGTTATGTCATCTCTAAACACTCTAAGACTCCCTGAACTAATGCCTGTCTAGGTTAAAGCATCTGTTTTTGTAACATTACATGTAAGTCTAAAATTTACTTTCCCCTGTACCTAAGCTCATTGAACTTGCCTTCATCCCACGTGGTTCATTGTTGAGGATGCCCATCCACACAGTTGAAAATCAGCTTGAACGTAAGGAGAACCGTACACTTAAAAGTGCATACTCTTTTCTCAATTAAGGAGACAAACAATGAGATTGGATTGTATGTTTCTACTGTGGATATTTGCATTTGGTCAAATTATAGCTTTTAGTAAAATTAGGGCACTTTGATGGGAATGGAGAAACACGTGGCTCATGAAAAAAGGGTAGCACAATATTAGAAAAGAAATATGTCCAGGCTTCTTTTACAGTTTACTTTTTCAGGAAACTGCTTACAATACTTAGCATTTTTTGAATGATTTTTTTCAGCCTTGCTATTTATCCATCAGATTGTGTTAAATCTTTTTGTGCTGGACAAAAGAGGCAATTACAGGTGTTTTATTCTTGAGAGGGTACTAAAAGACTGTAATAAAGTCATTGCTAAAAATTTTCTTTGATTAAACCAAACAAATTAAGATTCCAAACTTCTCTGTAAAGTTTTTTTTTAATCCTTTAATCATTTCAGTGGCTCTCCTCTGAACTCCCTCCAGTTTAGCAACCTGGAGTCAGAATACTGCATGATCATTTTTTTCTATTTTTTTTTTTTCATCACAAAACCCACAGACATCCAGCTCTTGGATCTGTTCCCACCAAATGCTGATATCAATCTGTGTGTTTGCAGCATGCTCTCCTTACGCCTCTGTGGAAGTGTGTTAACATGAACTCAGTGTTTGGCTGCCTGCCTGGGTTGACATGAACTTTCCCCTGCAATCACTGCACCAGGACTCTCACTTGCAGTGTCAGGGTTTGAGGCAACCATAGTCTGAATGAAGGAAGTTGAAGAACAGGCAACTGCAGCCATGTGTCTGTCACACCAACTAGTGATAAAGAAGTGTGCCAGTAAAATCAAGAGGAAAAGTAACGAGACAGATGTCTGCAGTCCTTCTCCTATACAGAGAAACCTGAACAATGCACAGAATCACAGAATTGCAGAATGACCTGGATTGGAAGGGACCTCAAGGATCATGAATCTCAAACCCCCTGCCACAGGCGGGGTCATCAACCTCCACATTTAATACTAGACTAGGTCGCCCAGGGCGCCATCCAACATGGCCTTGAACACCTCCAGGGACAGGGCATCCACAGACTCTTTCAACAATGCAGTCCTACATTGATTGTGTATTCTTATTTTATGTCATTTAATGTTGGAACAGCTTAATAGATTAGCCACACTGCCCTTCTTTCTATCATGGGATGTTACTTTTCATCATCTTATTTTTTTAGTTATCCCAGAGATTTATAAGTGACAAAATACATCTCCTAGGAAAACATTCCAGCTCAGAGAGGAGCACAGTCCCTGTAGGTTTCTTCTGCAGTTAATGGAAAAATCTAAATTTCCTTTGATATATGATTCCCCAAAGGGAAGATATGAATTACTCTTGAGAGACACATAGTATTATAGACTGCAAATTTGTCCATCTCATGTAAATCCCTACAGTAAGACAAAGTTGATCTGAACCCTCATCCTGATTTGGAGACATGAATAGTTTTTCCATTTGGAAATTTACCAATGGTTATCCATCCTGTCATTTTGTTTTCTGTCTAAAGTATCTTGTCTTTTATTTTCAGCCTCAAACTCTGTTTACATATTTATTTAGTAGATCAAAAGATCCTCTAAAACCAGTATTTTACTCCTTTAAAATGATGAGATTTACCACAGGATGGTGAGGAGCAGTTGGAAAGGGTATGCAGCCTGCTCTTATTAAGTACTCGTCTGCCAAATATAATATTATACAGCTGATCAGGAACTCTGCAGCTTCTGCTATTTACTGCCCTGAAATCATTAGGTAATATAAAAGCATACCACTACCATGCACTAATAATTTGTGAGGTGTTACTTGAGAAATTGGAAAAAACATGATTCTACCCTTTCTGCTGTTGTGAAGTCATTCCTAAGTCTCAAAAACAACATACTGAATTCTCTTGGCATCCCTTTTTTGTCTCTTGCCCATATCTGAACATAACTTTTGGGAAGATGTGATAGGCTCCTAATAATTTTATTTCTGATAAGAAATAAGACCAGTATCGAGCTAACTTGTAGTTCACAGCAGAGCTACAGCAAAGACAGGCAGAGGCAAGCTGAGTAAGGACGTGCTTTGAGATCAGACTTGACCATCTATTTATATCAATTCCATGATGTTTCCTCAGGGAGTCAGAAAATATGGTGCAAGAAAACATCATATTATTGCTCCTTAAATTCCATAGTTTTTCTTCATATTTTGGAATATTCTCTCTCAATGTGCCCTTGAGTTGCATCTGTCACTTCTGAACATTTTCTCAATTCTTGAGTGCCAACCTACAATGTTTGAAATGCCAGATAACCTATTTATAAGTCCCTATAACCAGAGGAAATCAGCAGCTTTGTCTCACAAGTTCTGATCACCATTATATCAGTGAATTGTGCTCTAGGGACATGTGAGAAGCCATTTCATTCATTCTCCTAACAACCTGCTGCCTGAGTGCATAGTCATTAACATCACTCTGGCACTCACCAGCTGCTACTTTGAGCAGTCTGTGAATGAAAGGGTCAGCTGTACATGATCGAGTCAGCTGAGTCAGTGATCCTTAATCTAACCTTCCATTGAAATGCAGCTCCGATGCACATCCTCTGACTCAGAGGAGAGCCCACCCTGAACAGGTGCTGGGCAGCACAGTCTGATAAACTCCTGCTGGAACATGCACAGAGATGTGCCTATGAATCCAGATACTTGGAACACTTCAGAATAAGTAGACGTTTTTGTGAGAACGGGTGCGTATGTGTATATGCAACATATGCCGGCGCTCTGCAGACTATAAATTATTCAATGCAATTAGAAAAGAATACGGAAAACTAACTTTTCAAAAGAACTTAAAGGAGAAGATTGCAGTGGAGAAACAGAGTATGCTAATAATACTTTCAATTACAGTCAATATTTTTTCTCGAAAGTAGCATCATTTCCTCAAAAATCTGCATAATGTGCATCACTTTAACAAAGTCTTCTTATTCTGAGTGATGATGCACAACATTCATAGTGATACTAAAAAACAATATAACACATAATCCATACCATAGCCAACAAGATATTTGTTTTCCAACATTGGTTGGACCTATTAAAAATAAATTCACATAGCTCAACCTTTTGATCTGTCCATCACTTTCTAGCCCTTAACAAACTGCAGTTTGTCTGAACAGATTGAATTCAACCTTCAAACACTGAAAAAAGGTAAACATTTGTTTTTATTTTTTACACTTCAAAATTGTAACATTTCTTCACCTACTTCATAGTCTTCAGAAGTATCTCTGGGAAGTATCCACATAGTGTTGAATGATCTTTTTGGAAGGGGAGATAGCTGGCAGTATCTATGGAAAGTGAAGATCTTGCGGATGAATTATGTAGCAGCTACCAAGAGAGAGATAAATTCTGAAGAAAAGTGGTATTTGTTCAGACCAATTAGTTCTGAAATTGTTCTAGTGCTTATTAAATTTCTGGGACTTATTACATACCTAAGAAAAAAGCACAATCGCTTTAAAAATTCAAGATTCATGTTCCCATAGCCATAAAATTCCCAGTCCAAGTGTTCTGTAGGTTAACATCTCCAATCAATCCAAAGGATGGCCTTTGCCTTTCTTCCTTCATCTTCCTAAAAAGCAAATTAGAATAAATAATTTCTTTCTATTTATAGTAATAATTCATTATTTTCAAAGAATTCCACTGTAGATATGTAGAATATCTCCCGGTTCCTGCAAGGATGAGTTTTATCTAACAGATTGTTTTAAGACACAAGGAATATTTAAACACCTTTAAGTGTATGCATTCTGTGATTATCCTTTTGACAAAAATGCTTAGGTTAGGGATGCAAATCCTAGTTTGTGTCTGGTTTGTACATTGCTGTATAAGCAGAGCTGTATCTCCCTACATCTTCTGTAGTATTGTTATCTTCTCATGAAAAATTTTCACCTTCCACTATATAACTGCTACTTCTACTGTCAGCTGGGAACCATGTATATCTCAGCTTATCCAGTTTAAGGTAACTTCCTGTTGTATCTTGTTTTTAAATGGAGGAGAAACGTGCCTCCTTCACCATCACTGTCTGTCAATCTGTTTCCACAGATGTGAAACATTTCAGAGTGTTTCTTTGAACCCATCAGGAGGACAGAGAGATGCTGTGTTGGCTTTAAACCATTGTGCTCCTTGATTCTGGGACCATCTAGAGCAGTTACAATTTTGCTGGCTTTTCTACAAACAGTCTACAAACCAATCACCATTACAGATTAGTACAAAACAGGCCCATAACTCACTTTACTGAGATTTTCAAAGGTGTCCTACATAAGGCAGTCTCATACTCATTTTCGTTAGTTTAGAGAAACTTTGCTGTAGCAGAGAGAGATGTAAGGAATTACCTTATGTCACTTTTGTATAGCATAAATAAAGTGCAACAGGATTGATAAAGAAGCAAGAGGCATTATCCTTTGCCTTTTACACTTCACCAGTCAGGACTAGGCTTTCTGATCTACCTATACGATACAGCTCATCAGAAATAAGCATTCAAGTTTACAGGCAATTGAAAGAAAGATTTGAAAATATGATATGTACAAAATTTAGTTTGATAGAGTGTCTAAAAATGAGTCAGATTTGTTCATGGTAATATGGAAAGTAAGTAGGAACATTGACTTCTCAGAAGAAAGATGAAGAGGAAGGCAAAAGAAAAATTTGAAAAGGCAGCACAAAGCAGAGAAAGAAAGGCAAGGAAAAATGGTGTAAGAAGAAAGCAGTATGGAGATGAAAGAGAATAAAGGAAGAGAGAAAAAAAAGTGAGAATCAAGTTTGGGTAAAAGGGAAAGATTTAAGGTAAGTTAAACGCACCAATTTCTTTGTTGTCAATAGCTTTGGGCTTTTGAGTCCAGTGAATTTGCCTTCTTTTCTTCCTTTCCCTTCAGCATTTCCCTCTGCATTTCCTAAAATCTATTGATACGAACAACTTGCTACTGTGATGTGACTTAAAAGCATTGTGTATGGTAGCAACATTAGGCCCCTGTAATAGCAATGTCTTCAGAGCACAGACTTGTTTCTCAGGTGCTATAAAATGAGAGTTCCATTGAATCCCCTTGCTCTTTAGTCTTGAATTGAGTACCAAGCATGCTAGTGACTGAATAATGATAAGAGAATCTCCTTTTTAACTCCTAGAGGCCCTACCTAGGTCCCTGGATTGAAACTTTTTGTCTCTTTAGAAATTTAAACCGTATTTGTTCCATTCTTACATCCACTGGAATTTGCAACATATCTGCTTTGTAGTCTGGACAATGCTTGAAGATTTCCCCAAACATGGTGTGAATCAAACCACACAGGAATATTTGTAAAGAACATCTTGGACTCTTTGAAAACATATTCAATTCTCAGAAGCACTAATGCATTCCACATTTGGTCATTAAACACTAATTGGTAACATGCTGTGGATGGGTTCACTCTCTAACTAGTCAGTATTTCCTAGGTCACAGCATGGCAAGACCTCAGTGCCCTCCCATGACCTGCCCTTTTGAACTTCTAATCCTTCAACTCATCAGAGAGCATTAGCAGCTCAGGCCATTTTGGAAACCATGGGCTTATTTTTCCCCATCTCTTTCAAAGTTTGCTTAGTTTGCCTCCATCTTTCACTCCCACCCCCTCCTCACTGATGATTCCAGGATGTTTTTTGAGGATCTTACTGAAGACTTCAAAGTGCCTGATAGTTTATTATGAAACTATTGTCCTTGGTAAATGTCACGGAACTTATGTTTTCTTATATTTATAACCTTTTTTCCATTAGTCTGCCACTTCCCTGAGAAATTATGACCTTGCATCCATCAGTTTAACTAAGCTGATTTTATATATAGCAAATGTGTGTGCATGCAAAAGCAAAAAAAAAAAAAGAGTGAAGGGAAGCTACCAAATGGCTTTCTATTAAAACTGTGTATGTACTGGTCCCACCTAGACATTGTTAAGCAATTTAACAGCTGTGATAAGGGAAGAAATGAGGAAACAAATTATGCCAGACATTAAAAACTCACATAGCATCTATGACTCCAGTGGACATAGGGCAATAGATTCTACTTGTTGTCAGGTCCATTATTTAAAATGAAGTTAACCTGATGTTTCTTATCAAAAATATGTCTAGAATTTTCTTCCCTTCCATTGTTTTCTGTCATCTTCACTATTTGAGTTTCCTCATTTCATCTTAAGATAAATTTAAGTCACTTTATTTAGCTAAATAAAATTTCCCATAGTTCAGTCTGTCATGAACCTCAGGACAGATTGCTTACAGACTAAATCTCATCCTTCACAGCAGCTGAGAGGATAACATCCATTGGATTTCTTCAAGAATTTGGAACACAAATAATTTAAACCACACTAAATGCAGGATTCCAGGCTGGGATGGATCACACTGTACTTTCCAAGCAGCGGTTTCTGAACTTTTCTAAGAGATCCTCCAAAAATAACTTAAAACAAGGTAAGACTTTTGCCAGTAGACATATATCTCAAATACTGCAGTTTGCACCAAATCTGGAGAATGCTGAGAGTTGTGGAACGGTCAGTGGCTACTATATTCAGTCAAGTAGAGACCCAGAGCCTTGTCTCTACTGGCAAATGACTCAGAGTCAGGAAATGGTCCCAGATGTAGTGACACGACTGTTTATACACTAATATAGTTAGACCAGTTCTGGTATATTTGATTTACTAGTACAGACTTAGCCAGACTACTTGAGCTCTGTACATCTTATCTTGAGTAGATTGTTCTCTTACTCAAGAAAAGAACATGATCAACTGACATCGGTCTTCCTTGTCTGTTACTGCAGTGGGTGAAGTCAAATTCATTCAATGTCTGATTTTCAGAAAGAGAATGCTGTAAAAATTAACTGTTTTTGTTGTTGTTGTTTGTTTGTTTGCTTGCTTGCTTGTTTATTTTGTTTTGTTTTGTTTTGTTTTGTTTTCCTCTGAGGAATACTCAAGATGAGGATGGCTGAGGGAGCTGGGCTTGTTCAGCCTGGAGAAAAGAAGGCTGCAGGGTGACCTCACTGCAGCATTTCAATACCTAAAGGGAGCCTACAAACAAGAGGGGAATCAACTCTTTGAAAGGGTAGATAACTGCAGGATGAGGGGAAATGGTTTTAAGTTGAGAGAGGGAAGATTTAGGTTGGATGTCATGGGGAAGTTGTTTACAGAGAGAGTGGTGAGGTGCTGGAACAGGCTGCCCAGAGAGGTTGTGAATGCCCCATCCCTGGAGGTGTTCAAGGCCAGATTGGATGGGGCCCTCGGCAGCCTGGTCTAGTATGAAATGCGGAGGTTGGTGGCCCTGCCTGTGTCAGGGAGCTGGAGCTTCATGATCCTTGAGTTCCCTTCCAACCCTGGCCATTCTGTGATTCTGTGAATACTCTTAAAAACTTTTTAGTTGAGGATTGGGAACCTTTTCAGAAGATTATGTCTTTATAACAAAATTCACTTTGTAAAGGAGGAAAAGCTGACAGTTTTGAAAGAGAATACTTGCTTCTTACTTACTAAGTTGTTATCTTTTCTCCACATCAGCAAGGGCAGAATCTATTCTTTCTTCAAGGGTTTCTCCTCTTGCCGTCACCACTCCCACATGTCACTGGCAGTATGTTAAGCCATTAGATTCATGTCCTTGGCAACAACCCCACTTTACAGTGCTTCATTCCCAGTTCCCACATAAGGGCTAACAGAGTTTCGTGACCTTTTGCATCAACACTTGTTTACTAAAATTAGATTTTTACTTCCTGGTATACTACCAGACAGATTATACTCCTTAACCTGTCATCCATGTAGGTCGGGTAGCCCCAGAAATTAATGATACTTAGGAAGAAACTTCATGAAAACGAAAAAGTGCTCAAGGGGAAAAAATATAAGAAAAAAAGATGATGCTTTAGCAGTTTGTATGCATCTATCTACCATGAGTATGCAAGCACATAAGAGACTATGTGATGGTATCAGCCACAAAATGTTGAGAGGTTAGATACAGGTCAGATAAGCATCTAGCTATTTAGATGTGCCTTGAAAGTTCATTTGAATTTAGGATTTGTGGAAGCCACAAATAAAACTCTCATAAAATTGAGCATTTCAGGGTCAGTGCAAATCTTTAGGTGGCTGGAGACCTATTCAGAGAATCTGAACTTCCTTATATATTTCCATGAATTCTTGTAGCCTGAAAGTGAAAAATAAAGAGAAGATTTGAAAAGGAAAACCTTCACTATGATAGTCTGAGGAATGAGACTATTCCCAAGAGAAATGCTGCTTAATATTTCAGCGTTAATGAGCCCTGACAAGTATGCTGAATAGGATACATTCATCTTAAGCTGAGAAAACGATATTAAATCTAGAACTATATTACGTCTAGATTTATCTTATTTTAAAGAATTGTAGTCTCATGTTGCTTACCAGTGTATTAGAACACAGCATGTAATCTCTCCTAAAAAGTTTATGGTACGGCTCATTCTGAGATGCAAGGTGATATATAATTAGCAGAAGACGGTGAGAAGATTAACAGAAGTTCTGATATTTGGGGCTGGCTGTGCGGAGCTTTTTTCCTCATCAATTAAGCATTTACTTAAAGAGTAGGCTTATCTCTGTATGTATTAAGATGACATTTAACTTCTTTTAGAGCTCATGGTCTGTATAAAGTTGTGGGTCTCTATGATAATTTTTTCTCATTGCTCACATCCAACATGAAATTTGGTGCTGTGTGCTGCTGCACTTAATCTGTCAATGTTTCAGCAAGTCCAGAAGAGCCAGGCACTGCTTCGTTGGCTGTTGCACATCATTCTTCCTTTAAGTCACTAATTCTGGGAATTCATTGAAAGTGTGTTAACTATATCCTTCTGTGCTGGGCTACATGTAGCTTTTAATGTTTCCATGAAATGATCTGTAAGACCACCTTAGATATCTTAAAGAATGAAACAAGCTATATTTTAACTGGCTATACACCAGTAGAAATTATGAGATGCTAACACAATTACTCTTTGTCTAAGTCACATATATATACACCCAGGATGTGGTGTTTGAAGGTATGCATAGAGGGGAAGCAAGGACAACACTGTCTTTCCAGCAGGGCAGTGGATCTGATTCTGCTGATTTTGCTGTGACGTGTAAGCAGCATTATCCTACTTTCCTCTCCTTTATGCAGTACTTTGCTCGTGTGACTGCTCTGCTTGGCCAAACAGCTCACATACTTTCCTATGTGATGTTGGGGAAAGTTAAGTGTAGACTGAAGTTTTCATTCTTTACATGTGGTTATGTTTGCAGTTGTGACACTGCAAGTGACGCAAAGGGAGAGGAAAAGGCTGCTTTCTTAGCAAGATGCTAACACAGAGATACTATCTACCCACTGATTTTAATCTCCTTTTCACAAATCCTCATGTATCACTAGATTCAAGCCACTAATGTCATGCCTCCTTCTCTAACCCTGCTATCAGGTTTCTTAGTTCTGGATGGGCTGGTAAGGTCACTGCCTCCTATTCAATTTAAAAAAAGAAAAAAAAGTGAATAAATAAATAAATAATAAAGAAAGACATTTTATGCTCCTTAAGCTGCATTTGCTGCAGTATGCTCACAGTCCCTGAGGACACTATTATGGAAACTTGAAATCCAGCTGGCAGTTTACAATGCTTCAAAATGTAAGAGTGCAAACTGGGAACCTTAACTGGGGAAAAAGGAAGAATTCTGATCTTGTTCTGTCAAACTAAAAAGAAAAGTAATGTCAGCAGTATGCTAGCTTAACATTCTTGCACTGGAAAAAAGATGATGAAAAGGGTTTTAAATTAAGAAAATTCTTTTTTTTTTTTTTAAGATATAAATAAATGTTTCTTTTCCTATTAAAGTATGGCTTTCTTAGAAATGCCTCTTTAGTCATAAAAAATAAGACCACTGATACAATAATATCTTGGTCAGAAAAGACCGAAACACTGCATTATGTTGGCTGGCTGAAGCTTTTCATATTTCTTCACCACCTTTTATACACACTCCTCAGGCATGTTATGTGTCCACATTGGACCTTCTTCCATACTGAGTCACAATTCAATCTCCTTTGCATCCTTTCTACTCCTTAACAAGAAGATCATGGTTCATTAGAGAAAAGGCCATCAGCTGGAAGGGTTAATTTACTAAGGGAAACATTCCAGTTCCCACAAGAAACAATGATACTCTCAGACAGAATATGTGTTATTACTTCTTTACTAAAAATGTGAGCCCTCCTGAGAAAATACAAATATGCATTATTTTCTTTGAAAATTCTTCCATGCTCCTGCTGATACCTCCTCCTTTCCACAGGCAAGAGCCTGAATGTTCTCTGGATTTCTGTAGTGTATCGTTTTATTTATTTTATTTCATTTTCACTGAAAAGTTCCAGAAAGAGAAAGCACCAATGATGATCTGCTTTCTGATCATCTCTAGCCAGCAGCCTTGTGGCTGTGTTTAGTATTTTCCACTCAGTTTTCCCAGAGGGTCTTTTACTTGTATTAATAGTCATTAATTTTAAGCAAATTCCATTTTATACTTGTTATATATCCATGATCAACAAAATCAGATGGATCTTCTCCATTTCTCCATTGTATTTGAAAAGTTGAAGCTGTCAGGTGTCAGTCCCGGATGACTGGAGGAAGGGTCAAGTTACTCCCACTTATAAGAAGGGGAGCAAGGAGGACCCGGGGAACTACAATCCGATGAGTCTCACCTCTGTTCCTGGGAAGATCATGGAACAGATTCTCCTGGATAACATGCTTGGATAGCATGCTTGATCATGAGAAATGAGTTTGTGATGATGGAGTGTGAGGAATGAGACAGCCAGCATGACTTTACCAGGGGAAGATCATACTAAACAAATCTGGTGGCCTTCTATGATGGAGTGACAGCACTGGAGAACAAAGGAAAGGTGACTAATGTCATTTAACTGGACTTGATCACGGCCTTTGATATGGTCCTCCACCACATTGTTATCTCCAAATTGGAGAGATTAGATTTGATGGGTGGACTACCCAATGGATAAGAAATTGGAGCGGTTCTTGAGAGCAGCACTGAAGAGAAGAAACTGGGGGGTCTTGACAGATGAAAAACTTAACATGAGCCAGTGATGTGCCCTTGTGGCTCAGAATGCAAATAGTATCCTGGGCTCCATCAGAAGAGGGGTGGCCAGCAGGGACAGGGAGGTGATTGTCTACTCTGCTCTTGTGAGGCCTCATCTGGAGTATTGTGTCCAGGTCAGGAGCCCCCAGTACAAGAAAGACAGGGAGCTGTCGGAGAGGGTCCAAAGGAGAGCCACAAAGATGATCAGGGGGCCGGAGCACCTCCCCTATGAAGACAGGCTGAGGGAGCATCCCTGCAGAGAAGGACCTGGGGGTCTTGATAGATGAAAAACGTAACATGAGAGCAGTGTGCTCTTGTGGCTCAGAAGGCAAATGGTATCCTGGGCTCCATCGGAAGAGGGGTAGCCAGCAGGGACAGGGATTGTTCCCCTCTACTCTGCTTTTGTCAGGCCTCATCTGGAGTACTGCATCCAAGTGTGGAACCCCCAGTACCAAAAAAAACAGGGAGCTGTTGGAGAGGGTCCAGGGGAGAGCCACAAAGATGGTCAGGGGACTGGAGCACCTCCCCTGTGAAGACAGGCTGAGGGAGCTGGGCTTGTTCAGCCTGGAGAAAAGAAGGCTGCAGGGTGACCTCACTGCAGCATTTCAATACCTAAAGGGAGCCTACAAACAAGACGGGAATCATCTCTTTCGAAGGGTAGATAACTGCAGGATGAGGGGAAATGGTTTTAAGTTGAGAGAGGGAAGATTTAGGTTGGATGTCATGGGGAAGTTGTTTACAGAGAGAGTGGTGAGGTGCTGGAACAGGCTGCCCAGAGAGGTTGTGGATGCCCCATCCCTGGAGGTGTTCAAGGCCAGATTGGATGGGGCCCTCGGCAGCCTGGTCTAGTATTAACTGTGGAGGTTGGTGGCCCTGCCTGTGTCAGGGAGCTGGAGCTTCATGATCCTTGAGTTCCCTTCCAACCCTGGCCATTCTGTGATTCTGTGATTCATTGGACTCAGTGGGATTTTGGTAGCATCTCGTAGGAAAAATCTTATAATGCGCAGAACAAATCAGGAGTAGAAGGTTCTTCTCTTTCTACCAAATCAGAAAATCATATACTTAATCAAGTGTTCTCCTTTTACTACCTCAAAATGTAAATGTAAGCTACTCACAACTTGCTGTCTTTTCCCATACTTGCTGCCTCTTCTCAACTGGTTTCTGGAGTTCGTTTTTGACAGCTCCTGCTCCAATCGTGGACCATTATCAGCCATAACGCAGGCGTGGTCCATGCAAATATGCACTTATTTCAGAGTACCTTTCAGAAAAGCAAACATTCATTTGCTATTGTTCAGCTTCGTTTTGAAAAAAAGTACGATCAGTATTGATTGCCCTTTCATAACATACTTTACAAAGATTTTGTCTTGCTTTCCATTTTAAACATGATACCTGAAGTTAGCAATGTGTTTTTAAAAAGTCTTAATTCACCACATGTATGATGATTATTTTTAGTTTTCACATTATTCTTTCTCTCTCTCTCTTTTTTTTTTTTTCTTTTCTTTTTTCCTTATGAGGGGTACTTCATAGGTGAGTGGTGATTGTACATGGTGCCTTTAATGGACTTCAACTGAAAGAAAGTGAGAGCTGTGACTAGTCCATACCCATAAAGAGTGGTTACTAATTTGTCATCAGCCTCCAGAGAGGCTTAGCATTGCTTGGTTCATGCAGTAATGAATCAGAGATACAATGAAGTCAGAAGTTCTGAATTTCCTGAATTCAACAGTTTTCTTCTATGTGAATGTGGAAGGTGAGAAAGAAATATACTGTTTCGCTTGAGCCTCAGTTTTGTGATTGACTGAAAAGGATAAAATACCTCAGAAATGTAACCAGAAGAGCAGTAATTCTTAGTCCTTGAAGTGTTTTGAAAGCATTTCATTTATTTTTCATGTTTTGATTTCGTATACCAACCATGGATATAGTTTACATTCACTGGTTGCTAGGTAGGAACTCACAAGACATGAGTTCAAGGGTGCCTTTACCACAGGTTTCCTGTGAGATTTTCCACAAGATGGTTATGCCCTGTCTTTTGTAATATTTTATTTTCTTTCTCCCATTGAAATAAACCAGAGCTAAGCTCTGAACTCCTTTGCCTTAGTTTTCCAGCTCAAATAATGGGTTTATTTTTTTCTTCATTTCTTATAAATAAATGTAAATACTGAAGATCAGCTTTTTCAACTGACAGAAAAATTTCCATTGTTGTGTAACCCACTATCAGTACTGCTCATTTTCATTGCACATGCCCAGAATGATTGGACCTCCTACTTTGCTTTATGCGGAAAAGTATTTCATTATCCAAAGAAGGCAAGTAAATGATGGCTCTTGCAGAGCATTTTCCCCAAATGCGTGGGGAAACCAAGGCACTGAAAATGAATATCGTGACATGAAGATATGTAGCTTAAATAATGTCTTCTATTTGTTACAACAGATATACAAAAATTTGCTACAAGAGGTATACAAAAAGCACAATAACACTATTCGATAGAGTGAATTCTCAACCACAAAACTCCATTTTTCAACATAGTCATCACCATTAGCTGTGTGTTGTCACCAGTGATGAACAAAAGCCTGCATGCCATGATTGTAAAAATTGTGGAAATGACCCATTGTTTCACAGCTGCTTTATGGTGTCATTGCTAGGAGAATGTGGTCCATGCAGTCCATCTTTAATTGGCTAGATCAGATGGAAGTCAGAAGCAACCAAATCTGGACTATAGGGTGGATGTAGTAGAACAGTTCAGCCAAGATTGGAAACATTCTCCATGGTCTTCAAACATGTACAAGGCCTTGTGTTACTGTGTTTCAAGAGAAAGGTTGTCTTCTTCTGTGGCCTAACTTAGGGAGTTCAAATCTTCAGCGTAGTCAATGTCATGAAGTAGCAGTCAGGGTTGATGGCTTGTCTGCATTCCAGGCAATCCAGAAGGATCACCTCTTTCCTATCCCAAAAGACAGTGCACAACTCTTTAGCCATTGAAAGCTGCATCTTGAACTTTTTCTTTTCACATGGAAACAAAGGAAATTCACATGTTCCTACTCCACATACTGCTGTTTTGTCTGCGGCTCATAGTGGTGATGCTACGTCTTGTCACCAGTAATAATGTGATCCAGGAAACTGTCACCTTCAGCCTCATATTGGTTCAGTAGGTCCTGACAATCTTGCATATGAGGTTCTTTCTATTCCTGTGTGAGCACTCATGATACCCAACTGGCACAAACTTTGTGATATTGCAATGTTGCTAGCATTATTTCCAACGCACTAAGATGATATTCAGTTTGGTACACAGTTCCCTGATTGTAATCTGCCAAATTACATGGATGATGAGCTGATCAATGCATTCTTCATTTTATGGTGTGAAAGCTGTGCATGGCCATCCAAAACATGGTTTTTCTGTCATGTCACCATCACCACTGATAAAGCACACCACACGCTGCATCACAGTGCTGACATTCTCTCTTCTGTTTACATAAACGTTCAGCAAACATCAGTGAATCATTTTTTGTTGCTGTTTTTGTTTTTATTTTTGTTTTTTTTTTTTTTTCCTCCACAGAGGAATTAAATTCCACACCTTTACTTCATGCACACTTCCATGTCAGACACAATTTTGTCCGTCTAACCTTCCGCTGCCATCTGTCTCACAGCAACAAAATGTAATGGAATATTGGTGGGAATATTCAGCTTCTAATGCCAGCATCCGCCTCTGATTTTGTGGGCCAAAATAATAAAATAGCAGGCATTACTTTCAGAGCAGAGCTCATATTTCTTACTAAGCTTTCTCTTAGATAAGTTTTGACTGCAAGATTATCTTACAGTTTTCTGAAGGGGTCCTATTTTTTTCTTCTTTTAATTCTTTTCCCTGAATGTTGTATTATTGACAAAAGAATATTTTGCTAAGGAGAAGTCTCGTTTTTTTGTTTTGTTTGTTTTTTCTTTATCAGAATTGTACCAGGCTTTGTGTGATAAAAAAAACTGGACAACAATTTTTTTTGTTTAGTTAGTTGGCTGTTTTTTCTCATGTGATTTAAAAAGAACATTTTATTCTCACAGTGTATTTATTGCTTTCAAAAGGATCTTCTCACTAAAATTTTCAGTGATGGAGTTTTGAAAAGAAAGATGTTTTCAGGAAACAATGTATTTTGCTGGCAAAAAATATTACCCTGGCTACTTTGTTGTTTTTGTTGGTGTTTTTCTGCTGCAGCCTTCAATTTTATTCATGATTTTATAATTTTATTCGTATTCAATTTTATTCATATTCAGTGCAAAAACCAGATCATCTTGCATACACGTGCAGGTAAGTGTATCAATAATTTGGTTGCTGGCATATCCAGGTTTCCAGCTATTATATTGCAGAAGATGACCTGTGTAGTCGTCTGTGTTGAGGAAAACAAGATCTGTTTCCCAAACAGTTGGTGGCCTTAAAACTGAAAATGGTAAAAAAATCACAAATCAAGAACAAAGTGAAGTCTGCACGGAGAACCTGTCCTAAGTATTTTACGAGAACAAGAGGGCAAAAAGCTGAGTTCAGACTGGAAGCAGCTCTGCTGCCTTGGAATAAACAAATAGGGTTGCAATAGAGGGTCGGTAATCAGCCTTTTATGTAATACTGAACAAAAGTACATATTTCCCTGTGCTATACTTTCCCTCACTACAGGTGAAAACTGATATAATTTTTTCTCCTTTGTGAAGCATTTTGTGATGGATGTAGAGCCTTCTATTGTCAACAAAAAGAGGCAAACAAGACAGCCAGACCTCCCATCTGTGTTCATCAGGAAAGGTGCCCTCTTAGGCAAAACTCTGGCTCAGAAACTTACATTTCCCCAGTTTTCTTGATGTGCAGTGGAATTTGAGTTAAGAATAGGGAGATAAAGTGATTACGAAACACTTTCCCTGAATATGTCTTTTGATCTCTGACCTCCAAATTGTAACAACCTCATCCCTTCTGAGAAGAAGCTGTTCATTTCTTAGTAACAACCAGCAGTGAGATACTCTAGTTAAAGGTCAGAAGGTTTACAGGTTTTTGTTTTACGTGTGGGAGATTGGTGATTTTTATTTCCTTCGCTCTGCCCCATTTTTTGTCTAGTCAGTATGAAGAACAGATGTGGGCATTCATCCAATGCCGTGTAACATGATAAATATGCATTCTGAGTTTTAATGTCTGGCGCTGTGTACTCTGGAAATACTCTCGAACAATGACAACTATACTTGGCATTTGGTGGAATCAGCTAGACTATCTAGGGATCATGAAGTCTGAATAGGAGAGCTACAAGACCAAGAAATCCTTTCTCCAGCATAGTTATTCTGACATATCTGAAATATTCTGTCTATTCCTTGTAGTTATTAGACAAAAACAGTGAATACCGTACAGGGAGAGCTTGGAGATTAAATGCTCTTAAGCAGTTTTTTTTTTGGATAAAGGTCATTTTTTGTGCCAAATACAAATTTATATCTTGGAGCCTAGCAGAACAATGAAAAAAGTGAGAACTTTCCTTTTAACTGCATTTGCAATGACTTATACATTTGGCATTCAGACCACTTGGAAATGAGCTTGTCAGATGCTGGCTGTGAAAATGATGCTGAATTAGAGGAAGTGATCTGGCTATACACCTAAGAGGTGAATCATGCTGCATCAAAGATGTATTTTTAATAGAGAGAAGGAACATAACTCCAGTTTTATGTGTCACTCAAGCTTCTCATGGAGTGTTTGGACTCAGTTCCCCAACCACAAGTAGCTGGCTGCTGGCTTGACTGACATAACATAGGATCTAGTACCTGGCTGCCCTGTTATTTGTTGGATGCATTTCATGCTTATCCGGAAAAAAAATGCAAGTGACTCACTATTCCTATTTTTCCTTTAAGAAATTATACATAATAAAAGTTCTCAGGAAGGAATCTTTATAGCATCCTTATCCTGTGTTGACATCCAGACTCTTGTTCTTTAAATGTAATTTCATTGACTAATAAGTTAGGAAATTTGGCACTTTCCCCTCTAACTCTTTGCTTCCTGAGACACACTAGTTTATACTTCAGCATGTGTACAGAAGCAGCCCAGGTACCTAACTGCTTCTTAAGTGGTGCTGAAATCCAAATAGGAAGTGGCATACCACCAAGGCATTTGATTGGCCATAGTGTAGTTGGCATAAACCCATCTTTGTCTTCAACAACATCCTGCTGGTTTATGCAGCAGTAGAACTTCAGCCATCTGTGAAAACATAAAGCTAAAATAGGAGACATCCTCAGAGCTTAGATATACCAACTAAGCAGAACTTTCCAGGTTATTAAGTTTAGATCCGGGCCTATTTAACCTCCAGTGGTATCTGACCTACAGCATTTAGATCTTCCTTTTATTTTTCTTCATCAGTAAGCATATTTCAAGATACAAAGTTTCATGTGATGTAAATGGCAGCTATCTTTGAAACAAGAAGCTGGCCTCATTTCCAAGGGTGCTGCTCATCATGTATGAGAGTTCATCATTGATGACAATCAAGATTTGTTTAATGGTGTTGTGACTTATGAGCTGGGGAAGCATTTTCAGATGTTCAAGAAGATTTACCCAAAGGAAATTGCCATTAGTATTTCTAAACTTCTCTATTCCTCTTCCAACAGAAATACTTACATATTAATAATTTCCGTATTTCAGATCTTAGAGGTTTTCTGGAAGCAATATGAAGTTCAGACACTCTACAATACTTATGAATTGCTATAGGTTTGCTTTCTTTTATACTAGAAACTTAATTTCATACTCATACCTATTTGGCAGTGATCACCATTAGAGGAAGGATAAGACTTCCAACTTGATCCAATCTGTCCAGTCATACATTCCTGTTCTTAGCATTATGCATTAGTACTGGCTCTGGAATATGCAATTAATTATATCAGTTCATATTAGAGGATATTAAAATGCAATTTTTCCTAAAAATGGAAGATTATGTCTCTCTATATTGAAAATTTTAAGGTGGAAACATCTGAAAAAGCACAAGTAGTGAGAACTTTTTCATAAGCAACATGTTTATGACTTGAAGAATGATATTATAACTCACTATTAATGTAGAATGAATCCATTTTCCTAATATTACATCATCACTGAAATCAAAGAATGTTGTTTCAGCTGGAGTAATAGAGAATACATACTGAAATAATTTAAACTGATAAGTATTTTTGCCTACTCATTAAAAAGCAACAACAAAAACCCACCACAATAAGTTAGCTGAGTTATGTATTTTTCAACGAGGAAAAGAAAAATATTTAATTAATACTACTGGATTAATATTTTAGGTAGACTAAATAATTGATGTGTTCTTGTCATTAAAAAAAAAATAAATACAGATGAGAGAACTGTATAGGAATCACATCAAATTTTCAATCCATAGGTTATTATATGTTATTTAATTATTTAAAGGCTATTATAATTATATTACATAGTTATTATATAAATTATATTTCATGTGCCTATTGCATACTTATTTAGCCTTGGATACTATAATCCCGTATCTACGTAACAGAAATGAACTGCTTCTTTAATTAAAAGTGATATCTTACTTTGTATATTTTCTACAACATAAAACATTTACATTTATTACAAGTACATAACTTATAAATCTGTCCTTTCACCAATGAATTTTACTCACTTGTTTCTTAACTAAAATTCCTGACAGCAGGATGATCTTAACCTTAGCAATTTAAGTTTGAGATTCGTTTGATATGACTGGTTAAAATGAACTCTCTCAATATGCTTGGACAAAATGCTCTTTTGACAAATTCACAGGCAAATATCTGCATCTTAATGCATTACTGTATGTCAGAGAGTTTTCCAGGTCACAGTCTGTCATCTGTCTGTGGGGACACATGTGCTCCATGTCATTACACTTTCAGTGTTTTCTTTAAGCCCTCTGTTAGCCTTTGGACACACTGAAAAAGTTCTAGGGAGATAAATAGACATGAACTTGTTTCATTCCTACTATCAGTAAGTTCACCTCTGTATTTTATATTTTTGTAGCTGCTTGATCAAGATTATAATCCGCATGAACTATCATTTCAGAGTCCATTTTGTAGACCAGATGAGAGAGCAGTGAAATGGGTATACTCAACTGGAAGAAAGAGCAACAGGTCCCTTCAAAGGAAGCTCCTGTTTGTTTCTTTAACTAATTAGAAGAGCACAAAATTAATAAATAATACAATGCAGTACAATACAATAAATTCCACAGTAATTTGTTTTATATGCTTTATTAGACAGACCTTTAGTGTGCCTATTGAGACATTTCGATAGAAAGTTAATGTCTTGACTTACTGTTGGTTGAATTCTGTTACCTTAAACTATTAACACAGTGTTCAACAGTAAGTTATAATTAAACATTTTAATGGTGTTCAAATGAATTTCATTGCTGCAAATTTTGATTTAGATGAGGTATCATTTAATGCATGTTTGCCTTAAGTCAAATGCAGTTACAGTCATAGATATGAAAGTTTGCTTGTTTGTTTTACTTCGAGACATATGCATGTGTCAAAATGTATATGACATATGACATATGTGTGTGCAAAATGTATATTAAACACTGCAAAATGCTAACTATCAATTTAAACTAAATGAAATGGAATAAGAATCTGGACTTGGTTATCCATGAGGAATGTTTTTTTTCTTGGCAAACAGTTTTCAACAACCTTGTAAACAGAGAAAGAACATCACATGGTTTGCATTATAATTTCTCCTACTAGCTTTAGTCTTTCAAAATGAAGTGCTCTAAGATTTTATGTGGTCAACTTAATGTGACAGAGAAATAAGAAGAAAATATTGGAACTTCTGTGCCTATGATTAGACTAAATTAAGTCTGATCGACTAGAGCTTTAAGAATTTCAGTTGTTTCAAATCTCAAATCAAAAGTAATGGAGAAAAAAATGAAGGAAAAAATAAAAAGATTGAGGACAAAGGAAGAATGATCTTGTATTTAACACACCTGATTTAGATCTTGGCTCAATTTCTTCCTTGGTTTGAATGATCTTACAGTTTAGCTGGATTTAATCTCATCGAGACCCAGTTTCCCATTATTAAAACAGGCAGTGATTAAAGTCCTTCCTCTGCCATTCTCAGTAATAGTTATAAATCTTCCTGAGCGGGAATCCATCCAGAATGAGTGCACACAAAGGAAGCTCAGAACACAGTGCATTTTTGAAAATTGGTAATATATTTGTAGGTGCATGGAGACCTCTCCAAGCACGGAGAGACACGTGCTTCTCTCTAATTTTGCATTCAAATTCTTTTACATGGAGACTAAAGACTAAATCTACAAAAAAAAATAATGGGTGCCAAAATCCCAAACTACAATACTAATAATCTTCTCCAAGGGTTGCTTGAATAGGTATCTAAAGCCTGCAAGGAGGTGAGTTATTAGCAGTCAGGTGAAGGAAAAGGAAATAGGATCCAATGAGAGATGGAAACAAATCTCTGGTATTTAACCTCCTTTCTAATAAATCTAAGTCTATAAAGTGTCAGACCATGCTTAATGTTCTACTTTGCTGAGGTCTGCAGATCCTCCTTGAATCTGCTGGATATTTGAAATGTGTTGTACAGATGTACATGCTGTCCCAGATTCTGCTGCAAATCTCAGAACCAAAGTTAGATATTGCAGTAAGCAGATCTGAAACAACTTTCCTATGAAAATAGCATCCTTTTCATTTCAGTGAGGGCAGACTATGGCTGAGAGGCTGGTGCAATCGCAAACATTTTGGCTTCTTTGATCATGGGGCGGTCTACTCGGCACCTGGCCTGAGGTCGACTGATGGGAATTACCTGTCTCCAAAAGGGAAACGGATACTTGCCCAGGAGCTGGCGAGACTTATAGAGAGGGCTTTAAACTAGATAGGAAGGGGGAAGGGGTTAAAGCCAGGCCTGCTAAAGATCGGCCTGGGGAAGTGGTATTGGGATTAGGAGAGAGGCGAGGGGCTCATCTGAGGTGCATCTACACTAATGCACGCAGCATGGGCAATAAGCAAGAAGAGTTGGAAGCCATGGTGCGGCAGGCAAACTATGACCTAGTTGCCATAACAGAAACATGGTGGGATTGCTCCCATGACTGGAGCGCTGCAATAGATGGCTACAAACTCTTCAGGAGGGACAGGCAAGGAAGGAGGGGTGGTGGTGTGGCTCTCTATGTTAGGGAATGCTTTTCTGCTATTGAGATTGTGAGTGGGGATGATAACGTTGAATCTCTATGGGTAAAGATCAGAGGAAGGGCTGACAAGGCAGACATCCTGGTGGGCGTCTGTTATAGACCGCCAAACCAGGATGAAGTGACAGATGAGGTATTCTACAAGCAGCTGGCACGAGCTGCACGGTCGTCAGCCATTGTCCTCATGGGGGACTTCAACTTCCCTGACATATGCTGGGAGTACAACACAGCGCGTAAGAAGCAGTCTAGGAGGTTTTTGGAGTGTGTAGAGGATGCCTTCCTGATGCAGCTGGTAAGAGAGCCCACGAGAGGAACTGCCCCGCTAGACCTGCTGTTTGCAAACAGGGAAGGTCTGGTGGGAGATGTGGAGGTTGAGGGCTGCCTTGGACAGAGCGACCATGAAATGATAAAATTCTCGATTCATGGTGGAGTTTGGAAGGGGAATAGTAAAACTGCTACCTTGGACTTCCAGAGGGCGGACTTCGAATTGTTCAAGAGACTAGTAGGGGGAGTCCCCTGGCATTCAGTCTTAGCAAACAGAGGGGTCCAGGAGAGCTGGTTGCTCTTCAAGAAGGAAGTCTTAAGGGTGCAGGAGCAGGCGGTTCCCCTGAGACGCAAAATGAGCAGGCGGGGAAGAAGACCAGCGTGGATGAATAGGGAGCTATTCTTGAGGCTCCGGGAGAAAAAGAGAATCTACCGCCTGTGGAAGGAGGGATGGGCAACTGAGAATGAATACAAGGAAGCCGTTAGGATGTGTAGAGGTGAAATCAGAAAGGCAAAAGCCCAGCTTGAATCTAACCTGGCCGCTGGGGTGAAAAGGAATAAGAAACTCTTTTATAAATACATTAACAGTAAGAGGAGGACAAAGGAGAATATCCACTCTTTGCTGGATGATGCTGGGAATGTGACCACTGAGGATAAGGAAAAGGCGGAGGTTCTGAATGCCTTCTTTACATCTGTCTTTAAAGGTCAGACCAGTTATCCTCGGGGTACTCCTCTCTCTGACCTGGTAGTCTCGCCTGGGGAGCATGCTAAACCCCCTGTGGTTCTGGAAGAAACGGTCAGAGGCTTACTACTCCAACTGGACTGCCACAAGTCCATGGGGCCGGATGAGATCCACCCGAGAGTGCTGAGGGAACTGGCGGGGGTGATAGCCAAGCCGCTTTCCATCATCTACCAGCGCTCCTTGTTGACTGGTGAGGTCCCGGAAGACTGGAGGCTTGCCAACGTGACTCCCATTTACAAGAAAGGTTGTAAGGAGGATCCGGGGAACTACAGGCCTGTTAGCCTGACCTCGGTTCCAGGGAAGGTTATGGAACAGATTGTCTTGAGGGAGATCATGCGGCATGTGCGGGATGGCCAGGGGATCAGGCCTAGCCAGCATGGGTTCATGAAAGGCAGGTCCTGTTTGACCAACCTGATCTCCTTTTATGATATAGTGACCCATCTGCTGGATGAGGGAAAGGCTGTTGATGTGGTCTACCTAGACTTCAGCAAAGCCTTTGACACTGTCTCCCACGGTATTCTCCTGCAGAAGCTGGCAGCCCGTGGCTTGGACGGGTACATTGTTGGATGGGTAAGGAACTGGCTGGAGGGCCGGGCTCAGAGAGTGGTGGTGAATGGAGTTAAATCCAGCTGGCGACCGGTCACGAGTGGTGTTCCCCAAGGGTCGGTACTGGGGCCTGTCCTCTTCAGTATCTTTATTGATGACTTGGATGAGGGCATTGAGTGCACCCTCAGTAAGTTCGCAGACGACACCAAATTGGCTGGGAGTGTGGATCTGCCTGGGGGTAGCGAGGCCCTGCAGAGGGATCTGGACAGGCTGGAGAGCTGGGCTGAAGCCAACGGGATGAGGTTCAACAAGACCAAATGCCGAATCCTGCACTTTGGCCACAACAACCCCAGGCAGCGCTATAGGCTTGGGGCGGAGTGGCTGGAGGACTGTGTGGAGGAAACGGACCTGGGGGTGTTGATTGATGCTCGGCTGAACATGAGCCGACAGTGTGCCCGGGTGGCCAAGAAGGCTAACGGCATCCTGGCTTGCATCAAAAACAGTGTTACTAGCAGGAATAGGGAGGTAATTGTCCCCCTGTACTCTGCACTGGTGAGGCCGCACCTCGAGTATTGTGTTCAGTTTTGGGCCCCTCATTGCAAGAAAGACATTGAGGCCCTGGAACGTGTTCAGAGGAGGGCTACGAAGCTGGTGAGGGGCCTGGAGCACAGGCCTTATGAGGAGCGGCTGAGGGAGCTGGGATTGTTCAGCCTGGAGAAGAGGAGGCTCAGGGGAGACCTTATAGCACTCTATAACTTCCTGAAGGGAGGTTGTGGTGAGCTAGGGGTCGGCCTTTTCTCTCGTGTACACAGTGATAGAACTAGAGGCAATGGTTTCAAACTGCGCCAGGGGAGATTCAGGCTGGACATTAGGAAATATTACTTCTCGGAAAGGGTGGTCAGGCATTGGAATGCACTGCCCAAGGAGGTGGTGGAGTCACCGAACATGGATGTGTTCAAGAGACGTTTGGATGTTGTGTTGAGGGATAGGATTTAGCTGGGGAGTATTGGTGATGGTTGGACTGGATGATCTTTTAGGTCTTTTCCAACCTTGATGATTCTGTGATTCTGTGATTCTGACTAGTAAGTCCTGAAAGCCAATAATGACTTTGCTGCTTGAAGAACAATGAAACCAAAGTATGTCATCATTCAGGCTACTGGTTTGTGTTGGAGATGAATGAAATGTAAAATCAAACTTAAAATTCTATAGGTAATATGCTTTCATTAGAAATGAAATTCTGGTTGCTATTTATGTTATATCATCTGGTTGTTATTCTGGTTGTTACATCATCCTGTTCACTGCAAAGTACTCATCCTTGAAGAATGTCTGGAATCACCACTGGAGAAGACTTCTAATCAAAACTTTCCATCAGTGGAAAGGAGATAACAGGGGGCTAAGTGTTTATGAGAGGGAAACAGATATTATCTGCTGTGAAGTGCATTTCGAGAGAAAGATTCTTAATGTTCAGGTTTAAATGGTGAGGATGGAGACACATACATGGGCCGAGGGTACATTCATGAGTCCCCTTTTTTATTGCAGGACATCTGTGAAGTTCTCATTTCTTCCTTTATAAATTTTAAGCAGTGTCTTTAAGACAAGGTTCTAGCAGGAAGCAAAAAGATAATGTACTTTCCAAGTGGTGTATAAGTAATCTTGTCTTTAAAGATATCTAATTTCTGTAACATAGAAGAGATTATTTTATACCATATGGTAGCTGTCCTGTGATGTCATAGTGACTAATGACAGGATCAGTTGGATACTCCAGTGACATAACAAATGACCTGGGTTTCCTGTAATGGCAAAATATACATGACTGTCCTAGGACTGCAATTAACTGAGCTCCACTCTCTGCTCTCAGTGGGTTTAAGTACTGTAAAATGAATGCAAAGTCGACAAGCAATTTCATGAGGATATAGGTCAGATATTCTGTGATTTTGGCAGATTCCTTAGTCTGAATAATTGCTTCTCCCATCTATAAAACTGATGTTATAATTAGCAGTTCACAGGTTTGCTGTAAAACTAACTAGTTGAAGGTCTGTGAAGCCTTCATAGAAGAAAAACACCAAGTAGAAGTACTGTATTTTAAGAAAAACATCTGTGCATTTCTAACTTTATCATAGGATGAAGAACCTGCCCAAAGTTCTCTCTTAAACAGTTTAATTGGTCTCATGATTACCTGTCAGAAAAAAAAGGAGAGGTCTTTGTTAATTTTTTTGTGCTCTACTTTCCTGTCAAAGATTTTTTGGTTAACCCTTTCTGAAGTAAGTCTGGAAGCAGATAAAGTCTTCCTACAGCATTGAAGCAAAGTAATACAGTCAAGGAATAATGCACTTTTCATAACACTATACTTTATTGATAATGATGATTCATTTTAGCTCTCATTTTAGGGTGAAGATGTATATGATTTGTAATTAGCTGTTTTTATTTTTTTAATGTGAGAAATCTGAAAAACTCTTTTTTTTTCTTCTTGATCTTATCTTTATCTTTGATGTTCAGTCTTTTCCTGATCTTTTGGTCAAAACTACCATCTTTGGCATATGCTCTATTTAGGATCTAGTTCTGCTTGTATCAAGCTTCTGAGACTCTTTGTACTCAGGATCCTCAGGAGACACATCTTTTTGGTTTTTCTTTCATTGTTTCTATTGATAGCAGTAGAACATGTATTGGTCATTTAATCATATTTCAGTACTTCCTTTCCACTTCAGATTACTGGATGGTGCAGTCAACAAATGTAAGTAAAAAGACACTGTTGCTACTGGTTTTACAAAAAATGCAATAATGTCATTTTGGTTTGGCTTTGATTATTTTGTTTAGCAAAAAATGAAGATACTGAAGTTACGAATGAAACGCTTAAAGGCTGACATGTTTGTATTCTCAGTGTAACATTTTGTGATTTTCTTGATTTAATCACACCTTTGACTTGATTATGAATCTTGCTATGTATAAGTGCCTAATTACTCCACAGTAGTGAAAGAAGCTCATTCAAAACTCTCCGACACTATTAATATTCTCATTTCAAGAGCACCTTGGAGGTGAGAAAAAAAAAATTCTGCAGACATTTTGCTTGAGGTTAGATTATCCAGAGTACAGACTTGAATGCTGCAGAATGTATAAACTAACCAACAAAGATATTTGCATTCTTCTCTGTTCACTCACTGTTTCCGTAACAGCTTTGTAGGTGAGATGACCACACAAGTTTCAAATAACTGAGAGAAGTGAAGAAAGAAAATTCAAACAGATCATGTTTTAGTGATGACTCTTTGGATGACCCTAGAGGATAGTAGGTACAAGATTTGATGATAGGAGAAATGGGAGGTAAGCACAGGCCATTGGATAGTTTCATTTCATTCCTTGCTGCTCAGGCAAAAACAATGCTCTCTACTTACTGCATTGCTATTTTCTGTTTTTTGAAGTGGTTAATTGCTGCTCTAATTAATGGACAGGGGACTGCATAAAGCTGATCATAGCTATGATTTTGCAATGACAGTCATGTTGCTGTTTTTATGATGAGTATAATTGCATGCATCCTATAAAACTTGTTTTTTTTCTGAACTTTTAATGTGATTATCCAAAGAGATTCTTAGCTAAATTTGCTTTATTAGACTAACGCAGAACTTTTCTTTGCTGGTGAACTAGTATTGCTAGTATTCATTCTTACTTCTAACTCATCCCATGTAGCTATTGAATGAAGAGGGCAGAGTTAATTTAATAATTGGACACAGGAGCCTGAAATAACAAGTGGAAAGGGAGAAAGAAGAGACTTTTGAAGAACAAAATTAAAACCTTTGTGCTATGACTTAACTTACTACTTATTTTTCTCATTTTGACACTTTAATTCTACCCTTGATGTGATATATTAAACAGATTATAATTTGAAATCTTTTGCTCTTTATTTTAATGAGGCATGAGAAATATTTCTTATTTGTTTGCATTATAACCCATACTTTGGGTTCCTATTTGTCTGTTCCTATTCAAATGCATGCTATTATTTGTCTTGATTCAAATGAAAAGAACTTCTCAGATATTCAGCTTCAGTTTCCATTTAACTCATACAAGCATCAGATCTGAGTAAATAGAACATATATATTTCTGAGGAAGTATGGGAGCCAGAAAATCTGGCACTGCATGAAGTAGACTTATGATACCAGAAGCCCTCTCAACCCTTTCTCACAGGAAAGGTACTCTAATCCCCTCAACATTTTCATGGCCCTTAATGACATGAGGTAGCAGGAATGAATCTGAACACATTATGAATGCAGTGCAGAACTAAACTTGTTTATTAATCCCACATAACCCACCATCTATAATGGAAACCCTGCGCACCAATGCTCACTTGATCCAGGCTCTCAGTATGCTCCGGTGATCCAGGATTGCTCAGTACTTTTGCACTAAGGAAAACTTCCTTCATGCCATCTGATGGGGCCAAGCTTGAGCAGGACTAAATTGCTACAGTTTGCACTGTTCAGCAGGTATCCTGAACATAGCTTTCCCCAAACAGAGAGGGGGCACCCTCAGATTGAATTACAGCCAGGAACCTGGTCAGAAATAGAAGGTTATAGGTTTTGTGTGATTAATCCAGATTTCAGGTTCTTTTTTCCCCTTGCAACAAAAGCATGAGCTTTCTCACTTTGTCAGTGCTGGGATGTGAAGGCAGAGGGAAAGAAACCTATCACAGGTATAGTCAGGAGATGTCACAGGTTCAAGCAAAGAGCCCTTGTCCTTAGTTCCTGGTAGTCACATTTTGAGCGATGCTCCTGACGACTAACAAAAATATTTATCCATTTCACTTTCATTGCAAAGAGGAGGGAATTGTGCATAAAAAAGCAGGGAGAATTTCCCACAGAAAACTTGGATTCAGTTTTTGTTGCTGCTTGTCACTTCCCGATTGCACTGAAAGCACCATTTATTGTTATCCTGCCTGAGCGTCCATGAAAATGATTTGATTCAGGGCCAGCAGTAACTTGGTACTTTTTTCCCATGCAGCTTTACTTGCAGAGTCTAAAACTCTGAAGGGTTCTTCTGCAGAAATAACCTTGTTAACTCTCAGCACTCAAAAGTTTCTAATTAAGGACCCTAAAATTGTGAGACATGCTTAAAATTCAGAGATTATTTAATTAAATGATGGCTGATAATACTAAATATTGATCCATTTTGCGTCATCAGTTTTTTAAGACTAAATTATGCATTTGAACAATATTTTTAAACTTTTCCCTTTACTCATGGGGACAAGAAAGAAAGAACATTAAGATTCCTTTATACTTAAATTCCAGGATTTCGAAGTTAAAGAGAAAATATTAAAGAAAAAACAAACAAAAAAACAAAAAAACAAAACAAAAAAAACACCACAATGCTTTATGCATTAGAGTATCTCATACCATAAACAATAAAGAGCATTTTTTTTAGCTACTTTATCTTCAGTAAGACATTGAGTTGAAGGCACTTCTCAATGTTACATAATTTTCAAACTTATTTATTCTGTTAAATGCTGAAAAATCATAAGGATTAACACGGCGACTAACACTTTCATAAGACAGGGAGAAGACAGTGAGCTGGGTAGCAGTGTTGCTGTTGAAGCAGTCTGAAGAAAATCTATAAACCAGTTACTAACTGCTAAAGGTTTAGAATGCCCTTCTCTATGAGCAGACTGTTTTCCATTAATCGCTTGGAGATTTCTTTCATCAGTTTGAGTAAGATAGAGAACTGTTCCTGTAATATTGCCAGAACCCACCATAGCAACTGTAAATGCCCCAAATAAAATTTTTTACGTCAGGCAGTTACAGGCTGAAAGACTGAGTCAAAATCATTTGCAGACTTTGGACAAAGTTAGACTTTTGTTCACTTCCAGCTGGTAGTAACTTCTGCTACCAGACAGAGCAGAGACCAAATAGCATCAAGCATGAATAAATTCTACTGCCAAACCTGACTTTCTCTTACAGGCTCATGATCATTTTGCTTAGATGTGTTTTGTACAACTGAACTACTTTCATCAAAGAGCATGATCAGCCTTGGTTGAATTACAGGAGAATATTCTTCAAATACACTCCAGCAAGGCAGACTAACGAGAAATTTCCATCTTCAGAACCAGTGAAATTGTCCATTCTTTGCCCTGCTCTTCTTTTCACGTCTGCCTTTGTTCATTTATTTTCCTTTTCATGGAAAGAAGCTAAGTATATTGATAATTTCCTGTATAAAGAGATGTAAGTCATACCTAAATTAATGGCTCCATCCTCAGTGTAGTGTTTTGTGGTGGTTATTAGAAAACCTCAGAAAGGTAAGCAGAGAAAAAGTCATGAAGGATGAAAACAAATAGTAAAATAATCCAAGGTCGTGGTCGGCTTCCTGGTCTCCTGGTCTCATTGCTGCGGGTTGTTTAGAAGTTCATGAAGACATAAATGGACAGCATTCAGAATAAACATTCCAGCACCTTTTTTTAAGGGTTAATCCTTGTTGTTGTAACTGAAGCATTACAGTATTGAGAACATCTGAGATTCGTAAATGGGGATACATTAAGCAGAGACAAAGAGACCCTAATCCTCTGTCCAGTATAAGAAACTGAATATTCTTAGCTCAGTAGTTCAGAGCTGGGAGCGACTGACTTATCTGCAGAGGTCTTAAACTTGATGGTCCTTTCTTGATATATTCCCAGATATGGACAGTATCTTTCCAATATTTTGAAGAGGTGCTTGTGTGCATGTGATCTGTGTGTGCCAGTTGTGTGTGGGCATGTGTATGACTGCCCTCTGCTGCACAGAATCACATCTTCCTAGCAGCTCAACAACCAAAAACCCCAACTGAAGGACAACGTACTCCTGCTTTTGAAGATAGAGAAATTATTTCCCTCCTGACAGTGCAATGTTCAGGAAGTCATTCAACATGCCTTGCTCTGAGCCTACTATGAACCTTTTAGGAGGCCATCATTTTATGGAAACAGTAGTGGTTCATGCTATAACAATGTCTTTAAAAGAATCCAAATCTTAAATTTACCAAGTTTTTCATTGTATTCCTTAAGCTGAGAAGTAGGATGAGAAATAGTAGCTTTTATTTGCACCAGGGGACGTTCAGGTTGGATATTAGGAAAAGTAAATTCTCAGAAAGAGTGGTGAGGCATTGGCACAAGCTGCCCAGAGAGGTGGTAGAGTCACCATCTCCAGAGGTGTTCAGGAAACATGGAGATGTGGCATTTGGGGACATGGTTTAGTGAGCATAGTTTGGATGGACTGGTGTTTGGAATACATGAACTTAGTGTTCTTTTCCAACCTTACTGATGTCTTGAAAAAGAAGGAGGTTGTGCCAGCACTTGTGCTCATCTGTTATCACACCATGGGCTTGGTTTTACTTTTGTCACTACTTCATGCAGTAAAGAACAAGAAGACATGAGCACCACTTCTTTTGAGGGATGGAAGGAATCTCCTGCTTCACTGGACATTGCTGACAGAAAATATGTCATCTTCAAAGAGCTCCCTCAGTGGCTGTGTCTGTATGTCTGAGGAGGTCTCTGGGGAAACTCAGCAACCTGGGAAATCTGCAAGTCTTAATCTGGGTGTTAAGAGTAGAAGAATACATATGTTTTATTAAATTTGTGTTTTTGTTAGTACTTGAAGACAAGGAGCATAATTCAGACTGTTTGGAGAACTATGAGGGATGAGAGCGTTGCATATAGAAAATATTTATATAGTGCTCCTTTCCTGATTCAGATTTACATTGTCCACCTGAAGTGAAAGTGTGAATAGCTTCAGAACAGAAAGTTTTGGCTGAGGCTGAAAAAAACTGAACACTCTCCAGACTACAAGCCAGCAGAAGATCTCATGGTCTTCTCTCTGCTGCTCATTCGTGAGTCTGCAAGAGGTTGCAGTCCTTGTAGTTCTGCCAGCTTATTTGCTCCTATGAAAACACTGTAGCTTAACTCAAGTGCAAATGATTTCATTTAGTGGAAGCTGTATAAAACAGATTTGCTTTCCTGGTTCAATTTTATTCAAATAATTTTAATGAGCAAATCTGTTCTGAGTAACAAACTGGAAGAGTCAAAGCTCAAAGGAAAAATATCAAAGGTGATGGGCCAAAGATTGGCAGATTTGTTTGAATCTCAATTTCAGTCACAACAGGACATCCAGGACCCAAATAATGTAGTAATAATAATAGTCATAATATCTTCTAATCTATTACTTCCATAATAGTGTCTTCTGATCTATTACTTCCATAAAGACATTTATATGCATATTTGTAAAAGTGTGCACATACAGAAAGAATAAGGACACAAGCCACGTGCCTGGGCAAATGAGAGATTATGGAAAATCAATAAGAAGAAATGATATTGTGTACAGCTATACCTTGTCACATCTTCCAAATTAGTATGCTTTTCACCTTAGGAAACGGTTACTTCAGATTTTCCAAGTAGAAACCACACATATTTATCTGATACGTGCTTTTCTTCCTTCCACCTTCTCTCCCTTCAAATTATTTATAAACATGGCATCTGGAATTCTGAATACAGTTGAACTGTGTTAATGTGGTTTGGTGATAAGAATAAGGAATAAGAGTACAAAGTCATTTTCTTACATATTTTCCATGAGATTAGAAGTGGGAAAAAGAGGTATTGTGGCATTGTGAACGTACTGAATTACTGATTACACATATAGCATAGCACTCTACTTAAAAGCCAAGAGTATTAGGAATCTTCCATGAAACAGATCATTGATCTTAACTGGAAATTTGGGGGCTAATATTGCTTCTGCTGTTTCATATTCACTAGTTTCTTTCCTACTGTCCATATTTCACCTCCATTAGTCTTCCAATCTTATCAGTGTTTCTCCTTTACACATGAAAGCAGCCAGGCATGGCTGCAGACTCCAGTGGCACATTCAGGAGCTATCTTGGTAATCTAAAACAAACTGAACACATCTTTTTCACGCTGGGAAACATCATCTGAAGTGACCACAGTATACATGTGATCCCCAGCCATATGTATGGCTATAGTGAATTTTGTTTGCTCAGAACTTGAAATCCCCCTGCACCTTTTTATTGCAGAAGTGTGGCCTCTGAGAAGGCTTGTTGACATTATGATGGGCTTTTTTTGCTCTTGGTCCATCATTCACCAGAGATATCTACCAGTCACAGTACACTTGCTTAGTCTAAGGGGAAGATATTCTTGCATTAACACTCAAAGCTTGAGTTCAAGGGAATGAAATATCAGGGAGGCTTGTCAACTCAGACCAATTTTGCAGACATCTATTCTTCTTCCATTCTGCAGAGGAAAGAAAAAAAAATCTGGAAAGAAGTATTTCTGTAAACGTACATGCTTGGCATTAAATGGCTATTGTTTGTTGGCTACCAAAAGTGACAAATCTGAACAGGAAAAGTTGCTGTGTTAAGTTCAGGTTGCCAAATGAAGCTCAGGGGGGAGATAAATCCTTACAGATATTCACTTCAAACATACAGATGCAAAAAATAGACTGTAAAAATAACAAATTGAGATTGTATAAACACCCAGCTCACACACACTGTTGAAAGAATATGTTCTTGATGATGGCAGCTCAAAATCACTAAATCACTCCTACTGAGGTTATAGCAGTAGTTTACAGTCTGAATCTCTTCTCTGACTTAAGAGAAGTTTGAGTGAAGTTTTTTTGGTTTTTTTTCCCCCCAAATAATTGTGGACTTTTGCTAATGTAAGGGTTTTTTATGCTGTTAGAAAAAGAAAGTGGAGAGGATGAGCATTATCTCTATGTGGAAAATTGCCCAGCAGACTGGAGTACTAATCAGCTAAAGTGGTGATAATAGAATCTGTATAGAGAAACAGGAAGGATGATGCTACAGTTGCTGTGAAATTGTTTTTACAGGCTGTGTGTGGCTCCATGAAATACCATTGTATAAAGAAAATTTTACTCATTCGTAAGACATCTATGGGAAGCATTAAATACATGGACATTTTGTAATTATGGAGATATTTAAAGGGTGGAGATAAAGAACAGTTTCAATGCTAGTGAATTGTACAGTCGCTTGGTTTTTCATCTTCTCTTCAGCTGCGTTTGGCATCTTACTTGTGTCTTAGGAACGTATTACTTGGCATCAATGCATCTCTGATTTAATACAAAGATTGGAGTATCTACTTCATAGGAAAAGAACTGCATCACATCTGCTATAAAGTTAAATGCTGGTTACAGTTTTCTCTTTCAGACATAGAAAAAACATTTGATAAATAATAAGGGAAAAATGGTTTTATTGCAGCAACATATTTTCTTTCTTTTTTTTTTTTTATTTGTTGGTTCAGCTTTCAACATTTCAACTGTTTTGTACTTTGAGGAGATACATAAGAAGCATCCTCCGCTGAGCTGTGTATATATCAATTATTTCTCAACTTATCACTTACATGTCTTTGAATCTACCAGATTTCTGCTGCACATAATAGCCCTTCCCAGCAATAATAAACTGGCTAGAATTCAATCCTGAATTCATATTTAATATTTAGGAATTTTCAAGGAGACTAAACATAATTCAACATTGTATTAGCTTATTGCTAACTATTCATCACTATGGAAATCAAAACAAAGTAATATGAAATGCTACCAGTGGTTCTGTAGCATTACAAGACTGAATCAAAGTAGTTTGATGTGACCACACACATTGCAGTGAACCAGGAGAAGCAGCCAAGTGTTGGTAGCCTTTTGGTATTTCCTAGTAATATGCTGGGACACAAGTTTCTCTTGTCTAAGAAGAAATGGTGAACTTACTGAATAAAACGATGGTTTGCATTTATTTATTGCTTGTCATGTAGAATTAGAGAGTATATTAATCTGCTTGTTGAATGTAATTTTGATATTCATTTGCATACCACTGAAATGCAGCCACCTCTGGGGAGATGTGTGGCAGCTTTGAGTAACTTGGGGCATTGTAACAGTGTGGGAAACAAGTGCAGAACTGTGATTTAGTATCAACCTGGATTTTTTAACAGTTACTGCTCAGTAAGTTCTTTGAAATGGTGATTTTACTGCCAGCTGCAGCAGTTGCTGGGCTCTCACACTCCCATACGGAGAAAATTAGAAATATCTAATTCCTACTTGATGCTTTGTTATTGCTGCTGCTTTGATTAAACAGCTGACTAATTTTTTGTTTGTTTGTTTGTTTATTGAATTAAAGACACTATAGCAGTAAAATATCTAGGAAAATAAATTATTCTGAGCTACTAATTTGACCCACATTTTTTGGTTATTTATTATGTTTGCTACCTGCCAGCTCTCTTATACAATTAGTCTGCAGCTACTCTTCTGCTGCAAGCATTCATCTTTCATTGTTTCCTCAAAGTATATTCTGCTTGTTTTCTCACAATAATCATTTACTTCCTCTTTAGTTCACCATGGCTGATCATTCACATGCTGCTCTATCTTTTCAGGTTTTGATTTTAGGGAAGAAGATATTCTTAGAAAGAGTGGTGAGAGACTGGAATGAGCTGCCCCAGGGATATGGTAGAGTCGCTGTCCCTAGAGGCACTCAAAGGTTTTCAAGAACTGTGGAGATGTGTCATAACGGGACATGATTTAGTGGGCATGTTGGGGATGGGTTGATGTTTGGACTAGATGATCTTAGAGGTCTTTTCCAGCCTTAATGATTCTATGATTCTATAATTTTTTAATAAACCTGAGCAGCTTCAAACTCAGTTACATCATACCAATGGAACATCATCATTTTCACCATGAAATTATTTGAAGCAGAATGGTCAGAGTCCAACCCCTTGTAATAAAAAGTGTCAAGAAACATAGAATTTACCAGGTTATATCCCATGATAATAGTTAAGTATAATCATCTGAGCTTCCCGTTGAAAAAGAAGTTCACACAAAACCTGGACCCACCAATGACCAACTTCGGAAATTCTGCCATAGAATAGAATCCACAGACTATAGGAGGTGTCTGTGTTCACATACTCAAAATCTAGAAAAGCTAGTGACAAGGAAAAGATTCAGAAAGGTTAATAAGCCAGGGGGGGAGAGAGACCTGAATATGATATTTTTAAAATATCTGGTGAGTTTTTAAATATCCAGCAGAAAGATGCTGCAATTTCAGTTAGGGAACTTGTCCTTTTCCACTGGATTTTAGAGTCCATAAATTTGCATTCCCGACAGAAAACACTCAAACTACCAAGCTGTAAGTCCATCTTTCCTCATTCAAAAGAGCAAATTTAATCAAGGTCTAAATCTTCACCAGAATACATTTGAATACAGTTTTATTCTCTAAGAAGACCCGTTTACTGTTACAGAAAATTCAGACAATTTCTGAGGGCACAAAAGACCCTTCAGGGCAGTGGTCACAGCACTGAACCTGCTGGAGTTCAAGAATTGTTTTGAAAATATTCTCAGGAATCTAGTTTGAATTTTGAGTTGTCCTATGTGCAAGCTTGGAATTGGACTTGATGATTCTTACAACTCCTTGTACTCTGTGGTTACATTGTTATAATTACACTGGTCCACATTAAAAATCAGACAGAAGAGTCCAAGACTCCTATCTGTATATAGAATTAATTAATAACCTGCAATATATTAAAATAATCAGAAAAGAATATTTCAAACACAGGAAAGGAACCTTAATTATCTGAATTTTATGGGTGAGAAACCAAGACATATTTTGGTTGACAGATCTCAGCAAAAATTGTAAATGTCATAAGCAGCAGCAAATCCTATAAATACTTCCTAAATCTCAACTCCACTGTTCCATACTGAATCTGTATTAGCATTTTCTCTAATTTTATTTGAAGAAATATTTTTTTGCGCATTTAATGATTTTCAATGTAATAGAACTAAAGACAAAATGTTTGGAATCAAGGCAATGTTTAAAAAAAAAAAAATAAAGAAAAGAAAAGAAAAAAAAAAAGGTTTCCTACAAAACTTTTTAATGAATTCTAATATCCAGTAAGAATCAAATGTGAAACTCAGTTGATGTCTTTCGGTTTGCATTGGTTTTAGCAGATGGTCAGAGCAGTTAAATCTACACTGCATTCAATTAGATTTGAAGTCAGTCCATCCTTTTGTAAAGGAAGAAATCATTCTTTGACAATTCAGAAGCCAGAATATTGCCACAAATAATCATTAGCTAATGCAAAATGTTGCATAAAATCCATATACAGGATGTAGCCCGTAGGCAGCACTGTTTTCATACAGCCTCAACATGTGATACATGAGAAAACACAGAAGGAATGAGAAGAAAGCTTTGTGGTTGTAGATTATTATCACATAAGATTCTGGTCTGTTTTACAGTCATTTATACAGCAAATTCCAAACATAGTGATGATTTGATTTGGTTTTGTTTGTTAAAAAAAAAAAAAAAAAGACTGAGTGTATTGGGAATGGGAGAAGAGGGAGAGGGCTTTTGGATGTGAGTTCAGTTTGGATGGAAAATGCATATGAAGGAAATTTTACAGTGAGCACCAGTGTCAGGAGGCTGTCCCAGTATGGTTGTCTGTCCAGTGAGGCAAGTTCCCAAAGTTTCCAGTGCTTAGCAAGGGATCTAAGCCTATTTTGCAGCTTCACAGCCTCCTACAAAGGACTCTGTAGTAGAAGATGATGTCTTTGGAAAAATATAATGTCCTAAAATTAAGAGTTCAGTGGAAATTGCTTATCTAGTGCATTTCACTGTGCCTTTCTCCTCAGAGAAAAGCACATTTGGCCATTACATATTCAAGCAATACCTAAATCAAAGGATGGGAGGAAAGAACCACAAATGGCTACTCAGCATTTTTATTCTGTTTTATAAAGGAGGTAGATTTATCAATTCTATTTATCTATTTTAAAACAGAGGTGATCAAATAATAAATTCTAATTTCCTGTATCTTCATTTTACTGTCCACAAAGCTGGTTTTGAACTGAGCTTTCGAAAATATTGTGGGTGTTCTATGAGAAATTCCCATGGGTTATTTCCTGACTAAATAGTGTATAATTCTTCAAAGATAACTGATACATTTCAGAGATTGCCTTTGGGGAGTGCAAGTTGTTACTGCAGTAGCAAAAGCAAGATAGCAGATTTATAAGATGAAGAAACTCCTGGCTCAAAGTTTCCAGTTTCTCCATAGATTTTGCCATATTATATGTATCCTTTGGATGATATCCTGCTTCCACTGAATGCAGTGAGAGTTTACCAATAGTTACCACAGAAATAATGTTTTACCTAAAGAATTTTGGAATTGATGTAAGCCATCACTCTTCAGGACACAGCACAGCCTCTAACAGTAGAGCTAGGAAGAGAATTTTTGCTGTGGACTGGTCATTTAGGGTATGGTAGAGCTCCAGTCTCCATATTCCAGAGCAGAGCCACACGGATTAACTCCTAACAGGATTGAAGGAACACACAGCAGTGCTCCAACCCAACTGCCTCACCAGGATCAAGAAATATCCTTCTGGTCTTTGAAAGGTAGACAGATTCAAGCCTCATTCAGGGCTGACTACGGCTTTTTTTGGACATGCCATGTCATCATCCTATCAAATCATCCTATCAGAGATGATGATGATAACATTCGCTCCCTGTTTTCTATTTTGTTTTGTTTGTTTTTACATCTTTTATTTTCATTTGTCTAGTCCTTTCTGAAGACAGAATATTAGACTACATAGACTGCCAAAATTAGCTTCATATCATTATTGGAAATGATTAACCATTGTCATGTTTGATATGTGGGAAACATTTCTTATTCTGTGACATCAACACCAGACTCCATAATGGTAGAGAATTATTATCAGTGCTGGGATTCTATATTTCACTGAGCTATATCCAATTTGCACATGTTTATCTAAGTGTCACCTATTATCATGGAATCATAGAATCATAGAATGGCCTGGGTTGAAAAGGACTACAATGATCATCTAGTTTCAACCCACCTGCCATGGGTAGGGTTGCTAATCACTAGAACAGGCTGATCAGAGCCAACTCTGCCCATTCTCCATCTCTCCAGCATTTCTCTTCAACTAAGTACAAGGGCTGGAGAACTTTCTCCTGCTTGACTTATTCTGTGTTCAGGATGGATTTCAGTTATCTGTTCCCAGTCAATGCATCTGACAACTCTAGATGCTTCTCTGTTGCTTCTCCAACCTCCTGGTGCTTGCTGTGCCTCCTAATTTAGCAGTATCTGCAGACTTCACAAATGTGGTGTGTATATTAATAAAAATGTTGAATACACTGAGCTAAATCCCATCACCCTAGAAGTTTCCCATGCATTGGTGCTTTTACTATACAACAGTGAGTATTCCGTTGCATTATGCATCCTAGTGCTGAGGATGTGCCACAGTGTAAAATCATAGATCATGGAATCATAGAATCACTAAAGTTGGAAAAGACAACTATGATCATTTAGTTCAACCACCAACTCATTTCAAAAACCTAATCAACTCATCCCATCCACCCATTCCAAAGACCCAGTAACAGCATACTAGAATATTCTGATGACTAGGGCTGAGTTAAATTGTATTTCAGAAGTTTCCTTGTATCTTTGAAGCTCAAAGCGCAGGTGTTCAATGTCTTAGTAGACAAAGGAGTCATATTAACAGGTCTGGCAGAGCTTGGGAATTATAGATTGAGCCAAATGTTTGACTTTGGGAAAATGCCTAATGTTTTATTAGCATTTCTGTTTCTTTTCAAGAGAAGTCAGTGGTCATTTGGGAGGTCTGATGAGAAATGTTTCATGAACAGAGTAATGGTGTTTCCAGGGAAAGAAATTAAACTAATTTTGTACCCCAAAGCATGTCTTGTTTACAAGTACATCTTATTCATTCTAAGCTGTAGATGTAGTCATAAAATGCACTATGAGGAGATTGCCAGTGTAATAGCATCCCTTTCCTCTCTAGGCACTTCAGCAATGTGTAAAGCTAAGTAGCTGTTCCAAATAGTTGACTTTACCTGGGATTTCTCAGTAAGGTCAACCTCTTGTCAGATAGCTATTTTCTGAATGCAGCCTAACAGAGAAACTTAATGACCTCTATTTACTTCAAGTAGAAATCCATCAAAGGGACAATTAGCTAATTTTAAACAGAAATTGACTCCCTGGTGAGAAGCAGGCTTATAAATAAACCATTCCATTTGCTCACTGAACTAGACTGTCATGCAAGTGAAATCGCTGACTCCAAAGCAGACAAGTGATTTGAAATGTTTACATGAATGACTTCAAATTGACAAACTTTTCTTGCCTTAAGTGCCCTAAGAAAAGGACTTAGGAGAGGTAACTGCAAAAAGCAGCTTCCTTTACCACTGCAGATCTGCAGGAAGGTGGCAGCCAGGCTCGGACCTGCCGCACCTATTAAAAGCACTGAAAGCAGCCCAAGTTCCCACCAATGGCTCTGCTAGGAGACAGAGTGGGAAGGTAGACATGGCTCCTCAGTTTCTCAGCCTGCACACAATTAGTTTGCACCTTATAACTACACACTGAAGAATGAGCAGGTTCATGCTCCCAATCAGACTGTGCAAAACCACGGAGTCTGCAAGAATGCTGAACAGACAACATGCTGATTTTCTCTCTTACATGTTCCCCATCACCATAGTACTGAAGTACTTCTCATCTCCACACAATTATTTTTCCAGTACCAAACAAGTTCCTGAAGGAATGGAGGGGTTGGTTTATGATAGCGTTATTTCCTAAGTGATGTGTTTGGGGGGAGCTTGGTTTTTAGAAGGGCGAAGTAAGGAAGAAAGTTTTGTATCTGAGGAAGCTGCCTTATGGCACTCATGGCAGTCTTTCATTTTTCTTTGCAGAGCAAAACTCTTGAGAAACAACATGTACATTCAGCATGTATTGCCAGTACTCACCACCACTGTATTTCCACAATATTAATTTTGTTCAAGGGATGAATATATGAGAATAGCCTGGAGGTATTTAAAAGATGATAGATAGTGCAACAGAGAAAAGGAGAGATACTGCAGACCACTTTCCAGTCCCATGAGATATAGGGAGTGTGAAAATGTCTGAATTCTCAAGCAGAAAACAAGATCGAGCCTTCCTAGGTCAGATGGGGGACTCAGGAGGGAAACTTTATAGCTGTCTTCACTTAGTTTGAATAGAGGTCTACAGTCTGCTGTGCAAAATGTTATCAGCCCAGAGATTAATTGCTTCTAAAGGCAGCCAAGTAACTGCTAAAGGCAATAAAAAGGGGAAGAAAGAAAGGATCCTTTAAGTAGAATTTAATGACCTTCTCCTCCACATTGTTTTACTTTGCCAGATTAATATATACATGCTTGTATAAATTCAAGTGTACGTGTGTGTTCATGCATGCGTGTGATGCTGTGTGTGTGGTGGGACTGTACTGGCATACCCAGTTTGCTCACTTTTTAAATTATTTTTCCTCAGATGTACATGCCATGATTGCATCATCAAATCTCATCATAACATACAGATAAGTTCCAACTAACCAAGAAGTACAATTGTTCTCACATCTGGGAAACAAAAAGCTTCTATTCTGAAGTAGATTTTATATGTTCAGTAGAGTTTTGAGACCTTCATCATACATTTGAAACAGATGGAAGTAAGACCCATATTGTTACACCTTGCTTTGGTCTTCCAGTCTTCCAAACTGACAGAAAGGTTTAACTACATTGAAGATTTCTCCCAGGAATTAAATATAACCTTGATGGAATTTTATGGGTCTGTATCTCACATATCAACACATTTACAAGATTTACTAATTTTGTGACTGAATCTACGTCAACACTGATACTAAAGTATCAGATAATTTTCAGCTGTTTTTTACTGTAATAATTCAAATTATCATCACAGGGCAAGAGACTTCACTAGAAAAATACAATAGGCAATTTTCCCCCAAAGAGATCAAACATAAAATTGTACTACCAACATAGCTTATTTAATACTTTATTTACTACCTGTAAATATTCTTAATTAAATATATATTTATTTTTATATTTTTATGCACAAAGGGGAGAAGGAAGGCCAAGGAATAATTGTCCTAATGTTTCCGGGATATTTCTTGTGTAGACAGTTAAGCTTTCTCTTTCCTTGATCTTTGCACAATCTGAGTTGATAAGTGCCATTATTGAAATGAATAGTCAATCTTCAGAAGTTGCAGATGTGGTAGAAGAAACCAATAAACACAATTAGTTCATTCCTTATCTCACTCGCACCAACATACATCAGACTTGTAGTTAATGGAGTTAACTCCCTTTACAAACTATTTACAGATACAATCAGGCACAAGAAAAACCATCACTGATTTTTTTCTTCCACTTAATCTTAAAGAGAATCCTTTAGTTGAAGCAAGAACAAGTCTGCTACAAAAATGAGGCTAAGAATAGAACAGAAAGTATGCTTGTTTAGAAGAGAACTCATGCTCCCAGAATTTTGTGGAGAACCACAGCTGTGGGTCAGCACACATTCCCATAAAATGGTTATCAGATGCAAGTATGCAGTTTCCCAGCAGTACTCTGCGGTTCAGAGTTAGCAGCTAGCAATTCTCACCACACAGCTGAAGTCATTTCCCTGGGTTTGCCTATTTTTTAAACAAAATGAAACACACCACAAATTCTGGAAAGCCGAGGAGATAATTCATGAAGCTAATGCTCAACTTGGGAAATACAGAAGAATTTTAAGGACAAACATGCACATAGTAGGAGTAGCCATATTCTGTCTCTCAGTTTATCTTCATTGTGATAAAACAAAAAACAACAACAACAAAAAAAAATCAGTTATATTTTCAAAGGCAGATCATGCACGCCATGCTATTCTAGTCCGAAAATTCTTATCTCTTGTTCACATGAAGGAATGGTTGAGGCATTTGCATTAGGATCATGAAATGTTAAAAAAAGGCCTGTCCACCTAGAAAAAATGTAAGAATATTGTCAGGGCCTGAAGGAAGGCTAAGGCCCTCTTGAAATTAAACCTTGCAAAGGATTACAAGAAAGGTTTCTTTAAGTATGTCAACAGGAAAAGGAAGACAAGGGAAAATGTGGGACCTAACTAAATGAAGTGGGTGCCTTGGTAATGGAATGCTGAGAAGGCAGTGATTCTGAAAGCCTACTTTGCTTCAGTCTTTAATGTTAAGACTAGACCTCAGGAATCCCAGACCATGGAGGTAAGTGAGAGAATCTGGGTAAAGGAAGACTTTCTGGTTGGTTGAGGCGGATTTGATCAGAGACCGTCTAACCAAAATCATTGTGCACAAATCCATGGGCCCCAAGGGGATGCACACACATGTGCTGAGAGAACTGATAGAGGTGATTGCTGAACCACTCTCTATCATCTTTGAAAGATCTCTGCAAATGGTTGATGTGCCTTAAGACTGGAGGATAGCCAGTGTCACTCCAGTCTTCAAAAAGGGCAAGAAGGAGGATCCGGGAAACTACAGCCTGTCAGACACACCTCTTTCCTTGGAAAGGTAACTGAATAATTTGTTCTGGATACCCTCTCCAAACTGTTAGAAGAGAAAAAAGTTATCAAGAGTAGTCAAAACAGATTCACCAAGGGAAAATCATGCTTAACCAACCTCATAGCCTTCTATGATGTCAAAACTGACTGGATAGGTAGGGGAGAGCAGTGAATGTTTTGTACCTTGACTTCAGCAAGGTTTTGACACTATCTCCCACAACATTTTTGTTACAAAACTTAAAAAATATGGGATAGATGAGTGAATGGCAATGTGGATTGACAACTGGCTGACTGGCAGATCTAAAAGAGTGGTCATCAGCAGCACAGAGTCTGGTTGGAAGCCTGTAATTAGAGATTTTCCCAGGGGTCAGTGAGCACATCAAAAAGAGCGTGGACAGCAGGTCATGGGAGGTGATTCTTCCCTCTACTCTGCTCTGGTGAGGTCACATTTAGGGCTACTCTGTGCAGTTCTGGGCTCCCCAGTTCAAAAAAGACAGAAAACATGCTAGAAATAGTCCAGCAGGGGGACACAAAGATGATAAGGCCCTGGAGCGTCTCCCATATGTGGAAGGGCTGAGAAACTTGGGTCTCTTCAACTTGGGGAAAATAAAACTGACAGGGGGTCTAATCAATGTTTTTAAATATCTGAAGGGAGGTGGGATGGAAATGGAGGAGCTCTTATCAGTGGTGCCTATGGTAGCAATAGGACAAGGAGTAATGTTCTAAAACTTGAACATAGGAAGTTCTGTGCTAACATGTAGAAGAACTTCTATACAGTAAAGGTGACAGAGCAATGGAACAGGTTGCCCAGAGATGTTGCAGAGTCTCTTTCTATGGAGATATTCAAGACCCATCTGGATGCCTACCTGCATGAACTATTGTAAGGTACCTGCTTTCGTAGGGGGCTTGGACTTGATGATCTCTTGAGGTCCCTTCCAACCAGTGCTACAGGACCTCTATTAAAGCAAGGATAAAGCAAGGATAAAGCAAGAATTAAAGCAAGGATAATCAATAGAATGTTCCCAGTATTTAGAATCAACATTGGTTTCAGTAGGAAAAAAATCTGCCTCTCCTGTGTCTCCCATTATTGATTAATTTGATCATGCATTTGAAGGATAACATCTGAAGAGCACCAGTTATATCAAGAGTTGTCTCAGACCCTTCTCAGGAAGCTGAACCTGAACTGAAATAAAATTCAAATCTTATCAAACTCTCTGACAAAATAATATAGCTTCCAGAAGAGAAAGTGGTTCAGCTTATAGCAATGGAAAGAAATGGTAAAGAGTTTAAAATATTCTGGTGCAATAGGAATGTAGAAAACCACTACTTTCTTGCAAAGAGGTCAAGCTGTGTTGGGCCTTTTTTGGCATTGTCATTCCCAGAAAGCACCCATGCAGGGAATGCTAAAATTACAATTTCTGCTATGTCACCTTCCTAGGGAGATGTTTAACCTATTCTTATGATGTTTTTGTACAGAAAAGATGCTGTCAACACTCCAAATTGTTAGTTACAGTGGTAAGAAAAGGAGGAAAAAAAAAAAAAGAAGCTTGATAAAATGACACCAAACAGAGCAAGCTACTTCCTCCAGCTAGACTTGCCTGGCTATGTCTCTGGTAAAATACAGAACTGCATCTCTGGGAGTCAATTCAGGACAGTTAAATGAGGCTTCTGTTCAGAAACATCTTCTAGAAGAGTCTCTTCTTTTATCCACTGGCTACAGCATGAGACTCCATCTCTCTCTGGTGATGTGAATACCTCCTGACTGGTAGTATTACCAGAAGCAAAGCCCTGTGAAGAGATTAGGGATAAGATCACAACTGCTTCTCTTCTTCTGTGCATGTCCTGTGCTTCACTCATTTGTCCACAAAGATTCCACTTTTGGCTGGACCATGTGATCCCTGATGTTTACAGTACTGGAGCACTTGGATTCATTTGACAGATTTACCCTCAAGACCATTTAAAAAATACAAATGCTCTAGATTTTGCTATTTCCTAATGAATGTATTAGTACTAAACCTTACACCACAGCTAACAGAAGAAAAGCAGAAGTAAACTATGAGATCTGTTAAGAAGTAGACTATGAGATCTGTTAAGAAAAGAAGAATATCTGAGAAGCTATCTACATATTCTAGAATATTAAAAAAGTGAGGAAACTACAGAAGCAGGGAATTAGAGAGTACAAATCCCAAAGACAAATCCCAACATCTACACTTTATTTTTGTGTTTGTTTGCGAACACTATCATGTATTTTCTCCATTTCTAAGGAGCTTCAGTAACAAAGTAACAAATTATAATTATTACCTAAATCCTAGGTAACATTTTTATCCTTTAGTTTCAATCTACATTACCAATAAAATAACATTATTTTTTCATTTTCCAGTCATAGGGTCAGGACTTTGGCAGAGAGAGGCAAAGGGACTTGGTAGAATTTCCCAGCAGATCAGGTTGGGAAAGGACACTCATCTGGCACATCTCAGGTTACTCAGGTTATACTTGATAACCCCCACTTTGCAATTGTTCTCTTACCTGCAGTCAGTTCTAAAGCTAATTTAATTAAAGTTTGAGAAGCCTAGTGATTTGGAGATGAATGAAGCAATGTACACTAAGTGCATGGTAAATATTTTATGCATTGTATCTATAAAATATCAGAGACTGCTATATCCGAGTTCAAAATACAAGTATTTGCTTGACAGAAAAGAAAAAGTGTTGTTTCGTGACAAGTTTGTGTATCTAGTCAGCAAATAGATTTTCCGTCCACGGGGAAAAAAGAAAACAAAGTCATACGGAATTATTTTACAGAAAGGTATGCTCTTATTTCAAGTGAATGAAAACATTTTTTTTCTGATAAACTGAAAATACTCACTCAAAGGAAGACTTTAATGGGTCCTTTCAAAATAAAATATATACTTTTAATATGTCTTTCTTCTGACTTAAAAATAAAAAATAAAAACAAAACAACAACAACAAAAAAAACACCTTCAAAATTGATAAGATTTTCCTATAGATTACTCCTTTTCATAGATCAAAAACTGTCAAAGTTTCCGGGCCCTTTTATCCTCCACTCTTCATATTTCAGATAATTCTTGCTGTTCACCAAGGAAAACGGTGCTGGGTATTTGTGCCATTTTTTTCACTCGCAAATGAAGCTTTTACACAGTGCTGCAGACATCTTGTTGACTGGGAAGATTTGTGCTCTGTCATTATACTTGGGTATGAGTGGAGGAAATTCTTTTAAAAGGTGAGGAAAATGCTGTCTGTGGGAGGAGCATTTGGTTCTACCCTTCTCACAACGGTCAATAGACAGAAGTTGTGAAGAGATTGTGTTTTCTCAGGTATATTGCTTAATTCCAGCAGGAAATTTTGTCCCAATGTAAAGTGATAGTGTATACAATTTATCTGAAATTTGTGGACAAATGACAACCTATTAAAAAGACTGCAATCTGACTCAACTAATACATAGCTGGAAACAGCTGCTTCTCCAACATGCAGATCAGCTGTCTTACGGATAGTCACTGGACTTCATGTTAGGTCATGCAGAAGCTTGTCATGAAGTGTCATCACCACAATTCAGTGCTGCTCACTCTCTTCCCAAGTGACATAATGTGCAGAAGATGTGCGACTGACATAGATTGAGAAAAATACTCTCTGAAATTCTATGTTTAGACGCAAAATCTCTAAGTTCCGGGCAAAAACTCAGCAAATTTAATCATTTTAGACTTGCAATGAGAATAGTTAGCCTGTTTCAAATATATCTGGAGAATTTTTCTACATATCTCTAAAGTAATTTATCGAGTATTTCTGAATATCCTACAGAATATTATAGTACTGATCAAGAATCTAACTAAAATATCTAGTGGCAAACCTGTTTCTATTTTGCTATTTATGTGCAAATGCTTGATTTTTAGTACGTGCTTTTAAGCACTCAGATCTGCCCTTTTACAATAGTTTCTATATTATTGCTTTTATCTCTTTAATATTTTTACAATCAGTACTGTAATCTTTTCTTATCCATGTACTGTAATAATTTACTCAATTCTAGTTAATGGCATACTTTCCTTTAACTTTATATTTCAGGAATTTTTACTGACCTAGTTTGTGTTTAACAGTAACACTTGTAAGTGAATCCAAGTACATTAACATTGCTTATTTGACCTTGAATCAGTGCAGCACTGATTCAGAAGTAATCAGAATTAAGCTAGATGAAGACTTAATGGGAGAGACTACTCCATGGAAAGGCATTTTTCTGAAAACAGAAATTTCTTTCCATATTTGCTGAAACAAAAACTGCTACAGTGGGAACCTCCACATTTTTTTAAAATAAAATTCAGACATTTTAACAAAAATGATAATTGGTAAATCCCACTTGCCTAGTCCTTCAAGTGTTATTACTGTCTATTTATGTTATCTGGCTACTAAGCCTGTGTGATTTAATTTTCTGTGTGTTATGGCAATTCACAGAGGGAAGAAGTAAAAAGCAACAAAGAATTGTGATAACTGTGGTTTTTAGAGAAATCTATTATTTTCCTGTGGTCTGACTTCTGACACTGGAATATTGGAGTTTAACTGCACTGCCATGGCTTTTCACTGGAATTAATCAGTTTTCTCTTTTGGACAAGTACTCTGAATTAGGAGCTGTCAACCTTGAAGACTACAACATAGACAACATAGACTAAACGTTTTAAGTTTCCATTTGCCACAAAGTGGAGATCTGCAATAATCTACTCAGACTGAGCTTTTTCCCCATGGGATGCTCTGGTTAAGTGCCTGTTCTGCATTACTGTTTTTGCATGTAATGGCTGCAAAAAGGCTCATGGGCAAAAGTCAAGTGGTAAAAAGAAACTTTTCTTAAAAGCAGTAGTTCAAGGTGGAAAGGAGCTAATAAGGCCTGGCTTTCAACAGCCCTGATAGCTAGTAAAATATGTTTGTCTTTCCATCGATGGAGACACCAGAAGTATATCCCTTTTTTAAGCAACTGCTTACTTTTCTGAGTGTTTTGGTAATATTTCTACTTCATCAGATTTTCTTGAAATTAGTCAAAAATCTCAAATGTTACCAAGGTCAGACAGATAGATAGACACATGCACACACACAGAATATGATCAAACAAGTCTCATTTCCTTACAAGCCTGAGGTAAAAATAACATTTTGGAATTTCCACTGCCAGAGTTTGAGAGCTTCTTATTACAGGATCAGGAATGAACCTTGGCACTGTTGACTGGAGCCATTTATTTTAGACAGCGGAATTATTGTTTATTCTCCAGCAAAATGTTTCCTGCTTCTTCCAGACCTCACGTGAGAAGTAAGTTACTTAAGAGGAGAAATCTAAATCCCACCATGGCTATCAGAACTTTCCTCAACTTTCGGAGGAGCACCAAAGGAGTTGGGTGTGGAATAATTGGTTTGACATGCTTAGTCTATTCATTGTGCAAGAGTATGTGTGAGCATGTTGCAGTTTCCTTACATTAAACCACTGATTGGAGTTCAATTATTGACAGTCAGAAATCATAGACTCAGAATCACAGAATCAAAGAAACATAATATTATAGAATGGTGTGGGTTGAAAGGAACCTACAGGGTCATTCAGACCCAACCCCTGCCATGGGCATGGTTGTCACCCACCAGACCAGGTTGTTCAGTGCCCCATCCAACCTGGCCTGTGGCATCCTCAGCTTCTCTGGGCAGCCTGCACTAGGGCCTTACCACCTTATGAGTAAAGAATTTCTGCCTCACAACTAATTTAAATCTCCCCTCTCTTACTTTAAAACCATTTCCCTTTGTCATAACGCTATCATACCAGGTAAGAAGTTGATCTCCCTCCTGTACATAAGATCCCTTTAATTACCTTTAGGCCACAATGAGGTGTCCCCACAGCTCTCCCTTCTCCAGACTGAACAAGCTGAGCTCCCTCAGCCTGTCTCTGTAGGAGGGGTGCTCCAGCTCTCTGTTCCTGAGCTGAGGGCCTGAGACCTGGACACAGTACTCCAGATGGGACCTCATGAGGGCAGAGTAGATGGTGACAACTAGCTCCCTCTCCTTGTTGGCCACCCCTTTTCTGGTACAGCCCAGGATACTGTTATTGAATCATAGAATGGTTTGGTTTGAAATGGACCTTTAAGATTGCCTAGTTCCAATCCCACTGTTGTAGGAAAGGACACCTCCCACTAGACCACACTGCTTAAAGTCCCATTCAGCCTGACCTTGAATGCCTAGAGCATCTGCAACCTCTCTGGGCAGTCTCATCACCCTCACAGTAAAGAATTTCTTCCTAATATCTAGTCTAACATCAACTTTCTTCCAGTTTAAAGCTATTTCCCCTTCTCCTGTGCTACACTGCCCTTTTGAAAAGCCCCTCCCCAGCTTTCCTGTAGGCCCCCTTCAGGTACTGGAAGGCTGCTATAAGATCCCCTTGGAGCCTTCTGTTCTCAAGGCTGAAGAGCCCCAACTCTCTCAGCCTGTTCTCACAGAGAAGGTGCTCCACTCCTCTGATCATCTTTATGGCCTGCTTCTGGACCTGCCACAACAACTCCACATCCTTCTTGCGCTGGGAGCTCCAGAAGTGGATGCAGTGTTCCAAGCAGGGACTCACAAAAGCAGAGTAGAGGGGCAGAATCACCTCCCTCAACCTGCTGGTCACACTTCTTTTGATGCAACCCAGGATATAGTTGGTCTTCTGGGCTGCAAGTGTACATTGCCTGCTCGTGCTGAGTCTTTTGTGAGCTGACATCCCTCTCATTGCTGATCTTAAGCCATTCCTTACCCAACCTGTATCTGTGCTTGAGATTGCCCGTATATAGATGCGGGACCTTGAACTTGGCCTTGTTGAACTTCATGAATTTGGCATGGGCCCACCTCTCAAGCTTGTCCAGGTCCCTTTGGATAGCATCCCTTCTCTCTAATGTGTCAGCTGCACCACTCAGTTTGCTGTCATCTGCAAACTTGCTGAGGGTGCACTTGATCCCACTTTTCATGTCACCTACAAAGATGTTAAATAACACCGGTCTCAGCACCAATCGCTGAGGAATGCCACTCATCAGCAGTCTCCGCTTGGACACTGAGCTATTAACCACAACTCTCTGAGTGTGACCATCCAGTCAATCCCTTATCCAACAAGTGGTCCAGCTATCAAATCCATTTTTCTCCAATTTTTTGAATAGGATGCCGTGTAGGACAGTCTCAAATGCTTTGCACAAGTTCAGGTAGATTACATCAGTTTCTCTTCCTTTATCCACTGATGCTGTAACTCCCTCATGAGGTCCCATCTGTAGTACTGTGTCCAGGCCTGAGATCCCCAGCTCAGGAAAGATTCCTTTATCCACTGATGTTGTAACTTGTGCCACCAAGTTTGTCAGGCACAATTTGCCCTTGGTGAAGCCATGCTTATTACCAACTGTTGGTCTTCCCAGACTACAATACACACTGCTGGCTAACATGTAGCTTTTCATTCTCCAGGACCCTCAAATTCTTTTCCACAGGGCATGAGCTGAAGCTGATCCTGGCATGACATCAGCACAGAAAGCTTTTTCAAGAAGGTATGTGAAACCCTGACTGGTACACAAGGTGGATACAGAGAAAAGAAATCATGGGCTCCCAGTGTAATCTATAGATAGCAACGCTACTGCTAAAGTTAATAGGAGGACAACCTTTTTCACATATATTGTACTTTCGAAGTTATAGTATATGTAAACATAAGAAAAGTCAGTTGTGTTTCAGCGAGATCACCTACCCTTGTCCTGTCCTTGTACTATATTCCTGCCTCTTATTTCTGGAAAAAAAAAAAAAAAAAAAAATTGTCTCTGTCTCCATCTGGTTATACAACATCTCTTCAGCCAGAGAAGGTGGTAACTACAGATGGATACAGGTTGTTCATGAATAACATCCAGCTATCAGACAGCAGGATTCAGTGCTTTCAATGACATCAGAAACAACAGCTAATTTCAAGATGGAATTTGTGGCCTCTACTTTGCAATGGAGAAATATGAGTTTAACACAGGAAAAGTCTGTGATTATGGTTCTTGCAGAGAGAAACACCTCCCTTGTGTGTAACATCCCAGTGAAATGGTTTTGCCAAGTACTTTTGAGGCACATCTGTAAAGGTGTTCACTGGAACAAGGATCAGTGTTAACAGTCATTGTTCTGCCCTACAAAAATACAAATCAGAAACTTCAAGGTGACACAAATTAATACATACAATTATAAAGCCAAAGTCATTCAAGAATACTTGTAAACCTCAGGCAAAGAGATGCCCAATGTCTTCTTACAAAAAGTGATGAGCTTTTCTTAGTCTATCACTAGACTAAAAATGAACTCAAATCTTTTAGAAAGTAGTTTATACCTCACTGATGAATTCTTTTTGTTTGGAAACCCTGTAAGAAGAAAAGCTAATAAAGCAAATACAAGATAATTGATTATTCCTAGTAGCACACATCAGAAACATAACCTTATGCTTGTTTCAAGTTATTTTTCTAATTGAAACCCTTTAAAAAGCATTAAAGAGTGCCTCTTGAAATTTAGTCAAGAGGTATTTTTGTCGGATAACTGAAATGCCTGTGTGGATAATAATGATGAGTTATACTGAAATCTGTTGGAGGGGGAATTATTTCAAAATTGCCTCATCTTTCGTAGTGGAAAAGCTGGCAAAACATTACTGAGTTGGAACCAGTCCGGCCATTTGTAGAAACTGGGTTAAATTACTATAGTCATGTGGCAATCAGTAATTACAGGTTTTAATCACTTTTACAAAATAAAAGAAAAATAGAGAAAAATTAAAACTTTCTAAGAAAAAGGATTGTGGAACATTTTCAAAAAAAACCTTGGGTTGTCAGTGTCTGTAAGAATGTCAATTAATTAAATAAGTAAATAAATAAAAATCCCAAGCATATGCAGGCTGAATTAAAGAAGGAAGATCATGCCAACATTTCAGAAAATTGGACTGATGGAACTATGCTCTATCTCCTAATGCCAACTGTGAATATGAAACATGCCAAAAAGCAATGCTCTTTTCAAACACAAAATCTGGCGCATGCTTTGAAGCAACCGAGTTGACTCAATTTTGGTAAGCATGGTTGAAATTTTGTTTTGCTCTCCCATTTTCTAAAATTGTATCAAATTATAACACTATTTCTTCATCATGCAATAATTTAAAGTGTGCTCATGCTGCCTCATACTGCTATTAGTTCTTTAATGAATTTTTATGGTACTTGATGAAGTAAATTATGCACAGATGTATATGAGTGTTTACATTCAAGAAATTTGGTCTTCAGAGAAGTGCAGTTTGCTTGAGATGAACAGAATTCAGAATCATTTAATTATTAATGTTGGAAAAGACCTCTAAGATAATCTAGTCCAACCATCTACCAATGTTTCCCACTAAACCGTATTCCTTAGTACCACATCTACAAATTTCTTGAACATTGCCAGGGACAATGGCTCAACCACCTCCATGGGCAGCCTGTTCCAGCGTCTGACCTCTCTTTCTGTCAATAATATGTAATACTTTAGCTACAAATTTCAATCACCACGTTGGAAGGCAAAATCCTAATTTGTTCTTCAGCAAAAATCAGGAAAGAAGGTTAACTTTGCAGGTTTTTTGGTCAAGAGGCACAGTTAAGAAAATATCTGAATATTTTCTACTGGGACTGGAAAGAATAACAACTGCTCCATCATATTTACCTCATGATTACAGCCTGATAGCCCTTTCCTACATAGGATTCAATCTCTAAATGGAGATCTGTATCTACATCTTTCCTGTGCTCTTTCACCACCTAAACACAATGTACCATGACATAATCAATTTCAGATCCCAGCCCAGTTCATCATCTCCCTAGGTGCATTTTCTATCATTATTTCATCCTTTTTAGACATAAATCATCCCTTTTAAACAATTGATCTCCCAGGCTATAGCCTTGTGAGCACTTCACATTAGATTGACTCTTCTCTGTATGCACACTGGAACGTGTACTAATTTCACAATTTTAATCTTATTCAGTTTAGTCATAAATTTGCTTATACAGTTCTTGTCTTTTTCAGTTAAGACTCTCTGGAAGGCTGTAGTTAACATCATTACAGCAACATCTTAGTTATAGTTTAATGTATCTTCTATTTGTCTTATTTCTTGGTGCTTTTGAGATCACCTGTTCAGTTTGTAATATAGTTTGGATTTCAGCATCACCTCCCTTTAAGACAACAATTCCAGAAAACTAAGGTATTAGAAATTGCTGCTAAAATGACATAAGCAGCTAACTACTGAAAAGAAGTGGCATGAATTCCATATGTAGTGATAGCAGTAAATCCATTAATAAAGAAATATTTGGTCTTTTGTGATTCTTCCTTGCATAATAAACTAATCGGTCATATTAAAATTTCTTGTGGGGGCATTTAATATTTTCTAGCTACACACAGTACAAAGACTTTTTTGGTTTCTGATCTTATGGTTCATCCACATCAGAGTTATTGACAGAAAATCAGTGCTGTTGTAAAATATTTACTATATGATGCTGAAATTTTCAGAAGAAAAATTGCTACTAAACAATGCAATGACAAGATTTCAGGTCTTGAATTCTATTGGGAAGAAATTCATTTATTTAATGTGCAGTAGAATACAAAATAATGAACTGAGTTGTACAGATCAAGAGTTCAGATGGAGGGTAAGTTATCTGAAGTTAAAAGGAATGAAATGCCATAGATGCACTACTTCAGACAGTGTATTTTTAGCCAACTGAGCAAGAAAAAGAAAAGAATAAGGCAAACATTTCCCAAAGATCTTAGTTTTTGCATTATCTATCTGACTCAATAAATAGAAAATACTTAGAAATAAACTTGTACTTACTCATGCTCTAAAATAAGGGGAGTCTTATATACAACCTCTTGGCATAATTACTCAGTATCCTGTGATTACCCATAGGCACTTGCGCTGGTGGAGTATTTGATTTCACAAAAAAAAATCCTGAGGACGTCATTCTTTTTTCATTTTTTAATGGATCCACAGTCAGGCAAAATTTGTACTTGAACTGAGCAAAGGTTTTTAAGCTTAGAAGCCAGTCAGAATCAAAATATTCCATATTTAGGGGTGAGCTAAAAGAAATATCATATTCCCACTCTGAGAACACAGTGTGAGAACCTACGAACAGCTGAATCAGGTTAGACCAATTCAGTGGCTGATATGGATAGTGGTCTATTTGAATATAACAAAAAATCCTCTCTCTTTTTTCCTCTCATCATTTTTTCCAATCAGTGTTGAGACCACTGAAGCTTCCAGCATTCACAAGTGTTCAGAGAGCAAGAAGTTCTTCACATCTGAGTGAAGAAAAAATTACCTTCTGGTCTATGAACCTACTGCCTGGTGGTTTGATGTACTAGTTATTGTACTGGAAGAGACAGTGAACAATAGTTTCCTATTCACCTTCTCCATGTCATTCATGCTTTCACAGATCCCATTCCATCATCTATTTTTTCCAGACTGAAAAGTCCTGGTCAATTTATTTGTTCATCATACGGAAGATATTTTTTGACTCTGATTACCTTTGTTACTCTTCTCAAAAACTTTTCTAGTTTTACTAAATCCTTTTTGAAGGAGTAGGGGGAAGAGTGGAAGGAAAGTCATCCTAAATTGAGTGCAGTAATGAAAATGTAGGTGTACATGGCTTTATGCAATAGTATGATGCATTCTGGTTTGTTTCCTATTCCTTTCCTAATCCATCTTGGTATTCAGTTTGCCTTTCTCAGGACTTCTGAGTGCTGAACTAACATTTTTATCAGACTACTTATTGTAACCACTAGATTTTGTCTCTTGGTGACAGTTATCATTTCAAAACCCATCACTCTATCTGCAGAACTTCTTTATTATTGTTCACCTCTACTGTGTTTCATCTTAATGACATGGAAAAATCTGAAAAAGTAACCTTCAGCTGTGATACTCTAGAGGAATCAGGCAGTTACTACTATATGACATGCCACATAATCCTCTTCCTTCACTCTCTGGGACTGTATTGAAAATCTGCCCAGGATTCATATCTGTTGACGATGGGAATGAAGGATCCCATTTCGTTCCGCATTCCACCAAAGTCTGGGGAAAGAGGTGAACAGCTGTTCCCCCTCCCATCAGGCAACAACAGCTTTTATGAGGATGAAAAAATAAAAAAATCTCTGGATCTTATTATTGCACAACATTTTATGTTCAATATTGAAAAAGGAGGCAGGTAAGTAACAAGCACCATTTGAAGTCCATGAAGGACTTTTGAGAAGACAAAGTTTCACCTGTAATTGTGAAGTACAGAAGTAAAGTGTTGATTTAGAAAGTGTCTGTGTAATAATTCACTGTTTTATAACTTCAGTAACTAAGCTTCTATCAAATGCATATCACCTGTTGTCCCTTATCAAACATGCCTCTGATGTTTTTGATTCACTTAGTACTTTCATTCCTGACATATAAAACAGCATTGGTAGGCCTGGTCTCACAAAAGCAGATCATTAAAGCCCTTGGGTCACTGGAAAGCTGCAAAAATAATGGTGTTAAGGTGTTTTTTTTTGTTTGTTTGTTTTGTTTTGTTTGTTTGTTTTTTGTTTTGAAAGAAGGAAGGAAGGAAGGAAGGAAGGAAGGAAGGAAGGAAGGAAGGAA
>JAPSGF010000032.1:6005245-6029039 GCA_035772895.1 Perdix hodgsoniae
AAAGAAAGAAAGAAAGAAAGAAAGAAAGAAAGAAAGAAAGAAAGAAAACCACATGATCTACCACAGGAAACAAATGTAATGAAGGAACATCTTCAGCTTTCACAGGAAATTATTTTCATTTTCTGCCATTTTCTGCCTCCATAAAAAGTAACAAATCTGACCTTTGTGCTCCTATCTAGACTTTCAGCATCAAAGACTGGAAAGAAGTGTTGTTTCAACCAACGAGATGCTAATCCATTGAGAGTGTAAATGGGAACAGATTTTTTCATTGTGGACAGCTCAACTGTCACATCACTGTTTTCTGAAACTGAGCTTTATAAGAGAGTGGGCAGTATGCACTATTTTGTAAACAAATGGAGATACTTAAAACATGCTTTATTTCTACAGAAAGCACTGAACTCTTGTGTTCTGGCAAACAGATCCCAACCGGGGTATTGAAAATTGACAACTCTGCCTTAAATCTTGATACTTTGTAATAAGCACTGTAAAGCAAGGCTGTAACAGATTACTGGCAGCTGTTAATAGGTCTAACTTGACACATTTTGTCATATGCACTTGCTGATACTGTTTGGCTTTGATTTAGAGCAGAAGCTGAGATAATGTTTTCATTTCGTCTCATTCAGTCCACATCTTATTTCACCTTAGCCTTGTGAAAAAGCTAAATATCTTCCTGCATGACACCCCATGTACTCACATCTTTGTGGGATATAATAGGTAGAAATTGTGTTAGATATAGTCAGATTGTCCTCGGGTTGCTCTGTTAATGCTACAACAGTTGGCATTTGAAACTTTCAGGTTTGTTTTCTCATGACAGAAAAGCTCAATAAGGTAGAAATAATAGCTCTAAAGCTTCTGGACATTAAAACACTATTTCTTAAAGTAGCATCTTCTAGAGACAATTTTACAGATATTTTTTTTTTTTCCCAGAGAGGTTGTGAATGCCCCATCCCCGGAAGTGTTCAAGGCCAGATTGGACAGGGCCATGAGCAGCCTGGTCTAACCTGGGGAGTTTGGTGGCCTGCATGTGGCAGGGGGATTGGAGATTCATTATCCTTGAGCTCCCTTCCAACCCTGGTCATTCTGCGACTCTGTGACTTTGGTTTAATTGAGGAAGTAGGTTTAATTCTGTGATTCTGTGAAGGGTCAGGAGGTGAATGCCCACAGCCCTCCCCTTTTGTTAGTTAGACATGCTAAAACTACTAAAAACAGCCTCATGGAGAATCGATGATCAGCCTTAAAGAAATTACTTCATATGCACTGCATTCAGTTTTTCCCTAACTTATTGCAACTCTGAAATTAACACGACTGCAATGAATCTTTGTAAATTAATGAGTTTAATGAGCGGACAAGAATCAATCAGTCTCCCTTGCTTCAGAACCACTAATAGGAGCTTAAACCAAGTGTACACCTCTGAGTCACAGCCTCTTGCTAATAGCATGCTTTTCTCTTTGAAGAGAATAATTAAATCATCACCACATTCCTTTTTCTCTGTAGAACTTCCTGTATCATATGAATTGAGATCTAAAAATGCCCTTTCTCCCCTAAGGGTTCTTTGTTATACCACCTTGGAGAATGATTTCACAAATGACTTTTGTCCTTGAAGGCATATGAATCAGTCAGGGAAGTTAACAGTGCTGATTGTCTGAGCCTCAAAAGGACTTGAAAAACCAGTTACACCCTAATATTTTACAACTATGTTAGATAACACACAAATCTATGCAAAGCTTTCTATAAAGTATAAGCTGTAAATATGTAATCACTGACATAAGTAGTACAAAAGGTAGATTAGCTCAGCAGTAGAGAGGTGTGTTGACAAAATAGGCATATTTGAAATAACAAAGAACATCCAGAATCAATTTAGCACTGTAATATCTGAGTCTTAAATACATGTGAAATTGAGTCTAGGTCAATGATATAGAAGATTGAGATTTTGTCATAAAGATGGTGTAAGACTCTAAGAGTAAAAATTTAAATGAAAAGTGCATTAGAAGTTCTCTCTGGCTGCAGAACATGTGTCATAAAGAAAAAAAATATATTGTAGCTGGTTAATATTTCCATTCTCCGGATCAAGTAAAGGCTACTGAATACTGAATGTGGAGAAAGATCAGAGGCTACCAACTCTCATAAAATGGTGATAATGTGTGACCTTTGTAGCCAGCATATAAACTGGTCAAATGTCACAATGGGAAAAGGTTAACAGAAGCAATTTCTTAGTACCTGAAAGGATTGCATCTTGGAATATCTATTAACCTACTGCATTTCCATTCACTGATATGTTTCTAGTTCAAACAGGTAGTGTATTATTATCAACAGCTGCATATCCCACACAGTTATGATGACGTTCACAGAGTACAGTTAGGTCAAAGCATCAGGAAAATGAATAAAGTGCAGGAACACATGTAAGGTGACCTGGTTTCTATTCCTATCTTGCCAATGATTCACTGAGTGGTCTTGAAGTTTGTTGGCTTCTTTGGGCTTTCATCTTGCCATCTGTAAAGCAGAAATATTGTCCACTCATCAAAGACTCTGGGAAGTAAAACTCACTGCCGTGGAGAGAACTTTGAGAACCTCTAACAGAAATGGTTAAAATGTAAAACATTGCTACTCATGTTGAACAATTATTGTTCATGGTCTGAGAGTGCCTCGGAAGGATGTCATCTTTCAGCAGATGGTCTAAATCAGCAACATTGTCTTAAATTAGACTAAAAATACCGTGACTGAGACCAAATATATGAAGTCCACTCAGCTATTGACATCATGGCAGATTAATCTTCTTTAACAAGGGAAAAATATGCTCTCACTTCAAGTGGTGATGGAAGGCTCAGCTTAGTGTCAGGAGTATCAGGGAACTATTTCCACGCTTGCTGTGGTGCACAGATGGAGAGAGATGGACATCCTAGCTTCTTATGGGAAGAAATCTGGAAAACAAGAGCTTTAAGTTCCTCATAATGTATGCTTCAAACCGTCAGCTGGTCAACAGGTTTTCTTCTCCCAGATAGAAAAGGGACCCCTTTATTTGACAGTAGAGTTTTACTGCGGCTGCCAAACTATGAAGTTAAGCCCACAGCAATTTTTATCTTCAAGTAGTTTATGAACTGCCCCACTTTCACACTTTCCTTCTATGTTTAGCATGTTAACTTCTGATTTTGATTTCTGTTACTGTAATATATACAAAAATACAAACTATAGATCTATCTTATTATTTCCATTTTATTGATAATTTTATAATAGAAATTCAAAATGTGTTTGTTACAATATAGCTTTTTGGCACCATATAGCTTTTTTGGCATATAGCTTTTAATTTAGCACTTGAAATATTAGTGAGAGCAAACTAGTAACCTCCCACAAAATGAATTGCACATCACATTATGCTATTTGACTCCTTTTCCTTCTGCAACTAATACCAACCACAGACATACAATTTTTAGAGTCTTTAGTTTTGAAATGTCTATGCTAAAATTCAATTTAGTAAATTTGTCTTTCTACATCTTGAGCCAAATTACCAAAAGACAACCCTGATTCATCTTTGATCACACACAATTAATCCTCTTGCTGGATGTGGTTTAGTGCAAGCAGAACCTATTCTGGGGAGAAGAAACATTGTTTTTTTCTGGACTATTGCCCTGGGAAAGGAAGAATTTTTCAGACTGGTTTGCTTTTCTCTGAAGAGTGTCTTTACTGTTTAATTACATTTTAAAATGGGAGGATTTATAAACAAATCTTTTAAAGATGGGCATGTAGGAAAAGAATTTCAAATCTATTTGTGATCTGTTCCTACAAAATTGCATGTGTGCTTTGTGGAAACTTCTGGCCTACACTATGCTTATGCAATTCAAAGCTCAAGTGTGATCAGATCTTTCACTTTGAAATAGAAGTATCCTTGTGTTGTAGAAGACTGATGCCAGGGGAAATTCAGGTTGGGTATTCGGAAAAATTTATTCTCTAAAGGAGCGGTAAAGCATTGGAACAGACTGTCTAGGGACATGGCAGAGCCACTGGCCCTGGAGGAGTTGTGATGTACATGTGTCACTGAGGGACATGATTTAGTGGGTATGGTGGGGATGAGCTGATTGTTGGACTAGATGATTTAGTGATCTTTTCCAATCATCATGATTCTATGATTCTGTGATTCAGGTAAGGTTCATTGCCTTTCCACCTATTGTTAAACTTTATTGTAGGAGGCTAATAGTAGTTGCACCAGCTGGAAAATAACACATAAATGTGCAAGACAAACATTAATTAAAGAAAGGTGTATGTGTTCAGCAACAAACGCTTTCTACATATGCAAGTTAAATTGCAAACACATGCAAATACTGTAAATATTAAATTGTGGATCCAACTCCCTATTTGTTCCAGTGCAATCCCAGAGCCCACATACTTAACTTGGGAATATACTTGTCCAAGAGTTGCTCTTTATACCACAGATGTATTTTCTATACTTAATCAAAGTTGGAACAATAATGAATGGGCCAAATACTGGGGGAAAACCTGTTTGCAAAGATGATGTACATTCATTTCTTCACGTATGTATGACCCTCACAGGTTAGTACAGCCACAGCACATGATCCAGTGTTCTTCTGGGACATGGCTTCAAAAACAGAAAGCTGGACATCCTTCAGGATAATTAACTTGAGAACTGTGCCCTGCTAGTTACATTGATTCCTTTGCGCGTGGACAGATGTTGACCTCAAACTTCTTGGCTGTCAAAGACGAGACCCAAGAGTTTTTATCACCCCTCACCTCTTTCTCAGAGCTCTCAGACAATGAGAAAGATCTCTCACAGCTCTCTTTTCAGATGTGTGAATGGGCTCCAGAGAAGCTGGAGAAGTTTGCAGCTACCCAAATGGGTCTATGTAAGAGGTTGCACTTAGCATCAGGACAAGTGTATTTATGAGAGAATATAAATACGATGCTCATAAAGATGTTTTACAATCACTTTTCAGAGTGACTGCTCTTCAAAATATTTAGATATATTTTTTAATATTTTATTGAATATCCTGATTTACAAACAAGTATTTAACAACCCCACAATGTAATTTGTGATGTTTTCCTGCCAATTTCTCTAGCTTCTTGTGTTTCAAACAGAGTGTTTCAGCAATAATATCAGCACAGCTTATTCAACTCAGCTTGCATCTTCTGTAAATGATATGAAGAGACAGAATGAGGATTCCAGCAGAGTAATTCATACTCTAGTACTGCCTGAAAACCAGAAATCCTTCTCCATTAAAAACAAAACAAAACAAAAACAGCAACAAAAAAAAAGAAACAACCACACACATTCTCAGGGAAAGAGAAAGTCATGCACTGGGATGTGAAGTAAAGACTCTGAAATTTTACACGCAGACTGGCTCACTTCTCTTCATAGATACTTTGTGTTATTAATTATTTATGAGGGAAAATTCTGAAATTTAAGCTTTGCACTCCTCATATGTATTCTAATTGTCAGTTGAGAGGGGTCACATTCTGTTTCAATGCCTCATATCTGTAAGAAAACATCTCAGGAATAAAAAAGTAGGAAACAAAAATCTTTGGTTTACAGTACACAATAGCCAGTGGGGAAGAAAATTCACCGGGGAAACTGAAGAAAGTGAGCTGACGTTAGCATTTTTTTAAATCTAACTACTTCTCCACTGTTTGTTTCTGCTGAACAAAACAATCTCAGTAACTACTTGCATGCTTTACTGCTATGGTGCAGGAAAGAGGAAAATGTATTTTACTTTTGTAATGGAAACTCCTAGGATGTGTAAGGTGCTGTATCTCAGAAGTGGTTAATCCTCCTTGAAAAACTTGTTAATGCTATTGCAAGTAACCAAAGTAAAAGGGTGAAAACAAAGTCACAGACAGCACACTAACTACAATCCACCTCCAGACAGCCTTCTGTGCTGAAATCTCTGTCCAGCCAACAGCATCAGCTGTACACCAAGAAATTTTCAGAACAGCAGCCAAATTTAATAATTTCAGATCAATAAGCATCACAGGCAAATCAGTAATTTTTCCTTTTTGAAGTCTTCTTTTAGTTTCACTTGCATCTTTTAAATCCAAATGTTTGCATTAGGGTTACAGAATCACAGAATCACCAAGGTTGGAAAAGATCATCCAGTCCAACCATCAGTCTACTACCAATATTTCTTCACTAAACCTTGCCCACAAACATCTAAACATTTCTTGAGTACCTCCAGGGACGATGACTCAATCTCCCCCCTGGGCAGCCCATTCCAGTGCCTGACCACCCTTTAAGAGAACAACTTTTTCCTAACGTCCAATCTAAACCTTCCCTGGCATAGCTTGAGGCCATTCCTTCTCATCCTGTTGCTGGTTCCATAGGAGGAGGCCGACCTTCTCCTCGCCAAAACCTCCTTTAAGGGAGTTGTAGAGAACAATAAGGTCTCCCCTGAGCCTCCTCCTCTCCAGTCTAAACAATCCCAGCTCCCTTAGTTGCTCCCCATAAGACTTGTGCTCCAGACCCCTCAGCAGCTTTGTTGCCCTTCTCTGGACATGCTTTAAGTCCTCAGTGCCTTTCTCGTAGTGAGGGCCCAAAACTGAACACAGTACTTGAGGTTCAGCCTCATCAGTGCCAGGTACAGAGAGACAATTACTTCCCTGCTTCTGGTGGCAATATTATTTCTGACTGAAGTCAGGATGCCATTGTCCTTCTTGGTTACCTGGAAACACTCATGGCTCATGTTTAGCTGAGTGCTGATCAATACCTCCAAGTCCATTTCCTCTACACAGTCTTACAGCTACTCTGCCCAAAGCCTGCAGCATTGCCTGGGCTTGTTTTGGTCAAAGTGCAAGACCCGGCATTTGGTCTCGTTGAACTTCACCCTACTGGTCTCAGCCCAACAATTCATCCTGTCCAGATCTTTCTGAAGGGCTTTCCTACCACCAGGCCTATTGTTACTTCCTCCCAGCATGGTGTCATGTGCAGACTTACTGAGGATATACCCAGTTCCCTCATCCAGGTCATCAATAAAGATATTAAACAGGACAGGCTTTCTAGGAAATACCTCTCATGACTGAGTTAGTTAAGACAATTAATTTCAGCAATTTTATCAAAGAGTGGACTGAGGTAAGTTAAATAGAAAGGTAAAAGGGACAGTCAGAGATTAAAGAGGATTTCTAATGAACATCAAGAAGGTAGTTTAGAGATCTTCAGCCTTAAACAATGATATGGAAGAGACACACTTTCCAGCTATCAACCACCTTTCTGAAAATGACTTAGGAATGTTTTCCAAGAAAAACAAAATGAAATTGAAAGGAATCCATGTTGTCCTTCAACACTCACAGTTTGGAGAACTAAGAATATGTTTTCATAAATGGTTACTGACCTTCTCAGCTTGCAGAGAAGTAGCATTTTTTCCTCACAAGATCATAGAATCAGAATTATAGAATGGCTTAAGTTGGAAGGGAACTTAAAGATCATTGAGTTTCAAAACCTCTGTTGCAGGCAGGGTTTCTCCCCACCAGATCCTGAAGTACAGCCTCATTAAACAAACACAAACTGCATTACTCTTTTCTCTTGAAGGTTACAGAAAAAGCAGAGGTGTTTTTGACTGCCTGTCTTTTCCTCTTCCACTTATTCGTTTCCCACTCAGTAATGTACTTCATGTTTTTTATCATTAAGCAAAGATTCTTAAGTGAATATGGGAAGAGAAGAAAAGCATCAGTCAGACTGCAAACAGTAAATGTGCTCCACTCTGAGTTTCCGTACAAGATCAACATGGGATGTGAATAACAAAATCTGTTTTTAAAAACGTTAAATAAGATACATCGAGCCTAAAGCCAAACTTGGATCTGGAAACCTCCATAATGTGAAGAAGACTGAATAGTACATAAGCACTGTGGGTAAGATCTCTTCCTAAAATAAAACATTTGACCTCCATTTGCCCTCACTATGTCTTCGTCTCAGATGACTGTGGCTCCTATGTTTGTTGTGGCACATTGATTCAGAACAATACTGCAGCAGAGAGCTGTGAGATGATGAAAAGTAGAAGCAGTAGGAATCTTTTTCTAATGTGTTATTCTGTGGCATGCTTTTTCATTAGAGCCTGAAAGAATTTTAAGTAAACAACTAAATGTTGTTAGACTATTATGTCTTATCTATTGAATCAGGCCACAGTAACAATAACTGAAAGTTTCAATGATGTTTATTGTCATTTGCACACAAATTATCGCTATTACTTCACCAGCTTTATTTTTATGATGGTCATCAAGATCTGTTGCTGGACATTGCCTACTGTGATGATTAAATAACCAAATTTTCTGTTATAATTTACAAAGGGCTGCTGTGATTTTTCTCTAGATTATCTTTGCAGTCCCTTCCAAACCCAAACCATTCTATGATTCTGTGATTCTATAATCTTGGAAAAACAGTACAAGATCAGAGACAGTCAAAAAGCTCCAGATTTTCAGTGAAATCTAGTTATCTGTAGCCTACTGCATGCTAGTTGCCTTATCCATGGCCAGAAAGTTTTGTAACTAAATTGAGACCTAAACCAAATTAGTGCCCTACTCAATAGAACATTTTTCTTATGAACCTCTATAATAGTGAAGTTAAAAAAAAAAAAAACATTAAAAAATAATAATACATATTTCTGTCACAGTAAAGTTCTCAAATAAGGAACTGAATACACATACTACTACTGCTTTCATTCTCAATGTATAAAATAACATCATTTAAGGACAATGACCCTTTTGGCAACATTTGAAAAGCTAGATACTTTTTAAAACAGGTATAGGTGGGAAATTCTTCTTGTTTAGTGGCTTCATAGAGCTTGCTTCATAAGGAATCCTAATATAGGCCTAAACTTTGTGGGTTTAGCAAGTGACCTTAACAATGCAATAGGAGGGGAAAAAACAAATCATAAAAGTCCACCAGAAATTAGCAGATTCTAGAGGATGCCAAGTAGTTTCAGAACACAGACGCAGAAAGTCACATGGTCAGCAATGTGTCAGATAGCTCTCTTTCTTTTAATCTTCATTTTATGTGCTGGAATGATTATAGTTTTGGTTTGTTTGTTTTTCCCTTATATCCAATTCCTAATTTGTCTGAATAGTACACAACGAATACTTGCTTATAGTTCAGACAATGAAGATCCGAGCACAGTGGAGGTGTTATCTTTTGTGCTCCAGGCGTAACTATAATATCTGTCTTGATTAATCTGTTGCCTTTGTATGGTTTATTTAAAATGTCAAATGAATTCTTAATGTGGGAAAACATTCTGGGCCAAATTCATCTTCCAACTACACCTGTGCTGCCTAAGCAAAATCCTAGGCATTCTACAGCTGTGAAGGGAGCAGAATGAATAACAACAACAAAAAAATCAGATCTTCATTAAATTTGCCAGTGCTTGCTAGAGCCGAATGCCATGAAATTGTGTCTGTCATTAGTGTAAAGGAAGTCCATAAAAATTATAAGAAATCTCACAATTGGAAGCCTTTTGACTGAGATTTAGAGGATCAAGATTGTTTTTTTCACAATGGCTTCATACTCACAAACACCAGGTTTTACCTTTCCCTTTTTCACATGTAGCCACTCATTTTTCTATTCACTTGTAAATATCTGTATTTGCAATTGTCTTCGTCAGAAATATTTGCACAACCACTATTCTTTCCACCTAAACTGCTGAAGGAAAAGAATAATATAAAACATTCTATCTAAGCAAAGACTGGTGAAAAGAGAGTAGAACATCAATAAAGATGAAATTATGTAATTAATTCAAATTAGTAACTAATGTTCAACACTTGCTGAAAGAAAATTCAGCTCTCCATATTAGACAATGAAAGTTATACCATCTTCCAAGGTATTTCAGTTTGAATGAGCTACCTTTGATTATCCAGCCTAAATCTTTTTTTCTTTTTTACTCAGTATTATATTTTTCAGAGATTGTTTTGAATATGAACATTTGCTATTCTCAAAGATGATGCTGGCAAATTGCATCTCCAAGCACCTCTTTTAAAAGCATCCCAGGAGGATGTGAAATATCATGTTGTAAAAAGCTGTGAGCCAATTGTCCATTTCAAAGGAAGGCATTCCTGCTGACCCAGCAAGCTTTATATGCAGTGCTGATTTACACTGACAGGGATTTGTATATGAGAGGTGAAAATGTGATGTCTTTCTTTTACTATCAGAGAAAGGCTTTGATGAGCATACTGCTGCAATCATGATCTAGCTACATAGATCGTACTGGCTCATCTTCGCCTTCAGCAAAGAAAACAGATCAGAAATCCAATTACTGGTCACAAAACTTAGTTCCAACTTCAAAAACACAAGCTGTATACAGTGCAAGCAATATGAGACAAATACTACACAGAGTTCATAGAGAAGAGTATTGGAAAGACCCATTTTGAAGATTGCCCAGAGAGGTGGTAGGTGCTCCATAATAGAAGACCATGCTGGATGAGCAACCTGGTCTAGATGTAGGAGTACCAATTTATTGCATGGGAGTTGGACTACGTGACTTTAAAAGATCTCTTTCTATTTGAATGATTCTTGTGATTCTCAGATTCCATGAAAAACATGCCTTTATTAGCCCTCCAGTTTGAAGATCTCCCCTTTCTCTTGGAGGTTGTCCTGTATTAAAGTGTTCTTTAGTCCACCAGTAAGCCCAGTACAGCAGGTTTGACTAACTCATATTGCATATATGGGAACAGTGTGAGACTGGCAACTTTTGAACTTTCTGCTGTGAATTCTACCCATGTGCAGAACTAGATGCAGTGATTTTTTTGTTGTTTGTTTGTTTTGTTTTTTGTTTTGTTTTTGTTTGTTTGTTTGTTTGTTCTTCTTATGCCTGGTACAGATTATACATATGAATTCTGCTCTTTTGTTGATACTTCAGTCATTTTGTAATCTTCCTTTAAACTACAAGTTCCAGGATAAAATATGAATTTAGGAAGAAACATTTTATTTATTATCATTGATCTTCACACTGTATAAGGCCGTCACTCCATTGCTGACCTATTGTTCATGTCATACAGTAAATGGAAAGCTTCACTGCTTTCATATTCAGTGGCTGCATTGTAGTTTTCTCCTTTTTTTCTTCTCTTACAAAAAGCTAAACAGAATCTTTCCAAGTCCATATGCACTGTTTTTGCACAGACTCTATCATTTTGTAAAAAAAATAATATGGTAACGTAGCCATAAACAAAACTATCTGAAAACAATGAATAGTTTGAGTTTAATGTATTTAGAGGTCTGAATTTGATACTTTTTGAGATCTGTTTCTGCTTTAAGGCTTGACAGTCTGGATGCATGGGACATTTGCTTGTTGCTGAGATTATCTTTTCTCCATCGGTTGGTGATCTGGGTGTCTAAGCTCTGAGTCCAGAAAGCTTAGGCCTCACAAGCTGTACCGATAGAGAGGTTAAGATCCAGAAGAAATTGAACAGGAACTTAACTGAGGTTTAAGGAGTTGTCATAGAGAGAAACCTGTACAGAAATTTAATTTATTTAATTAGATAACTATGAGGATTTAAACACTGGTTTCATAGGGAGAGTAAGCTTTCATATGGAGATGGAGCTTTTGCCCTGAAAGCAATGGGTGACAATGTCAAGGAGAATTTTCCAGCTCTGCCTTCCAAACTGGCTCCAGGCCTGATGAGGGGGTCAGAAGGAGGAGTTCAGACTCCTTTGCCTTTCAGTCCTTGGGCTGCTTCCAAGGCCAACTTCAGGAATGTTAATGGTGGTAGAGGTTTGTGTGATGTGGTGTACCCTCTCTGTTGCTCCAAAATGGTCTGTACTTCCCTTATTCTCTTGTATTCTTGGAAATTCCAAGACTTTTTCGAAGATCTTACAAGAGGGTAACCAGAAACATCATATAAACCAACAGCAATTTTCCAGAAGTGCATTTTGCTGCCTGGTAGCTACCCACATTGCCTCAGTGTCTAACAACAGTTGGCTTTTGAGGCTGTGTTTCTCAGTGTGCCTAAAGGTGCTCAGTCATGTGGTTTCCTGACCACTGCAGTCCCTAGGGACTGATGAACAGAATCAGTTCAATACAGAATTCAGTGCTGACAGGAACATAAATGCCCAAGTTTGTCACTGCATGTAAGGGAATCCTTAAATCACACAGAATTTAGTGCTATTCAAGCACAGGCTTCTTGTCAGCTGCCTTTAGCTGCATTAGTCATCTCAACCGCTTTCTATTACTGAGGCACATTCTTGACTGCAATTTGAAGACCCCAGAAATGTGGCCTGTTTAAAGATCCTCAGGGCATAGAAGGGATTTCACCAGTAGGCAATATAGCAAATATTGCAGTGATTAATAGGAAGCGTGGAAAGCACTAGCTCATCACTAGGCAGGCAGGGGCAGTTTGGAGAGTAGGTACAGAATCACCAAAACCAGAGAGGGTACTGCTAAAGCAATTTTTATAAATGCCCCTTCCAGCCCAGTTTTTTTCTAGGTATCCAAGGTAAATTAATCCTGTCTAATTCACTTCTGCAGCAAAAACAGTGAAATATGGTGTTTTACTTTTTGTTCCTACTTCAATTACATTGTACTATAATTTGTTGGTATGGGCTCCCTAATGATTTTTCTCTTAGAGAATATTAAGAAGTCACTGACTCAGAAATATAACTGACTGCAATGATCTGTTCCACCACCCAATATACTTGCAAAGGCATTTGTTGTAGTAGTTCAAGAGAATTGTCCTTTGAGAATGGCATTTTAAAGTGTTCACCTAAATTACAGTTGTGCCATAAATATGACAGGTTTAAACTAAGGCAGCTGAGAAATTACATACATGAAAAATTACAGGGATACAATCTTTTTGCACTGGTGCATAAAGATTTAATCTCCTGGGTTAAGTACCCAGAACACAGCAGTTGTGTCAAGATAATAGTTAGAAGAATGCTCAGAGAAATGCTTCTCATGGTTATTTCTCAGAGCTTCGAGGTATTTTCTGAAGGAAATACATTCTGTGGAGTACAGGTGCAAAGCTCTCGTGGTGGCTACCGGATGAATGCTCTTCTTGGGAAATGCTGCAGTTAAACACTGGAGACGAGTGATCACTGTAAGGCTCACCCACACACCGGTTCTTACCTCAGCCCCTCACATTCTAAGAATAATTTCACTTCACTTACTACTTGAAACCATAATAGTAAGTACCAGGAAAATGGTAGCATGATCGCAGAATTTGGCAGAGGTCAAGAAATGCTAAAAAAATTCCTCTGAATATCTGAAGTTATTCTAGAGTACGTTAACAACTTTGGGACAGATCTAGTTATTCTGGAAAATGTAATACGTTGAAAATCCAGATAAATAATAGCATTGTGACAGGAAATACCACTTAATTTATACATCTTAGAGTAGATATTTTATAGGTCCTCCCCCTTATATCCATTGCTATTACTCACCTTAGAACTTGAGTGTGGTGGAAAAAATTAAATATGTGTTCAAGTACAGATTTTGGTTGATATTTGAGCTACCCTTGTTCAGCATTCTGGCAAAGCATTTGCACTACGTGACACCAACACATCACGAAGGATCTGACAGTAGATGCTAGATTTCAGTCTTATATGGTACTGGGACAGATAGCATTGCATGGGCACTAGGTATAGTCCTTGTATTATTAAACCTTTTGATCAGTAATGGGGAGGATTCCAAAGCTATACCAGTTACAAAAGGACTGCAGACCTCTCCTACATAGAGACTGGGTGAAATGTCTGAATTTAGGAATAATGAAAAGAATCTGAGTGACATCAAATGCAAGCATCACATACTTTTCATGACAAAATATGTTAATACCATCTTTAGCATGCAAGTGAAAAGTACCAAGCCAGTACAGTGGTAAGTATGGCCTATGTGCAGCACAAGGTTCTGCTGCTCTCTGCGGTATGGTGCACACTTCTCTGGTGACTGCATCTTTCAGTTGCTTTAGAAAAGCCAGAGAGTGTTCAGAAGAAAGATTCAGACATTTTAAAAATGATGAAAACTATGTCCATAAAGAGACTTAAAAGATCACAATCTGTTTATTTGATCATAAAGAACAAAAGACAGTAAGTATGAGCCATTTTCCAAGGAGAAGAAAATGGATAGTATGAACTCCCTCTGATCTAGCAGAGAAAGGCATCACATCACACAAAAAGTTAGGGGCAAATATTTAACAGGAACTGTTAATCACTATAACAAACCTCTGACTGAACTTAGATAATAGATAATAGATTTTCTTTCTGGAATTATGTATTTAAACTGAAGTAGACTCAGAAATTATAAATTTTATATAAGAGTAAGTAGGTGATAATTAAAGTCCTGTAATGCATAGGAGTTTTAGGTAAATATTCTAATGGTACTTCTTGGCTGTAAACTGTTAACTCATTTCTCTTGGGAAAACAATTCATGTGTTTTATTCTTAGACAGGTGCTGTATTAAGACATCATTTTAAGTGATAAAATTCCATCACATGAACAAAGTCAGATCCTAAAGAAATGTAATTACACAAAACCAAATGTTATCAAGCCTTTCTAAAAGGTCTCATTTCAGAAACTACAACTGAAAATAGTTACTTTTTTTCAGACAAAAAAGCAGGGCAATCTCTTTTTAAGTATCTATGATACTTCTCATAAACTAGTCAATATTTCCAGTTGTTGAGAAATTTCTACTGAAAACAAAGTCAGATAAGAGCTGTTGGGGTTGGAGCTGTCCTTACTTAATCAATTCTTCACAACATCATGGGGTGCAGGCATGTGCCCTACAGCTTTCATTCCAGAGAGAATGGTTTTGTTTTGTGGAATGGTTCTCTCAATGTTGCTTTGGATAGACTAGTGTACGGAATTCGCTCCCAGATATAGCATCACAAAGATGCCCAATCGATGTGTTTTAAACTACATAAATGGTAAAGACAACTCTTTAAATTGTACGTTGCAAAATGTCAAAAATGAACTATGAATGTATAGTATTTACTAGAAAAAAAAAAAAAAGACAAAACTATATAGTGTATTCATCTATATTCTCTGTGCGAACTCTGTATGATTTATTCCCACATTTATACAGAAAGAAATCTGCACAGTTTTGTCCAAAGTAACGACTTACATTACTGATGAAGCTGGGAGATATCCTGAACGTTTGTCTGCTACTCTGCCTCCATGCAACTTTATAAATACTTTCATTTTATGTTTATACGTAGAATCTCTCTCCATTTCAATAAATCCTTTGTTTTTTTTTTCAGGTTCTTTCTCAAAGGTTTCTTTCCTGTACGTATTTGTTCTATGCATACTGCTGGCAATGAGAGGCGAAAAGCTGGCCAAAATTCAGATATTTTACTGTACATATGGAAGCTCATTTTGCAGACCTGGGGTGAAATTCTGGCCCAGCTGAAATTAATGGCAAAACTTCAGTGGGGCAGAATTTCACTCCTGAGAACTAAGTTAAAATATTTCCTCTCTTACAAGCTGAGAACAGAAACTTGCTTTCAACAGGACATTATTAGCTACTACTTATTCTGCAGCAGTTCTAAAGAAAGCTTTGTATTCAGTCCAGCTAGGTGTTTAAAGGAAATAAGAATAAAAAAGAATAAAAATTGTAAATTCCATTTCACTGACTAATTTAAACAGAGACCAATTAAATCATGCACATAGAAAAATCATGACAAAACCTTACACCTATATTGAAGAGATCTTTTCGTTACTGTCTGAGTGGGGCTATTTCTGTTAACCTTCCAATTACTCTAGATTACACACAGAGATTTATCTGGACTGAATTTGGAAAAGTTTACTACTTACGGTAATAATTCAAATTAAGTAATAGAGCCCTCTCACTAAATCATAAATGAACAGATTCCAATTCCCAAATGAAAAAAAAGGTCTTCAAAACTTAATGGAAAAAAAAGGACAGAAAAGGAGTAAAAGCTTATTTGTATTTCCAATAAATGTTAATTCAAAGCTAAATGGGAAGAAACACCATAGTTGCGTTGAAGGTTTATAATGGCTTGGCCTCATTTGTATGAAATTTTCCAAAATCTTTCAGTACTGAAGAGCTAAAGGCATTCTATGTCTTGTGTCTGGATGTAACACAGCATTGATATGATGCAAATTTTGGCCTGCACCATTAAAACTGAAAGAGACCATAGGTATTTGTCCAGGTGTTCCTTTTTCCTCCATTTTAAAATGGATACCAAAAGGATGAGCAGCATGAGATTGAATCCTTCTTTTCTTTTTGCAGAGGGTGAAAGTAGTGACATTTTTGAAACCAGCCAGTGAGGCTTAAGTGTACCTGAGGTTAAGCCTTTGCTTCCGTGTGCCACAGAAAGGAAACAGACTCTTGAATAAAGGCCCAACAAGGCAGTATGCAATAAAACTGATCACTGTCCAGGTGGTTAACTGTGCAAATTCACAGGGAAAGACTAAGGGTGTAAGACGTGTTTTACTTCAGTCTATTACAGCTCTTTTTACAGCTCTTTTTTTTTCTTTTTTTTTTTCTTTCTTTTTTTTCTTTTCTTCTTTTTCTTTATTTTTTTTATTTGTATTCTCTCTGGTCAGGTTCCAAGCCACTTACTTCCCTGCTTCAGACAAAGCATTTCTCAGGTGTTGCTATTCTAGTAACCTCAGTTAGCAGTTGATTCACATATATCACTTTCTTTGATGGCAGTAGTAAGATTACTCTAGGAGATACGAACAAGGAGGGTTATAAATTACAACAGCACATTTAGTGGGGATGTGGGATCATAGCATAGCAGCAAGTCGGCTTTTTGCTTATGTTCTCAACAGCATTTTGAAAAAAAAGAGATAAGCACTCATCATGTTCTGAGTGATTCAAACATACTAAAACATCATGCTTTGAAATGCATTAGATATCTGCTGGAAGGGCTATATACAACTTTTGGATCAATTTGCTTCATACAACGTTTGGATATTGTGTGAATGCTGGTAGAATGAGATTGTGCCATTGTTACAAAGTTCAAGGGGATATAAGCAGAGGGATGTGGACCTATCCAAAGTGAACAGTCACCAGTGTCCCAGTCAACACTTTTTTTGTCAGTCTCTATGAGGTAGTGTACAGTGTTAGAGTGTTCCAGTTCAGGTAAGTGGGATTAAACAACTGAGAAAGTTCAGAGCTAAATGTACAGGTATCTACAACAGGGGGCAGACCTCAAAACAGCTCAGCTCAGGCTTTATTGTGGCATTTCAATTTTGCTTCAGAATTATTTTATGATTCTAATTTCTTTTGTTGCTTTTTTTTTCATTCTGTTTGCTTATCTTTCCAGTTTTCCTTCCTTCTAAGTCTTTCCCATCTATGATCTTATCTTCGCTCTTCCTCCTAATACTCTCTCCGTAAGTAATAGAATCGTAATCATAGAATCATAGAATGGCTTGGGTTAGAAGGGACCTCAAGGATCATCAGGTTCCAGCCCCCTGCCACAAGTCTCAATCTCCATATCTAATACTAGACATACTGCCTGGAGCCCCATTGAACCTGGTCTCAAGTCATCTCAATTGATTCTGTTACTATGTTTTTATTTTCAACATATTCTACTATTAATAATGTATGTGAATGTCATTCAGAATAACTCATTTTCTTCTGCTCCCAGCTTGCCCAGATCTTTGCCTATCTTCAATTAATATACAAAACACAGAGGTTGTCCAGTCCTGAGATTTGGAATAAGAAAGGGGAATTTAGATTTTATGATAGCTGCAGCTGTTTGCTGAGAGAGCATAATTCAGTTGAGGCATTCAAGTTCTGAAGAGAGATAAGTGCCAAATACAAGACACCTTATGAAGACCGGAGATAGTTGATAAGAAATGCTCAAAAGAAATCTCTTGATGTCTCATCCTTGCACAGAAACAGTGAGTTCAGGCAAGTGGGGAAATGCCTTCACAAAGCTGTAATTAAGAAACTCAAACTGCTTCCTTCTTTGTGTATTTGGGAAGGGACAATCAGGTTGCTGTTCTGGTGCCAAGGCAGGTGGTCCAACTCTTGCACTTATTCCTTTCCGAGAACATCCTTTGAAATTGCCTGAGGACTTGGAAGGATTGAGGAGTCTTCAAAGTATGTCTACATTCACTTGTTGAAGCTCTGTGTCACTTCAGGTGTGTATTCTAGGATATGCATTTTCTTAAGTTAAGATGAAGAGAAGGCATACTGACTGGGTAACAGTTTAAGATTTTACTCAGATGTTACTATTAAATGGGAATATTTCATCTGGCTTATATGGCAGGACTTGACTCATTGTTTTGTGTTCAGTGATCAACGCTATCCAAAGTGGAGTGGATGATCCTGTCCATGGTTCACACATTTTGTGAGCTGGATCCTAGCAGACACTACTCCCTCTTCACATGTGGCTCTGAGTGAACAGATCGTATTCAGCATGCATGAGATCAGGGATTGTGCTCCTTACAGATCCTTGTTCTGTCAAAATAAAGGCAAGAAAAGCTTTTGTTTGGATACAGCTATGAAGATACGTCCCCCATAATTACACAATTGTCTGTACAAAGGAACACCACACTGAGATCTGGAAAAGAATTACATTTTTGGGAACTGTTTCGAAACAGACCAAATTTGAATCAGTGTCCATCTGATATCACTTAGTTGTTGTGGTAGCATTGTTTGAAGTGGTTTCTTTCAGCATTGGCTTGGGCTCATAAAACAGTCAGCAATGTTACATGCTGCCACCCACATTTAACTCAGAGGCAAGCAATGCACAGCTGGAAATAGTCATTGCTCTAGAAACAGCAATAAGACTGGAGTGAATGTAGAACTTGCTGACTCACGTCCTTGGCTAGCTTGGTTTTTAGGAATTTCAGGGTTTATGAAGGGATGAAATCTAGAACTGCCTAATTAAACTGGCAGAGATGTCAGGATCTTGCTGTTTTCTACATATAGCATTCACAGTGTTAAGTATTTGTCAATGCAGAGCTTTGTGAATTTTCATTTTAATTTAGGAAAGATACAGAATGTACATATGCTAATTGTCAGTGAGAACTGCCAAGATACTTAAAGAAATGGTAGCATTATGAAAAAAACTTAACTGTGGTAAATATGCTGAAAGGTAAGGGGTGAAGTTTTTTCTGAAGTCTAATAACAACACAACAGAGCAACAAGTAGAACAGTGCACAAAGCAATCAAAAGTAAATGGACCATAAACTTGTAAGGCACTAAAAAAAGTGTCAAAATCTAAAAAATAAAAATAAAAAATACCCAGTGTATGAATGACTTTATCCCCTGTTCTACTACAGCACATTAAAAAGGGATTGTGAAGGTATAACAAATATCTCATCATCTAAATAAGTTAAGTTTGTTTATGTGTCCCCCCCTGCAGTTTTCTAATAATGATTCCTGCAACTTGTTTCCTATTTGCATTATAGTGATAGCATGGTGGATATCAGAGGAGATTGTACTCTCACTTTAGTAGTTTGTTCTATGCTAGTAAGCCTCAAAAATTAAAACAAACAAATAAACAGAAACAGGCACATAATGTAATTTCATTCCTACTAAAAGGGAAAGCGAAACTTTCCAGAATTTCTCATCAAAAGCAAATGGGATAGAAGGTCCAGGAAGACTTAGTCATAGGTCTTTGCATGTGATGTAAGAGACCACGTTCACAGACACTCCAAACTGCAAGTGGGGACTTGAACTAGAGTGACTTGTGTTCCCTATGAGGGCCTGTAACTCTCTGAATCAGTCCATGTAATCGCAGAGTCATACTCAGCCTGAGAAAAACGGCCTTCAGAATTGATGGGACTTTTTAGCTTTAATGAAGTGTCATTTTTCACCAGGCAACTGTTCCATAAAACATGTTTTTTTCACCTTCTCAGACTCCTATGTTTGCCATGGCACTGCAGTGGCAGTGCACTCACACTATGGCTGCAGTGAAGTTTGGCAGAAATTTTTTGCTGATAAAACTTTTGGTAGCATTTTACTGATAAAACAACTGTTAATAAATATAATGTATTGGGATTTGAGAAAGACACTAGAACTGCACCACAAAATAAAACAGAACTGCTTTCAGTGCTATAACATCTCACAGTCATTTCCAGTAACATATACATATTTTATTTCTTAAATGAACTTTAAATGTTTTTCCTGCAAATGAATTATGGAAGGCTGACAACCTGCAATCTCTTTTCATATTATCAACTAGCCTTTGTTTTTACACACTACTCACTCCAAAACTAACAACAAGAAAGGTCAGGTAGGTCACGCTAAGCTAGTCCCAGACGCCACAGCACATTATCACAGAGAGAGAATATAATTATCTTTTCACGAGTAGCAATTAGTAAGAATACCCCCCATCAATTCTGTTTAGCATTCAACATAGGCAGTGCGGCAGAAGCCAAACCATTAAAACAACAAGGCCAAGTTACCTTAATAAACTTAAAACTAACGTGAAATTCTGAAGGGTTTTATGTCAGCTGAGACCTTCAAAAAACTGAAATTTGAAGAAAATACTCTTGCAAAATGTTTCTGTATAATTCTCTATTGTGAAAATATGCATTTGGTTAAGATGTTCTCTTAACATCTCAGGAGACCTTACACATGTAATGCATAACAAATAAGTAGCAAATCACTTAGTATTACTATGAGGTAGAATGCTGAGAGTATTATTTCCACAGACAAACAACTTTTTATATACAGGAAGTAAACTTTTTATCATTAAACCTATTTATTCGATGTAGGTTAAATCAGAAGTAGTGAGAAGTTAAGTCAGAAGTTAGGAAGGAGATAGTTAAAACTTGGGATACCTCTGTTTCTGGGTGCCTGATGTAAGTACTCAGGATTATTTCCTGAAGTTTTCAATTGTGGTCTGGCTTAAGCCCCGATCTCTTCTCTCCCAGGTCTGTGCTTTAGCCACAAGACCATTCCCCAGACCCTTTACAGTGAATAAAACAAAATTATATAGATAATGAAAGTCTTCATTTTGGTATATATGGACTAAAACTGAAAGTATCCTGGATCACCAACAAAGAGTTCATACACGACAAATACTTATTTCCTATCATGCCATATCCACAGGACTACTTTTCTGCCAAGTTAACTTTCCTTTATGTAATGGTCTCCAGTTTCAGCAATGAGTGAAATGGTCTTGGACTTGAGCATCTGGGACTTTTATGCTCCAATAGTTTGAATGTATCTCATTGTTTTTTTTCCAAGTGATGTCTAGTTTTCTGCTCTTTGTCTCAAAACTATAAAATCCTTTTCTGATGGATTCACAGGTGCAAATCTCAGAACCTTTCCTTGTATTATCAAACGGAGCAAATATACTCAGTCTGGCACCAGATCCACAGAGAATTCCAATAATTCCCACAGAAATTTAGCCATAAGCCATTTGGGATAGTCACAGAAATGCCTATGGAAGGGAATGAATTAAAGCCCCCTCACTCCTTTCAAACCACTCAAAAATACAGACTGTTTCATTTTTCAGAATACACGGCCATTTCCTGACAGTCAACCCAGTGTTCAAAGCAGACTTGAACTGTACGTTGAATCCAGGAAAATCAGCTTTCTGTTTGTTATCTAGTGCATAAAAGTCATCAGTTATTTGAGAAGGAAAATACAAAGGCAGGGTGATCTTTGTTCTTACGTTTTTTCTTGTCTAAAAAGTACTGGTAAAACCACAGACAATTAGTTGGAAATAAATGAAACACCTGTAGAAGAGTCACTGTTATATGATGCTTGAGAAAAAATGAAATACTTCCTCTTCAAATGACAATGACACTTGAACTAACAGCACAGGGTTACAAAGCACTAACAGATTTATGTGCTGCATAAATTATTCTCTCAAGCATTTCATAAGGAATCAGCTCTAGAACATGCTCACACATGCAGTTCTGTAGACACAGGGATGGACTCTGCCAAGAACTAAGTACAGCATGCTTGATTAAAAGCTTTATATATTTACACTGTCACCCAAGAAATTTTACCAGGTTTTCACTCAGTAATTAGCAGAAAATTACGCAGAATATATTTTTGCTGTTTTGGGGTCAGTATCCAGTAGCCCATAACAGACATTTCCACCTTCTACCATAAAGACTAGGATAGTAACTCAGTGTCCTTTGGCTTATGGCTAAATCAAGGCTTTCCACATAACACATTCACCAAGAAATTGCTTTCCCTCCACAATATCTGATGAGAATATATATCGTAACTTCACTGACATGGTTTAAAGAAATCATACTGGCCTTCAAAGATGAAGAGCAAGCCAGAAAGTCCCTTGACTGCTTACAGACAGAGCCACTTGTTTAGCATCCTCAAAGCTTATGAATTCTTGTCATCTCTTTTGCTGACTGCCTATGTTAGCACATGAGAGAGCACAGTGAACTTCAAGCCCTGCATATGAGACCTGAGGAGCTCATGATATAGATGGCAAGACATCATACAATAGGAAGGAAGTAAAAACTGATAGATTTTTATATGCATGGACTTCAGACAGTGGGATATTTGCCGTAAGCCACAGGGAAAGTCAGCATCAATGTCAGCATCTGAGTCTGGGACCTACAGGTATGTTGATTTAAACCTTTTCCTTGTAGTTGCAAACTGCAAACTCAAAGGAAAGGGCTGTTCAGTGCTTACCACTGCGAATCTAACAGAAGTCTGAGAAAGAACCAGTTAGTTACTAGCAGTGACCGCACTTTGACCCTTATTTCAAATGCATGTAACATTAAACATTAACCAGGCAAAGAACTAAAACCTTGCAAGGGGCTGGTCTGAAGCATGAATCAACAATAGCATGCAGTGTGCTAGGGACAGACATGCAAAAGCCAAAGATGCTCTCATCTGATCTATTCTTAGGCATTTGGCTTTCACTTAGAAATCTTTAAATACACATAACCTACATCTCTGTCCTTCCTTGCCTCAGATTACTACAAAAGGCAAAAGGAACTGCACAGCAAAATAAGTGGAAAACAGTGGAATTCATCAGGACAGTTCTCACTGTGAGCATCATTGATGGCATCATTTTAAAGCATAAAGGTGAAAGAACTTTCATTATAGCTGCCAGAAATCCTGGTAACACACTGTCTTTGTTTCCAATTGACTGAGGCCAGAAAAAAACCTTGTCTGACTTCTTTATGTACAAACGTATAATGTCCTTGTTCCTGGCTCACAGGAGGCACCTCCTAATGCCCCTTGTCAACTCATTTGTGATGCATAACCGCAGTTGAGAAGTGGTTGAATTGCCAGTGTTGTAATGCACACATTGTTCAAGATCATCTAACAGCATCAGCCTGTGGGAAGAGGATGGCTTCAGGGTTCTAATTAAAAGAAATCGTAGGCGATTAAGTCAAGTGCTTCCTATTTGGTTTTTATTTAATAAAGAAGGAATGACAGAGATATCATTTCCCCCTGCCTTGCCTATTCGGTAATGGTGGGGGGAGCAGTGAGCCCTTCAAAGCTCTGCAACAGCTGTAAACAAGTCCCAAATCGATTGCCATCCCCAAGCTCCTTCTCTGAAGGCTTAATGGTATTTTCACATGGGATCCAAAGCAGGCGGTCTTCAAGGAAAGTTATTGCATCTGGTGAAAAAAATAAAGTTGACATTTTTTTGACAAGACCCTTAAGTACGCCTCTCCCTAGAGGGTTGTAACATAGAAGAGGCTGAGCAGGTGGTAATAATCAGCATTACATACATTTGAGCATTTTCTATAACATGGATTACCATGGAATTCCTTCCTCCCCCTCCTCTCCTTGGGGAGACTCGTACAAATCGCAAGCATTTTCAAGGCCGTTTGATAAGCATTTCTATCACCAGTTTCACAGCTGTAGCTGGATTGTTTAAAGCATATAAAACTCTGCACAACTGACCCTCTGAACTTAGGGTAGGATAGGATAGGATAGGATAGGATAGGATAGGATAGGATAGGATA
>JAPSGF010000032.1:6029049-6147329 GCA_035772895.1 Perdix hodgsoniae
GGATAGGATAGGATAGGATAGGATAGGATAGGATAGGATAGGATAGGGTAGGGTAGGGTAGGGTAGGGTAGGGTAGGGTAGGGTAGGGTAGGGTAGGGTAGGGTAGGGTAGGGTAGAGCTTTCTCTTCCTTTTTTTTCTCGGATCCTACTTAGCCTATTTTTAAAGTGATACCTAAAAATATTCTACTCATGGGGTTCTGATGGTGTTAAGCAGCAATAAGTCATTGTTTGTATGTTTAGGAGTGAAGAGTAGATGCACAATGACATCTCAGAGAAAGTCAGTGAGAAAACCTAAAGGTAATTAAGTCAAGCTTTGTGTGTTTTATAAAAAGTGAAGATCGGCCCCAGCTCTCCTCTTGCCTATGTCAGAAAGAAGTAAATAACAAAAAGATTTCCAGTCTGAGGAAGGAAGAATTCTATCGGGAAGTCAGATGTGACAATCTTCCTCCCATTTATGCAACTTCATGCAAGGTCTACACTACATGTTCTAGGGAGGTCAGCATCACATGGTAAGAAAAGTTCTCTGTTCTGAAGACCTTGCTGTTTAAGGTGAGATAATAATGCTAATATGTGTGTGGTATTAGTAGCTGACACTAATAAATGTTTTCATAATTAGAGTTGGATGATGCATTTTCACTAAGCAGTGAATTGATAAAAAATGCAGTATCTGGAGGTCACCGAAGCAATTAGGAAACAGTGAACAGTTTCTGCAACAAAAAGAGGGAAAATGTGGTCAATGGAAGTAAAGGGTGGAGGAAGAACCTTTAAGATAATTAATTTCAATTCAGAGATTATAACCAGCTTTTAAATTTTTAATTTCTGAACTTTGTTTTGTTATTTTGAGTTTACAGTTTTTGAATTGATTTTTTTTTTCCCCTCACCTCCCCTCAATAAGCATAATAATTGCTGGAGAAATAAAATACTGGCCAAAGTGTTTAAATAAAATAATCTTTTCACAGTCAACATAAACCAATTAGTTTTGTTTCATTAGAGATATCCATGTCTATTTCTTCATGTAATTCTCTGTATCCTCTTTAGGTTTAGGATTTTTTCTTTAAAATCCATTAATAAAATAGTTTTACCTGCAATAATAATGCGTTACACATCTTTCTTCATTTTATACTATTTCTGTATCTTCGTAATTAATTTATGAATCTTTGTCACACTGATCTTCAATACTTGAGCAGTGACACTGAAAGGGTCTATCTATTCTTTACTAACATTTATGTCACCCTGGTGAAATCAGACTTCAATATGCATGTTTGTTAAAGGATTGAAAGGATTCTCTGTATATATCTTTCTTTTTTTCAGAAAAGTTTTAATTATCTTTTCAGGTAGCTACCAGATTTGTTTGCTTGTTTTTTACTATTATTAATAATCCCGGAAATTTCTGATGCTTCTTAGGTGAAAATCACAGACCAGGTTTTTTCTTTCATCACAGCTATATTTACTCTCCAAATAAAAACTCAGTCAGCTGCCTCCTGATTTTGCACATGGTCATCTTATTTTCTGTTTTTATTATTTTATTTTTACCAGAAAGCTGTGACACATTTTCATTTTACTTAAAATCTAGAAGGGCTTAAACAGATGTAAGACTAAATAAAGTCACAGTGTGCTCTCCCATGGTCTCCTCTGATTGGATTATTTTCATGTCTCAACACAGTGAAGGCTTTATTTCCAAAGCACACAAGCAATTTCCCCTGAAGCCAGAAAAAATAAATGATAGTTTTACTGGTTGATTTCTATCACTTGTATTGCAGCTATGTCTAACAGCATGGTTAAGACCAGCTTATTAGGACAATATATTCTTATATGAAGCAAGTTAATATCCGCTTTTGCTTTAAAAGATTGTTTTGCTAATGATATTTGAATTGCTTCATGGAAACATTAGGATATGTCCAAAGCAGACTGTGTGTGTGTATGAGAAAGAGGCCAGGGAGAATGTAATTGGAAGAGTGTAACTCTTGGAAAGTGTACAAGATTGTCTCCCTGTGTTTCCACTGCTCTGTAAATTTTTCTTGTATTTATGAACTTGCATACAGGGAATAAAAATGGATTATCATAGAATTATAGTATTATAGATCATTAAGGTTGGAAAAGACCATTAAAGTCATCCTGTCCAGCCATCAACACATCCCCATCATGCCACTGAATCATGTCCCTCAGTGCCATGTCTCCACATTCCTTGAACACCTCCAGGGATGTGACTCCACCACCTCCCTGGGCAGTGTCTTCCAGTGCTTTACCACTCTTCCCGAGAAGACATTTTTCCTAATATCCAGCCTGAAATCAGATATCAATGTGGCCTCAGTAAAACAAAGCATTTCCAGTGAACTTAGAAAGAACTCTCCTTCAGAAGCCAAATTAAAATCTCAATCACTGTAATTGCAATTTATACTGTTAGTATAAAAAATGCCCTGTGATTGTTCTGTGACTCTTAGTCTTCATATTTCCCTTGAGTGAGATATATCAGCTATGTGTAAGTACCAGCTGTTACCCTCTGGGGTATTCTTTTCTTCCATCCCAGTTTTCAAGAATGCTCTGAAGAGAAGTGCAACTCGCTCATCCCTACCAGCCTCATCTTAAGATTTGGGATGTTAGCACTGACCAAATAAATGCACACTTGAGAGCAGAATGTAAAATGAGAGCTGGCATTTGAGGTGGCTGATTTCTGATTTGCATACAGACAGCTAAAACAGACTAAATAAAACATGAATGCAAAAGCATTATTTGCACAGTAAGGAAAAAATAAAATTCTTAGTAATAATAATTAAGTCTACTATATGACTAAAACCTTCTGATTCTGAGCTCAACATAAGCAACACAGTAGTCTGATTCATAGACCAGTGCCCTCTTTTTCAAGTTCCCATTAAGAAAACTAATATTACTACCCACGCACAAACTGATCATTGTAACAAACCTTGAAGAAGAATCTCCAATAGTATTAGCAGCTATATATATCAGTTTTCAGGAGTCTCTAACTTCTAGGATCAGTAGCACCTCTGGGTAATGGAGCCATAATTAATTAAGCCAATTAGTGGAAGAGCTCTTCAGACTCTCTTCCTTCTACTTCTTTTTACCTTACTATGCAAGAGCAAGTCCCTTTTTTGGCATCTTGTTGCTGCCTGATTTCATCAGAAGCCTCTGCATAGCCACAGCAGGACACAAGTCTCTGATTTCCATTCACACACAAAGTTCCTGTACCTAACAGGGGGGTTGTGAGATCTTGGACCTCAAAAGGGGAATACAGGGTAATTTCACAACTAAGAAAAGGGTGGCTAAGAATGTGGCCTGAATTATCATGTCATTCCAAAATGGTGACTTTGCATCTTGTCAGTTCATTGGTACAAAAGTGCCTACTAGATTCATCTATATTTACAGGAGTACATCCAATGATGCATATGGCTTAATACACAGCTGTCATTATTGCTGCATGCCAGTGTACACACTACCAAACATTTGCCACACTCCACAGTTTGATTAACATCTGATCAACTGTACTAATGATTTTATATTAAATCTCTACTCTGGAAATACTTCTGAGTCCAACTGATGCCGGTGCTGATAATGAATAAGAAAAACGTCAAAGTTGGCATTCGACTGCCACCATAATCTATCACATTGCAAAATTAGGTGATTATAATGTATTGAACTGAAATCAAACCAAAAAACATTGCAATAGCCTGGAGAGTTCAGCAATACAGTTTTCACAGTTCACATAGGGTAAATGATGCCTGTATGGGTTTCATATTTACATTTTGAATTAATCATTAAAATGTATGAGGCACTTATTGCTATAACGTTATAGCCCTTTTAAAAGACATTTGTGTTAGTTTCACCTAGAGTAAAACTAGTACAAATCTGTGCTCTTCATGTCAAGATGCCTTTCTAAATTATAGGGGATATCTAATATAGGAGCAGTGAGTTTCATTTCCAGGAGTGACATAAACCAGCTTTTGGAGTTGACTTCTCGTTTTACAATTAGGAAGCCAGATTTGATACTCTTATAATGCTAGCAATTTGTTTTTGCGGTGCTCAAGAGCCTATTCTGGGCAAATAATGAAACAAATTCAGGAAGATTTGAGTATGCCATGGAAAATATCCCAACTAATCATGCAGATTCGCCATCTTTTATTTTATGGGATATATCACTTGACCAAAACAAAAAAGATATGCTGATGCACCATTCATGCAGAGAAAATAATTTATACTCCCAGTTTGCCATTGGCAGAGATTCTCCTTTTCTTTCTAGCAACATAGTTGTCATCCACAGAAATGCTGATTTGTAATTGTAAAATGGATGGTCTAAATGCCATTCATAAGTCTATGGTGACTCACAAGTTCTAGACACTTTCAGACCATTGCCCTGAGCCAGACAGGAGGCCCAGATTCCTTTAATGTTAAGAGTGATTGAAGAGAGCCTTTACCCTGTCACTGGAGCTGCTAAAACCAATTGCACAAGATGCAACATAAGGCATGTTTAAAACATTTCAGGAAGAGATTAGTTAAATGGCATACTGGGCCTTTTCCACCAGCTGGGCTCACAAGCAGCGATAGCAAATCCAGATTTTTCACTGAGGTTGGTAATTAGCTCTGCTTCACTCCCAAGAGATTAATTCTCTGCAGAACAGATTATTACAGTCCAGCTTCTGTATCTGTGGGCAGACTCAGTCAGCAGGCTGATTTCAATTAGAGAAATTAAGTGCTATTGACTTCTCCAATGTACAAGAAGAGGTAGGCATGGGAGTTGGGAGCCAGATAACAAACCAGATTAATGAGTTAATCTTACACTTACAAATATGAGAAAGAACCTTAATCGGTTATCTCTTACAATAATAGATGAAGACATGCTTTTTCATTGCAATCAGCTGAACTCTTACTAATGATGACTTGCAAGGAAAGAAAAAAATATGCATTTTTGCTCTATTTTTATTTCATTTGAGATGAAAGAAAACACAAATGCTTTGCATCAGTAGTTAAAGTCTTGGCTACCTTAAAATACCCTATGGAAGTGGAAGCCTGATGGAGTAGTAGCCAGCTAAGAATCATAAAGCTGAGGTCATGGTTTAGTGGTAGGGAAGCTCAAGCAGCATTCATGCTTTTCTATGAATCTGTTTCCCTGCTGCTGGTGATACTTTCCCACACTGATAGTACAAAACACTGCCTCTTATTTGCGACGGGAAACAGTTTCTCTTCTGAAGTATGTGGTTAAAGAGAGGTTGTGGGCTCCCTGAGTTACATCACAGTTGGGCCAAATGTCAATGCATTTGTTGGCATTCAGCATTTTTATCAATTATCTGGGTGCAGGAATTTAATGGATCTTTAGCAAGTTTGTTGATGATAAACTGGGAGTGCTGTTGACTATCAAGAGATGAGGCCTTGCAAAGAGAGTGGAGCATTAAGCCATCATCAGTGGCCTGGAATCCCCACATACTGGGAATTCATTAAACACAGCATAGTCAGAAGGTCAGACAAGGTGATTCTCCCATTATACTTGAGCATGTCCAGAGGAAGAGAACAAAGCTAGTAACAGGGCTGGAAGGCATGTCCTGTCAGGAGAGGCTGAGGGCACTGCTTTGTCCAACTGGAGAAAAGGAAGTTGAGAGGTGACCTTACTTCTCTCTGCAGCTTCCTGAGGAGGGAAAATTAAGAGGGAAGTATTGGTCTCTGCTCATGGTAACGAATGACAGAAAGTGTGGGAATGGCATGAAGATGTGCCAGGGGAGGTTCAGACTCAATGTTAGGAAATACTTCTTTACTATGAGGGTGGTCAGACACTGGAACAAGCTTCCTAGAGAGGTGGCTGATGCCCCATGTTTGGCCGTGTTCAATAGGCATTTGGATAATAATCTTTATAAAATACCTTAACTTTCATTTAGCAGAAATGGTCAGGTAGTTGGAGTAGATGATCTCTGTAGATCTAGGTCCCTTCTAATGGAGCTATTTTAATTATAATTCTAATTCCAATTTGTTCTCCATGACGATCACAGTCAAAGAAGGAATATGTCATAGGGGAAATCATGCATGTTTATGAATATATATCTTTTTATTTGGCCACTGTCTTCTTAATGTGTCCTTCCTGGTGGTTTAAAATGAAGACACAATTAATAACTCTAAGTGAAGTACAATGGATGAGTGAGCAGATTTGATTTCTACTGTGTATGAATCCTGCTGAAAAAGAGCATAGATTCATTTTGCTTTTACACCAATAATCAAAATGTTGGTGCTGCTGCCCCCTTTGCACATACTGAGGTGATGTATTCCATTGCATTTCTTACAACATCTACTCAGGAGTCAAGAAAAATGTTCTCAGAGGGGTTCACACAGTCTCTATATCAGAGAAGGCAAGGACAGATGTAGAGGAGGGGTTGAGGATATTTAGTGCACACTGTTTCACTTTGTTGCACTGGCAGAAAAGCCAAATGTTTTCTGTTTGGTGACAGCAGGGGTTGCTGAGCAGGTGGAGAGAGATGTGCAGGTGGGGAGATCACACAGGTTTCAAGAGCTATTTCACATCTGTGTGCTCAAGGTCCCTCTTTCATCACAGCATTTATCTCCTCTTTTGAGCACACTGACAGCAGGAGGTTTTTGCAGCTCAAGAGTGGTGCACAAATAATAATGCATACCATTTTGTTCCTCAAAATCACACACAGTCAACAATTAATTCTCCATTAAACACTCCTATGCAGTGGAAAAGCTCTTTCTGTATTGTTTGCAAAGGATGAAGATGCGTAGATACAGAGAAGCTCAGTTCCTTCAAGACATGTATCCAGATATTGGCAGAGTCTGGGCTGCAGCTTAGAAAAACATAGGTAATATCCCTACAGAGTACTGCAGCATGGCACCAGAACATACAACACTTGTACACTGATATCTGCATCACAAACCCAAGTTTGATTCCAAACTCACAAGTGTAGGTAACACCATCACAAAGCCAGATAAATTTTGCTTTCTACAGTCTCTAAAATTCCTCAGATATAACAGGCAATAAGCGTGATATAGTCACCTCAGATTTAGAGGAATTACAAGAACTACAGTAGATTATTGAAATTGTCATGAATGAGAACTGCTGAACACTCACTCAGTTCATAAATTGTTGTTTGATTTATATCCATTCCAATAATTCCTAGTGATCAGTATGACTACAGTCACTCAGTGTGCTAAGCAATTCTCAGTTATGAATAACAGTTCCTATGCCAAGGAGTTTCCCTTGCCTTAACAAAAGCAGAAATATATGTTCTGCAAAATTCAGTATAGTTCTTCTAAATTAAAGCTGAAATCTAAAATATAATTGAAAATAATTCCCAGTAACTTAATTCAGAAAAGATTTTTTAAATATATTATTAATCTACTAAATCCATAATATTCAGTATAATATAATAGCTATCTTTCTATTGCAACTTAATGTAAGAATAAAATTGAAAGTATTAAAAATACAATAAGCATAATTTGTGCATATATCAGAAAGATGCACAGTCACCTTATTAGGATGAAAAAGTCTTTTTAAAAATATTTTTACTCCTTCACATTACTAAAATTCATATTGTCCAATTAAATTTCTTTATATTGGTCAGAGTGTATTTTCTTACTGTGGTCAGTGAAAATGTTCATTGTGGTTCTACATCATACAACTGATGAAATGTAACTGAGATTCATTTGATGAGGCAAGGCTCACTCATCAGACAATCAGCTGGACACAAACAGCCAACTAAAAGTGACTATCACAGAATTTCTCTTTGGGGACATTTTGTTCATCCTGCACTATGGACATGCACACCTACGTTCATTCACAGCTGAGGATATCACATTTCCTTTTACATTAACCCCTTTCTGGTGCTGATGGAAGATGATGAGTGCATACATTTATATTAACCACTTCACTTTAAAGCTAATGGAAAAAGTATTTGCTTTTGTTGAGTAGGAGTATTATCACCTTATTTCATCATGGTTACACGGTATTCTAGTCCATGAATTTCTGTTTCAATTTAAGAAGGAACACTTGGCATCACACAGACACATAAAAATCTCAACTTTCTAACTCTGTAACAAGTTTTTGTCAACCATCCCAGTTTCTCACCTTCTTGCTCCTTTCTCACCTGTTATTCAGAAGATCCTGGAACTGTATGGTCAGTATCTATGTTACTATGCACCAATATGGGGTCATAGTTTCTTCAAAAATACCCACTGGAAAAGGAAATCTAGGAGGTTTTAAACTCAACTAATAATCTCAGTGCCTAACTCATGACCTCAGAAGCTGGCAGTAGTGATAAACTCTTTTATGTGTCCTAAAATTTGCAAGTCCTTCCTGTTCCCCTGAATTCATGGTGCCCTCTATTTCTGCTCAATTCAGAATGCCACTAAGATTTACTTGGATTTGTGATCAAAGCAGGATAAGCATCTGGCAACCAGTCAAAGTCAACCTGCCACACTGAAGTGCCATGATATTATTCATCCATTTTCAGGGGCATCTTTTTCCTTCCTTCATCAGCGAAAAGGAGAGTCTTCCAGAATGGATTACCTGAATCAATATGGAGTGCCTTAGATATTCCTAATTTCCTTCTAGGGGAGAGGAACAGACAGTGTATGTCTCTCCAAACAGGAAGTGAAGCATTAATTCTTACATTTAGGCAGTAAACAAAGTACTTAATAACATATGCTGTAAAAGTGCCTTTTTAGTCAAGTTTGTGTTGGTAAATTAACCATTCCCATCACCTTCTTTGGCATAGAAGCTAAAGAATATGAAAGATCATAGGGCAATACTCTTAGTTCACTTTACCTCTTAGAACAGTAAGGGTCATATTCGTATTACTTAATGCAAATGGCCTTTGGCCTCCTTATTCCTTGAACAACTCTCAACATTGTTTGGAAGAGACTGAGTTGTCTCAGGCAAAAACAATGCCAAGTGCAATTCTAACCACACAGCAACATAAACAATCAAGCCTTATGGTCCAAGAATGTTTTTTGGTGCTCTTCAGTTTACTAATTCAGGCTTAAAGTCACATTTTCCAAACTTCAATAAATGCAATGAGTCAAAGGTTTTGCAGAAGGCCACAAGGGTGTGAATCCCACATGTGACATCAGCACAAATTGCTCTCCAGGCTCACATCTGAAGTTCTGAGGCTGCTCAGCCCATTTCTCACAGTGGGTACAGTCCCAGGTTTTGTTGACAGCTGTCAGCATCTTCCTGTCTGGGAAAGAAAGTGAATTCCGCAGCTTCCTTCACAAGATGCTTCTAACCTGCTCTTGGCGTCTTCAAACTGTCTCTGATATTAAAGCAGATTGGGCTAATCTTTCAGCTCTGAAATCTTCACTGTTTTCATGTGTTGAAAATTACCAGTAATGCATTGAGAAACTAAAGAACGTCTGCCACAAAGGCTTGAAAACTGTGTTCTATGTCTCTCTGTAAAAGAGAACTTGCTTTCATTCAGTGTGGGAAGAAGCATGAAGATGATTTACTGATTTAGGAACTGGGTGGAGTAGACCACGAAGGAATAAACTGAAAACATATGGTGTGAATTATTTGCAGAGGAGGATAGTGAGAGGGGGAAACTGTCTGTAGATCTCTATAGATTTGGATATATAAGTATATAATGCGGAGTACCAGTGAAACAAAGCACAGATGATTAGGCCAAACCAAACATTCACATTAAACGTTGCACTTGGCCTCATTTCAAAACAGGCAGCAGCAACAGCAGGGAGAGAAGACTTGCCAAAATTGCATCAGACACACATTAGGAAAGGAGGAAATGAGTTTACTTGAGCCAGCCGTGACATCAAAGGGGCTGGTCTTGAAATGGATTGTGGGAAAGGGTTCCCCCTTTGGTAAAGTTTGCAAAGTTCAGCCAACCCCTTATAAAGTGACCCAATTCAGAAGATAACTTGACTTTCCTCTTTTTTTCTTTTTTATTTTTCCCCCAGAGGAAAACAGCATTCTCAGCCAGTGAGAAGTGTGAGGCTGGAGGCTACAGTAAAAGGGGAATAAACTGTAAGGGAAAGGGTGGAAAGAAGGTAGAAAGATTTGTTCTGAAAGAAAAGGACTGAATACTGGTTGGAATATTTGTTTTGCATATTAAAATAAAATAAAATAAAATAAAATAAAATAAAATAAAATAAAAAGCCTTTATTAACAAGTATTGCTCATGTTAAAATAATTGCAGTAAGTTTTCTTATAAATGGTTTTACTGAGATGAATCAGGAAGCAGAAAACTTGAGAAACCATTCATTGGGTCAGTAATTTTACAGAACTGCAGCCAGCTTAATGGAAACTGTAGATAAAACTCAAAAAAAACATGATAAAACAGCTGGCATTACTGAGATCAACGTCGAAAGTCACACTGGCACCAGGGAGGCAACCACTCTTCCATCTACTACAATTCTGCCTGAAGGCCTTCTGCAGATTTTCACATCTGTAATTGTTGCCCAAAGAAGTCCTATTAAAGGAAGTCCTGATCCAGCCTAACCTCACTGATGACAAGTGCTGCAAGATCACTTCAAACAGTATACCCATCACACTTCTTCTGTTTGGGACTCTTCATACCCAAAGCTATATGGAAAAAAGGCTCTGGTTTAGTTGCACTATCAAGTTATATAAGTAACTTGTATTTCTGTCTAAGATTTTGAACATCTCTAATGATCAGGATTAGCTCTTCTTAAGGAAAAATAGGTGCAAACTGGTTCTTTTTACAGCATCTGACTCAGAAGTCTGCTTTCTCCTTTCACCTGAGATCCTTGTACTAGTTGGAATCACACACTGGTTGGTGTTTTTTGGGGCAAAATAGCATGTCAGATAATTTTTACTATCTCAAAAATGTCCTAATTATGAAATTTAATCAACATTTATACTTATTTACTTTTGAGACCTTCAGAGACAAGCAGTTACAATACTGTAGATGTATTTATTAAGATTAACATTGCAAAGCTTTCCTGTGACTGTTTTAGCAGTTAGATACAAAATTATTTAGGGGGCCAAAGCAAGGACAGTAGCCAGCATGTATTGTAAACATGATAATAATTATAAAGAGAGAGGATGACACAGTATAAATCAAACATGCAATGTGAAGTGCTTGAATATATTTTTATTCTAGGAATATAACCTTGTGTAGTTGTCACTGATAGTTCCTCTGAACTTCCTCACTTGTGAGTTTTGTGGTCATCCCTCAATCATGAAGGTGAACGGACTTCCACATACATACAAAGTTTACAATAACTACTAAACATTTTGTTTCCATTATTGTAGCTGGACTATAGATATTGTTTTAAGAAATTGACAAAATCAAGACTAAACTAAACACATGGGAAATGGAGAAAATTTGGTTTGGGACAAAAGTTTCCCCATTCCTTACCAACCTACATACTTCCAAACAATTATCACCCCCCTTTATCTTACTCGCTTTTATTGTTAGATTGTAGCTGGCCCCATGAGAAACAAAAATTCTTGTGCCTTTTAGAGTGTCACAATAAACAGAAGATAGATGTGTTCTGGTATTGTACTATCCTCACATCTCATTCTTCAACTTTTGACTCAACAGTAGCCTCTGTGTATTTTTCAGATGTTAGAAGTTAATTCCTGTATCCCTGCTTCCTAACAGGTCTTCCTTTCCTTTAGGCAAGAGCCCCTGGCAACAACATATGGTCACAGACAGACACAATGGCTGTTTTTTTGGGCATGACCTCACCTTCTTAATACAAGTTGGAGAAATATTTGTGAAATTTTACATCTTTCAGGCTTTCCCTAGTATTTATTTTTACAGAGACTTTTATTCTTAGAAATCTGGACACTACATTTCCTTAATAGCTTGTTAACATAAAAAAACTGCATTCAAACATGGACAGAAGATGAATCTTGTGTTACATAAAGACAATCAGAAATCATAGTGATGAGCATTTTTTAAGAAACAGATATATATATTATAACCCTAACACTAAAATCTGAAGCTAAGATCTTGATTTATTTTCAAATTTTAAATATTCCTTCTTTCTTTGTTTAAAAATAAGTGAAGTATATTTGCCTTTGCCCTCTGTTGCATAATTAAGACATTTTTTCTACACCATTTAGCAAGCATGGAAGCCTGGTATATTCCTGAAGCGATTTAAATACAGTGATGTCTATAAAATGTTATACTTAATTGCACTCCTCTAATCATTGGTTTTAAGTTAGAACTTCAAATCTTTGCTGTGAAGATTGTGTCCCAGTAATAGCAAAACACGCCAAATTTCTTCACATGGTACTGTGTGTGATTCAGAGTTGCACACGGTGAAATAACCTATCGCTTCAAATAAAAAAATGCAGGCAATGAAATTAAGCTTCTGTGCAAGTGTTAAGTTACCTTTTTATTTTCCATAATCAACAGGCTTATGACTATTCTGCATAGTGTATAGGTCTCAATATTGTAATACCACCATTGTTTCATGGTCATACATGTTGAGACAGACCAGCAGTGGAATTTACAGCTAGTCACTTGAACCTTCTATTAAATCAATGCTGTGCAAGTCCAGAGAAGACGTCAAAATTCTTCTGTAGGATATAAAATCCATGTCAGCAATCTTACACTCCATCCACATTCTCATTGATCTAAATGGATTCCCTCAAATCTGAAAGAGATGTTTGTTTTCATTTGCTAATAAGGTTCTTTAGAAGATATAGTTATATTGCCACTCTTTTAGAACTGCAGCTTCATTATGTGTCTTGACATTAACTATGTATTGATCCTAAGATGGCTTACTGTGTTATGCCTGGGTATACAGGTTATATTAACACTACCTAATGCAAAGTATGTGATCCAGGCGTTTTAACTAAATATCATTATTTGAGCAGTTGAAATACTTTCCCAGAGTGTAAGGGAAGCTGACTGATTTCCTTCTACAACCTGAAGTGACTTCCATCTGTTATAGACAAAGAGTGAGTATGTACTTTAATTTCAATTTTCTCAGTACACGTTTCAAACACCAATGTAATTTGGGTGTAGAGCTGGGAAACTGGCTCAGAATCAATGCTCACTGTTGTTAATAATGTCTTTTCCATTTATTGTGAGCAATTACTCCTTGACTAGGGCCAGACATGGAGATCAGATTCTATGTTCTCTATCTGAAAACCCTGAGCACCTAGTCTGAGCTACTGGTTGACTCCCTGTGTACTTTGTTTCACTACACGTACAAGAGCAATCTACTTATCCTTGACAACTTAATCTTTATGTTTTCCTTAAAGCCAATGAGCAATGCAGGCCTCTCTGTAGAACTTCAATAGAATTTCAAACTGAAAAAGTCACTGAGTCTTTTCCAGAATATTCTGAAGATTTTATATCATAGAATCATAGAACCCCCTTGTCCTATCACTATTTACCAGCATAAATAGTCATTTACTCTCCTGCTTGTAAATACCTTTCAAGTACTGGAAGGCCACAATGAGGTTTTCGCAAAGCCTTCTCCAGGCTAAACCATCCCAATTCCCTCAATCTTACGTCATAGAAGAGGTGCTCCAGCCCCTCTGATCATGTTCATGGCTCTCCTCTGGAACCACTTCAGCAGCTCTGCACCCTCCTTGTACTGGGGGCCCAGTTCTCGGGAGCAGCAGATTCTCAGACCTCAGCTTACCTTGGACGTTGGTCTGCCAAAGTGAATACCAAAATAACTGGGAAATAGTTTTTGAAATATATTTACTGTTTGTCCCTCAGAAATAAATTTTCTAAGTTGCAATTCAGAATTCTGAACCTAGTCAAATCCCAGGTAAGTTCTCAGGAATGGAAAGTTAACTTTTAAAACACAAAACATACTTCTCTGCTCTTCTAGAAGTGAAACCCAAGAGCTTTATTTTCTCTGGAGTCTTTTTCCTTGGTCCTGATCAATGTAGTTCACAGGAGAAGAAAAAAAAAGAAAAAAAAAAAAAAGCAATTTATTTATATGCTATTTTAAAATGTTATGTTTAAGTACACAAAGGAAGCTAGTGCCATTGGCCATTTTGCCGTACATTTGCTAGAACCCTGACACAGAGGGAACTGTCACAATGAGCCAGTATCTGTGTAGGAGGGAAATTTGTAGTGCTACAGTAGTAAATGTTGAACTGTTTCTTTGTGGAAAAGCCTGCTAGCATTTCCTGCTTAAGTTGGCTTCTTAAAAGATACTTAAGGCTAGACAATGAGCACATTGTCACTCTGCTTACTTATACCATGATTTTTGAAATGATTTTAATGTCTCTTGCCCAAGGTTAGTATTAATATTTATTCCATCTCATACATAATGAAAATAACTTGGTAATGTAATGCTATACATGTGTTAATTAAGATTTGGTTTCTGGAGTTACGCCTTTGTTTTTGACTAAAAGGTAGTTCAGCCAAAGAACACATACATGATCTACCCACAAACATATTTTCTTTACAAGAAATAAAACCTCTCTTTTTCTTTAAAGGATATTGGGGGAATTTTCCTCTTTCCTAGCTTCTCAAGGGCAAAATAGGAGAAAAATGTATTCATATCAGATCTGAAAATCTTATTAGGAACATCTGCACTAATCAATGTTTATAAAAATGTAAATAAATTACACAGAAAGGGAATATTAGAAAAGATGGTTCTTCACTTTCACACTTTTCAAGATATTTCATTAATAAGAGCTAATCCTCCATATCTGAAATCATCTGACTGATCTCTTTGACACTGATGGATTCACTGAACTGATGTGAATAAATTGCTACTCTCATGACTCAGAACTTGGATGACTGAAGGTCTGATATAAAATTTTTTCTGTCTTGTGCTTTGGGTTTCATAAATCAGCAAAAGTTACTTTTAATTTTTTGAAGACTAAGAAATCAACTATGGAAGAATTCAAATTTGTTACTATTCCTGGCCTCTACTTAGGCTCCAGCCCTAAGGTTGCTCCTACTTCAGAGAATAATGGAAGTTTGGACACTGTCCAGTCACTAGACTGAGAAAGTGGAGAATTTTGACACTTTCTCCATTTGACCCCAAACATCCTACATATTAAATGATATATAAATGCCAGCACAGTTAAATCAAAGAAATCTCTTTGTGCCTAAGTTTTATCTAGCCCTTACATATGTAACCATTTTGCAAGTGTAACTAAACTTTCCTTGCTAAAATTTAGTTGTGTTTAAAGACAACCTTATTGTCAGAATTTAAGAAAAACTGGGAGATCCCTCACCTGAAGTATCCAATTGTGGACATTTACATCTTCCTATACTACCCAAGAACAATTTGATCCCAAAATATGTGGCACTGAAAGAAATGTTCCTAACCTCCATCATTCCGACAATTTTACTTGTCTTGACTCAAGCACATAAAAAATTGTCATAAATTCTGTAGGATATCAAGAAACAACATAATTTGTCCTGACAATTCAGAAAGTTTTGTTTAGGTGGACTGAGAAAATACAGAGATGTAGCCAATATGATTCCACAGGCATCCAATAGGATATCCTAGGCATATGATTTGGATTAAAATGGTGATTGGATTTGAGACCCTATTTCCATCATTTGCTTCTGCCTAAGTTATTCTGACATGGATGGTCACAAGTGTTGATAAACACAAGTATGGATCAGGTGGTGAGTTCATCAGCAAAAGACAGACCTGTTAGATCAATTCATTGTCTGTAAATATCAAAGCTCAATCATTGTTAAAAGGCATCACTTAGTAGACTCAATATTTTGAAGTATTTTAAGTCACTGAAATTTTTTTGAGACATAAGCCAAGAACTACATCAAAATTTTGTGAAATTTGTGTTTCCAAAAAGATTTTTTTTTCACTTGTCCTACTTCAGATTGTCATACTTGACCTCTGTTAATTCTATTTTAAGGAACTTCAGCCCTATGATCCTAAATTACTGTTTCAAATTGCATGCTTATGAATTTCTAAAAGGAAATACTTTACAGAAATATTCAACTATTCAGCAGTTGTATGGTTGTAGAAAGGAGTAGGTTGTTGCTGTGATTTCACTGGATACTTGTGCAGGTTTAGCTGGCTTATCTTGGGTTTGATTTTCCAACCAGCATTTAACGATTTCCTTTTTCAAAACAGGCTATTGGATATTCCCAAGTCAGACATTCAAAGTAAATTGTGACTTTTGAAAATCTGATCACCAATTCTTACATTCTGTGCTTTCCGCTACAGATGTTACTGGTGCCCACTTCTAAAACAGAAAACATATTTGAATCTCCTTGTCTCCTGGCTTTTGACCATCAACAGCTCTTACTTTTGAGAGCAGCTACACAGCCAGTAGAGTTTTTTTTTTTTTTCCTCCTCTTACATCATCACTCCAGTTTCCACTTCTACTTGAGAAGTGTCAAAGAAGACAATTGGATGTTGCTTAACTCACAAGAGCACATGGCCTTGAGGTTGATGGTACATCGTAATCACAGTGCATTCATGTTTGTGATACTTATTCTATGCACGTTCTTCACTTTTGTAGAGAAGTATATAGCCCATGGTGTGTTCATAAATAAGAATACTAGAAGCCTGATAGTAAGGACTTTAAAATCAATTTTATTAACAGGCAAGTAACGATCAGCTATTATTTATGAAGCTGTATTGAGGATTGTTGAGCCTTCTTAGAATATAAAAGAAACTATAATTGGTTACAGTCCCACTCTGGAGCTTCCAGCCAAGAAAGTTTTAAGCCATGTGATTTTCCTGCGCTATTTGTCAAACATGTTTCCATGCCTCCTAGAAACAAATAATCTTGACGCAGTGGAAACATAAGAACTACTCTAAATACAAAAAGGAGGAAGGCTGCTTCAGCCAGCTTCATCCAAGCTGTGAGCCTTTTCAATAGCCCGGTTCTATGGTGTAAAAGAAAACATAGGGGTTGCACTGTAAATAGGGCAAAAATTCACTCTTGTTAATACCTCTGCTGCCTATGCAAAGGGACTCAGACTCCTTCCCTCCATGGTCTGAGTCCAAGGGTTCACACACTGGGGAGCTGTGAGGTGTTTTGGCCCAGTGCTTCTACTTCTTTCTTTTTAAATAAAAAATAACCATTGTGGTTTTTCTTAGTGGCTTGAAACCCTCTGGTAACCTAGTTAAAAAAAAAATAATAATAATAAAAAAAATCCTTTTTAGCAAGTATAGCACTTTGTTAAGTAAGTTTGCTAGAGGAAGAAAAAGATCTTCTCTGGCTTCCCTATAGAGCACGTGATGGAGCAGCTGGCTCCAGAGCCTGTGCCTGGATACCAAAGGGAGTGAATAGGACGAGAGCTGCTCTCAACTCCTGCGTCTGAGGAAAAATCCATCATTAGCTACACAGTCAAGTCTCCCCTGGATCCCCTGGTAAAAGTATGCCATAAATCAAGTGCTTTACTATGGCAAGGAGCCCAAGACTTCTGGGAAGTGCGCTCAAACAGCTGTTGTGCCAGGGAACTCAGCAACACTTTAGAAATGGATGGTGAGCAAGCTATAATTAGGATGTTGAACTACTCGTGGTTGTTTGCTCAGAAATCCTTTGGAAATCCTGGACAATAGAAAGAGAGTTGCAGTGTACCTTCTACTTAGGGACAGAGCACTCCCGCTAACCTCCTTCAAGTGTGAGCTAATGATTACTTTCTCATCTGGCCCTTTGCTTTAACTGTCTTGCTTCACTTTGCCCTTTCAACCATGCCCCCTCCTTTTGCTATTTACACGGTTTTTAGATAATTCTCTTACAAGACAGAGCTATTCAGAAACCAACTTCCGACCCTTCCTAGTTCACTGTCTGTCCAAACAGAGCCTGCTTCCCTGAAACTGGACATCAAAGTCCTCTGGCATGTTCACATGTTTCTCACATGTGCTTTAGGTTGTTGTTTTATCCCTTATAGGCTCTTTTTCCCATTTCTTATTGGATGACTACATTTCCTATTAATCAAATCTCAGAGGAAAAAATTAGTGAACAAAAATTGACACAATGTGCCTTGAATCAGGAGAATTCTTTTTTCCCACTAATACCTCCTTCTCAACAAACGACAAACCTGTAAAGGAAGAGGCACTCATTGCTAGTGAGGTAATTCCATCCACAGCTATCCTAGTTCACTGCAATATTTCTTCTACTGTTTTTCAGTGGATTTTTATTAAACAGAAGGGCACAGGAAAGCATTCTAACAGAGTTTACAAAAACAAGAAGCATGATCCGTACTACACATCAGAAGGCAGAGAGGCCAGGTAGAGTGGTGAGAGCATCTGTAGCCGTAGTTTCCTCACAAAGTGTAAAATTTGAGGTGGCATCTCTGAGTCTCACACTCTCAGCCATCATTTGCCCTTGTAGTGGCAATTGGAAAAGCCTGACTATCCTGGGCTCTGGTCCCAGCTGTCAGCCCTATTTTTGCTTTGCCTTCAGTCTGAGAAGCTTTATGCCATCTCTTGAGAGAAGTTTGTGATGGGAACAACAACAAATCACTTTGGTGTGAGCACATGGTACTGGGCTGTGCAAGACAGCGTAATATTCACAATACATCAAGCACCCCGGAGAAAATCATAGAATCCTAATGCTGAAAAAGACCTCTAAGATCATCTAGTCCAACTGTCCACCTACCACCAATATTGTCCAGAAGGGCTTCTCAGGGAGATGTCCAAAGTACTCAAGGAAAGTTCCTGCTTTGGATATTTTTTATTTTGTGGGAGCGTGACTCTTTCTTTTAAATAAGGTGGAATCCTAGAGGCAAAGATGCAATAAAAGTTGTAGGAAACCTTGTAATGTGTGTCATTAATTTCAGCAGGGCTACATGCAATAAGATCCCAACCAGATTCTAGCCATAATAATTTACACAGTTTTGATGGTTCAGGAAGATTTAGGTCGTCATTATAAACATCCTTAAGCTAGCAATAGCCAGCATGTCTGGTTGGTTGTGCTAGCAAGCAATTTCAGTGTGTGACCTTTACCTGCTGCTCCCAAGGATATGGTGAGTTTGTATCCATTTCAAAGATCAGATAATTACTAGATGGTTCTCTAGAAGTAGTTCTATAATAAAACCTTTGGTTTTACAGTTTAGGGGCATGACTGAGGAGATTAGAAAGTAGTAATTCACACTCTTGATATCCGAGATTGATCTTGAAATGAACAGCTGTTCCTCCCAGCCCACCCCTTTTCGTCTATATCATACTAGTAGGTTTACCCTGACCAATACTTTCTTCACACGTTCTAAAGAAATCATGTTGTCCATGTTTCAGCTGGAAATATGGTGAAAAAATAATAAAATAACACAAAAGTGAGACATTTATCAGTCAATTTTTCAGAACACTGAATCAAAACCCACAATTCAAAGTTCACAAAAATAGCTAGAAAAGAGTGATGAAATCTGCTAATCCATCACTTTGATTCTGTGAGATTGTTTCTCACAGTGTGTTTGATAGTGCTCTGATACTGTCTAGACTTATATTTCAGAGAGAACAAAATGACTGACTGTGTAGAATTGAGACCATTTTTGAAAGTATTTGCCTATAAATGCCAAAAGTGTGATGATTTCTATTGTTTGTCCCACTGGTCTTCATAGTGAAGACAATTGTGTACGATGAGAACACAATAAGACAACAATTCTGAATAAAGGTTTGAATTTCAAGTTTCTGATTTTATGCTTCACTGCAAATATTCTGAATGCTTCTCTGACTTGCATCCTGGAGTCGAGGGGTTATACTATGAGTTTGCTGCATCCTTCTGATGGGAAAAGACAACCTCTGTTTACATGAAAGGTCCATACAATTTACTGCTGAAGGAGATTCATCTCTGAAATCCAGTCTTACAATAAGATGATTATGTCCATTGATTCTGAGAATTTAATTTTGCATGAAATGGCTACAGATCATTTTCACTGTTATACAAAGTAAGTTCCCTGTTGTCCTTGTTCAAGCTACTAGCATATCAAAAGCATTCACTGCATATTAATTTTAAGAAATTATTTTCCACTAGTGAGGATCTTAATTTCTTTTTTATGTACATGATTTGTACTTGTCTATCAGAACGCAAGAGTACTGAGGGCAATGTGTAAGAATCCATGTTGATGTGAATATGAAGATGATTCATATCTCTGCTGGTTAACTGAGAAACATACTTTAAATGTTTTCAACTATTAAATACTGTTCCAGTTTCAGATTGGCTTCACAATTGCATATGGTTTACTAATTATGTATGATGAAGCTGCTTATACAGCTTATATTTGGTTCTGTAAGACTAGGTTTTAGTGCTCTTGGGCACTGAACAAGATGTAATTCAGTCCTGACAATGGATATGGGAAATCTTGTATCCCTTACATGTCTGAGACTGACCAAACTTGCAAACTGAAATGTCCCAGCCTACTAACTGTGGTTTTAATGGTAATCCTTGAGGATAAAAGTCCAGTTAAAGAAAACAACAAAATGGTGTTGGTGTATTTCCAAGGGCTGGTAAGAAATAAGTCATCTGAAACATTATTTTATTCATGCTGTCATAAAGATTAAAAGCAAATCTGAAGAGTTAAAGCAGCAGTTTCCATTAATACTAACTAGTTAGAAAAAATAAAAATGGAGACCACAGGATCTGCTTAAAACATTCACTTGCATAATTCTGTGGAAATTGATTATATTTATGTGGAACTGCAAAACGAGACTAAGGTTTTGTCTACTCCAAAAGGTATTTTACCAAATAATAGAACCACAAAATCACAAAATGGTTTAGGTTGGAAGAAACCACAATGCCCAGCTCATTCTAAACCCATGCCATGGGATGGTTACCACTCACCAGATCAAGCTGCCACGGCCCCATCCAACTTGACCACGAGCTCCTTCAGTGACAGGGGCATCCACTACTTCTTTGGGCAGACAAAAGATGAAAATTAAGAAGACAAAATTAAGAAGAGTATATTTTTATCTATGCTGGGGAAGGACTATGAGGTGTTTTCATAACTATCAACATAGCTATTAAGAGAGTGATAGCATATATTTTCAGTTGTTATCCAAGATCTCTGCTATTATTCTGACAGTTTTCTACACTAGTATCCAATTACTTCAGCACTTGATTGGCTGGCTTGCACAGTGTTGAATTAATTGTGTTAATTGAATGAATGAAAATGTGATGCATATGCACGTTTCACAATCCAAATGTACTTTGTTATCTGGAATTGCAAGCCCAAGAGCCCAGGTCTCTGATGATGACTGGCTATTGCAAAATCATGTGCTGTAAGAGGATGTTCCGCTTGGTGACTCAAATATTGAGGAGCAGAGGTAATAGAGATAGAGCCACTACAAAGACTCTTCCCTTGCTGAAATCACTGGTGGAGAACAAGCAGGGAGAACAAGAAAAAGAAGGAAATACTTGCCAACTTCTGCTTGACTGGGAATAGTGTGTACTTGCTATGATTAATGAATATCTGGGATCCAGACACCAGTTTCACTGCCCTGCAGTGAAGTACCTCAGACATAGCTGCCATTAACATTTCTGTCACCAAGCAGATGAACAACACTGCTGCTCTCCACAAGAATAGTCATCTTTCAGCATGCATAGTCAGTATGTGAAAGGAAGAATAGAAAATCTCTATGGAAGATGTACACATGTTACCTTGCCAGTTTTTCAGCTGCTGGTGATTGCATCATGCTCAATAGCCATTTGTTTGCAATGAAATGGAGTCACTGCTCTAAACAAACAAACAAACAAACAAACAAATAAATAAATAAAAAGATGTCAGGAGCAAAATTACTTCCTCAGTGGGCTCTAGCCTATAGTTAGTGGCATATTAAAAACAAAAAAATCAACTTTTTAGGGTTCAAGACCCAGAGATACAGCTGTCTCTCATAACCCCTGGGAAGCCAAGTGGGGCCATCAGTGTCTTCTGCTTATTTAAGCAGCATTACACCACCTGTGTGTGAGGGCTATTACCCCCAAAAGCCATGTGGACATCAGTATTGTTGCAGATTATGGATCCTAGAGCTTACCATGAGCACGGACAAGTTCAGAGGCATGCTCTGAAATTAACAGACACATTCTCTGATTGCAATTCTTCATTACTTTCTAAGTAAGCCAATAAACTGTAAAGCAAAATGGCATTACTACTAATGAAATAAGATAATTACACTAATGGCATGACCGGTGATGCTAGGTTCACATTGTACAAGTTGTAATGAGGCTTCTGGATCAATAAGCAGCTCTTTGGCTGGTCACATCAGGCACACGGTATAATATTTGCAAGAAAACCCTTAGGAAATGTACGTAGTTAACCCCAAAGATGCTGAAACAATTCTCTTCAGCTGTCTTTTTTTTTTTTTTCTCCACTAATTACACTTATCTGTCTTATTATATGTGTCATTAAACAAAGTGATATGATTTTATTTTAGAAATGTCAGCGAGTTTAATGGTCCCTGTTTTCTCATATTACTTGAAAATTATGAATGGAACCTTTCATTTATTTATTTATTTATTTATTTATTTTCATTGTTCTTTGGAAGAATTAAGTACTGCTATTCTAACAGGGATGGAAAATTCTCTAATTTTATTGGTAAAATCCTGTGGATGGGAACTTTCCAAAATGGTGAGATATTTTTCAATGTTTTTCCATGCTCTTTTTAGAAAAATCAGTTAAATTGCACTTCACTGGCACATCAGATTAAGTAAACAAAGCATTGCACTGTGCCTCTGCCAAGTGTCACTGCTGTTGGGCAGCAATATGAAGAAAAAGATAGTGTAATCTTTTGTCTGCCTATTTCCCTTGGTAGTAATATTTTTCTGTTCTTTCAGTAGACAAATTCTGGACAGTCCATAAAACTATGTTCTTCTTCTTCAGGAGCAAGGCGAGAAACAAATAAATATCTAAAACAACTGGCTGGAAAGTAGTTTTGCAGCTGTCCCTGCTCCTACAGAAGAATACCACAGCAGAGACTCTGTGCCAAGCTCTGCATTGTACCCTGGCAGCAACACAAAGAGGATATAAAGTCAACCATCTTGTTCTCCTGGGATTTTCCCTGGATGTTCTCCGTGAACACTTAAAGAATCACAATTACAGGAAGAAAATGGATGTGAAAGAAGACAAACCATCTGAGCATAGGAACTGTCCCTACAGATCAAGATGACCCAACATCAATCAGACAAAGAGTCTCTAGGTTGCTTTAGCTGTAGTTCTTAATGGTCTCAAGATACAGCTATTGATAGAAGTAATATAAATTCCCTTGGCAAGTCGCTCATGGATCTTCAGGACATTCACAGACTTTACTAATGCTCTGTTTCAATCCAAAATAACAAAAATAAATACAGGGTACAACTTAAAATAAAGAGTTGTTTGTTGTTGATTTTGTTGTTTTGTTTGTTTGTTTGTTTGTTGTTTTTTTTTTGTTTTGTTTGAAGACCTTCACAATATATTTCCCATGAAGCAGAAAAGTTTACAATCTCAATGAGGAAGGTGATGCTCCAGACATTGTGTTACGGTTTCTTGGAATGCAGGAGAGGCTGAAGCCTATATAATTGCCAACTTTACTTAATAATAAACTAAGATAACTTCAAGAAATGTTTTAGTTGATTCCCAAGACTTTATTTGCTATTTTTGAGCTGAGTTGAAAGATGATTACTTAACTCCTGTCCAGCTGGGCCAATCTGAGAAATGAGATATGTATCCTACAAGTATAATGGATAAGAGTACAAAAGGAAGGTGATAGAAAAAATGAGTTTCCAGTTTTCTGAAAAAATTCTTTCATAATTAGATGTGTTTTCATCCAGTTTCAAAATATTTTAGTGACAGGCAAACAATGATTATTTTTTTTAATTGCACAGCATTTTGAATTTAGAATTTTATTCAGTGTTATTTATATTCATCTTCATCATTATAGGAAATTTATCATTAATGATAATTGTTGTAAGTGGAAAGAAAATTTTTTCTCAGATTGTTTTTGTGTTCTGTGCAAAGACTTTGCTACAGTTTAATAAAAGGGAGGAAGTTTGATCTAGAGGACAAATATTAAAACTTAAGTATCAATTCCTTTGTGATTCTGATCTAAAGTTAAAATAATATAAATTGTCATTACAATAACAGGTTGTAATTAAGTGATATAAAATAGATGAAATTTCCAGGTGGAACTAAAAATATTTTTTTTTTCCCAAACTATTTTCAGTTTAATTTTACAGATCTTCCCGGAGGACTTGGAACTGAGATTGAAATGCTCCTGAAAAATTGTTAATTTCAACAAAAGATATTTTTCATTAGAAGATATAATTCCCACTGCTAATCAGAGGCAGAAACCATGGCAAGGCCCATGATATAAGACGCATCATTCTGAGGTGCTGTTCTGCTCTTCTTTGAACCAAGAAAATCACAGTGAGTTATAAGACAGATTATGTTGCTGCCACTCAGCAGAAGAGCTGAGACTTTGCTGTGTATTATTACCTGTGTCGTTAGTCATACCAGGAAACTAGTTTTAATATCAACAAACAAAAAAGCAGGCTTCAAATTTGACAGAAACAGCATGGCAAGACAAACATTTCTATATGCAAATGCAATGTGTGAACACTCTTTGTATTCTTCACAAAAGACGTAAGGGGTAACACAGGTAAAAAATGTCAAACAGAAATTTTATTATTTGAACAAAATAATAAAAGAAGCTTTGGACTCTCCCCCAATGGTTTGCAAAATGAGACTGGAGTATGTTCAATATGAAAGCACTGTATCACAGAATCACACAGAATGTCCAGGGTTGGAAAGGACCTCAAGGATCACGAAGCTCCAACCCCCCTGCCACATGCAGGGCCACCAACCTCCACAGTTAATACTAGACCAGGCTGCCCAGGGTCCCATCCAGTCTGGCCTGGAACACCTCCAGGGACGGGGCACCCACAACCTCCCTGGGCAGCCAGTTCCAGTACCTCACCACTCTCTCTGTAAACAACTTATGACATCCAACCTAAATCTTCCCTCCCTCAACTTAAAACCATTTCCCCTTGTCCTGCAGTTGTCAGCCCTTTCAAAGAGTTGATTCCCGTCTTGTTTGTAGGCTCCCTTTAGGTACTGAAATACTGCAGTGAGGTCACCCCACAGCCTTCTTTTCTCCAGGCTGAACAAGCCCAGCTCCCTCAGCCTGTTTTTACAGGGAGGTGCTCCATTCCCCTGATCATCTTTGTGGCTCTCCTCTGGACCCTCTCCAACAGTTCTCTTTCTTTCTTGTACTGAGGGCTCCACACTTGGATGCAGTATTCCAGATGGGGCCTCACAAGAGCAGAGTAGAGGGGAAAATCACCTCCCTGTCCCTGCTGGCCACCCCTCTTCTGATGGAGCCCAGGATACCATTTGCTTTTTGAGCTGCAAGGGCACACTGCTGGCTCATGTTAAGTTTTTCATCAGTCAAGACCCCCAGGTCCTTCACTACAGGGCTGCTCTCAAAGACCTCTTCTTCCAGTCTGTATGGATACCTGAGATTCCTCCAGCCCAAGTGCAAAACTCTGCACTTTGCCATGTTGAACTTCATCAGGTTCACCTGGGCCCACCTTTCTAGCCTCTCGAGATCCCTATGAATGGCTTCTCTTCCTTCAACCGTGTCAACCGCACCACTCAGCAAAGTTGTTGAGGGTACACTCAATTCCATCATTGATGTCATTGATAAATATGTTAAAGAGCACTGGTCCCAAGACAGACCCCTGGGGGACGCCGCTCATTACCGGCCTCCACCTGGACATAGAGCCATTGATGACCAGCCTCTGTCTGCGGCCTTTCAACCAGTTTCTTATTCATTGAGTGGTCCATCCATCAAATCCACATTCCTCCAATTTGGAGATAAGGATGTTGTGGGGGACCATGTCAAAGGCCTTTCTCAAGTCCAGGTAAATGACACTGGTTGCCTTTCCCTTGTCCACCGATGCCGTCACTCCATCATAGAAGGCCACCAGATTGGTCAAGCATGACCTTCCTCTGGTGAAGCTGTGCTGGCTGTCATGGACCACACTCCCATTCGTCATGTGATCAAGCATGTCATCCAGGATGATCTGTTCCATGATCTTCCCAGGCACAGAGGTGAGACTCACCAGCCTGTAGTTCCCTGGGTCCTCCTTGCTCCCTTTCTTATAAATGGGAGTGATGCGGCTCTTCATCCACTCATCCAGGACCTCACCTTACATCCATGACTTTTCAAATATGATGGAGAGTGGCTCGGCAACAACTTCAGCCAGATCCTTCAGAACCCTGGGATGCACGCCATCCAGCCCCATAGACTTATACACATTCAGTCTCATGAGGCAGTCTCGGACCTGCTCTGTCCTCACAGCAGGGGGAGATTTACCACCCCAGTCCCCACCCAGAGGTTTAGGGATGCATGGCTCAGGGACGTGAGAAGTACTGGAATCCTGGCCACCAGTGAAGACCGAGGAAAAGAACTCATTCAGCACCTCAGCCTTTTCTTCATCCGTTGAAGCCAGTTCTCCTTTTACATTTACCAAAGGAAGTACACTCGCTTTGACCTGTCTCTTCTGGCCAGTGTACCTGTAGAGTCTTTCTACTGTTTTTCACGTCCTTCGCCAAGTTCAGTTCTGCCTGCACCTTGGCTTTCCTGATCCCACATCTGCAAGTCTGGATGGCATCCCTGTATCACTGTAAAGAAGGACAAGCTTGTTGTCTGAAACTTGTTATATGAGATGTTGAAGGTAGTTATTTACTAGGTTTTTGTTTTACTAATATAAAGGCAAAGATCAAAACAATTGCATTTTTCTAGACCAAAGAGAGGACCAAGAATCAAATGTTTACCTTCTTACCTAAGCATTATCTCTAACAACTACAGCTCAGCTAAAGGCTAACTATATACCTATTTCAGCTAAGCATTTGCTTAGGCTTTTTGTTTTGTTTTGTTTTTTTTGAATATTCCGTGATATTTCTTTCAGGAACTACCTTTCTGAAGTCTATGTCTTAAAGGTTTTCTAAACCAGAGACTATACATTTGTATTTCATAACTCTTGAGTAACTCTATTTCTATGAATCAAATTGCATTTTAAAGCAATTTTGACTTTGTCATCCAAAACCCATTTTGTCAGCCAGACTTGTCATGAATATTATCATCACAGTGATATTCAAGAATTGACTTATATTCTCCACAAAAAAAAAAAAAAGAAAATTGTCTTAAATGGACAATCCAAATTTTTCATTTTTAAGCCCTCAGTCTTTTTTAACTCTTCCTTCCTTGTTAGAAGCTATTGCATAGACGGCCAGATGCTAATGGCAAGTCCCTTATGCACAGTATAAATCTATCAGTTTGAGTCATCTTAATAATTTTTTTCTCAAATTGTAAAGAATTTTGGATGTATCTACCATTTCAGTTATTAACTGTATTCACAGTGGAAGTTTAATTCAGGAAATGGGAATGCAAAGCTCCATAATTCTTGGTAAAGTAATTTTTTATTTGAGAAAAAGATCTACTCAGGTCTCAAGTGAGAAAACCAGAGTTGGCCTTGATTGAAGGGCACTAAGCTAATCACATTCCACACTGAGGACAGTAAAAACATTATTTATAAAGTAATAATTGTGCAAATTATCTTATTGAATCCTTTTGCCAATCCCTAATTATTTTTTTATTGCTGATCAGAGGAAATAGTTGTGCTATTGGCAAAAGCTTGTCTATGCAATAAATTTTAGCAAGAAACAGTTAAAAATCCATATTAATCTACCAGCTTTGATTTCACTTAAAATAATAATAATAATAATAAATAATAAATAAATAAATAAATAAATTTTTGGAGCTTTAGCCTCTACAAAAGAATTAGTTTTATTCAAATTGTGATGTCAAATTATATTTAAGTGTTTGATCTTTATCATCCTCTAAGTATTTTTTGGTTACATATTTTTAGATAAATTAATGTTTATGACAACTGGGATCAGGAAGCTGAGAAAACATCCTCTAATTAAATACACACAGATTAATGCAATCTGACTGGTTACTGTGCTACTAAATCTAGTGCTTCTATTCCCATGGTAACAGGAGGAGTTACACCTAGTAGCATTTCTCACTGTGAATGAGTTGCAGGCAACCTCATGCACCGTAGCAGGTCTAACCTTTTGTATTTTGAATGTTCTGTGTTTCCTGCATTCATTGCCAAATGTTTTTCTTCTTTTCTGACAGATCAGAAAGATTTTCCTGTGATGCCAGATTATTGTGGAGGGAGGGTGGTGGGATGAGAGATTTTAGTTCTCTAGTTTTACCTGGAATTTTCTCTACAAAACCTTTTATTGCCACCAGCAGATAAATTCCGCCCTTGCTTGAGTTTGGCTGTCTTGCCCCATGCTGTGACTTCTTCCTTCCCCATGAACTCTGACTCCCTCCCACTACCAGACTAGCCATTCTCCACCCAAAGGAAAGAGAGTATGCATGGAGTTCTTGCTCTCAAATCCTCTTCCAGCTGTTCAGGAACTTGTTCGATTTGTCTAACAAAGGCTATGGTCGATAACTAAGTTACGGCTTGATGGCAGTTAGGATAGAAGGCAGAAATTCCCACTACAAAAATTCAGAGTCCCAGTTACTAAATTCAGAGAAAAACCTTTGATTACCTCTATTATGGTCAACTGGTTGGTTGGTATTCTGTGTCTACTAGCAAAACGTGAACAATACATTTACATGATAGCTGCAAGTGACCTCTATTGAAGGCAACACAGACTTTGAAAAATCCCGTGTTTCAGAGGAGCCTGAGTTCCAGGAACCAGTTATCAGATCTAATTAGCTCAGTGAGAGAGAGACATGAGCGTCATGCTTAGTTAGACTTAACAAGAGAAAGAAAAGCATGAACTGAATAAATCCTAGTTAGCTACATATATATTAAACTCTATGTTCTGTGTAGTGTGCAGTGAGGGTCTGTAGTGAAGGTTACCTAAATTTGCCTAATTGGGAAGCACAATGCAATTGTGCTAAGTATTCTGTATATCAATGACATATGTATGTTTCTTCTGTCATTTGATTTTACAGGCTTTTCAGAAAAGCAAGCGACATCAACCAATCCGCAGGGGGGAAAAAAAAAAAACGAAAAAAAAAAAAACTACTAAATGGAATTGTAAATAGATGAGATATGTGACTCACAGCTCCAGGAAATGGGGGAAAATGTACAAGGAAACAAAGCAAATAAAGGATGTAAAAATTATCTTGAGTGACACAGCTGAAAAATTACAAAGGATGCCAAACCTCAAGAAGCAACTGCAGACTAAAACCTGTCAGCATGATGGAGACATTGGATGCTGGGGTTTTCAAAGCCATCTAGGAGATTTAAATGTATGGCAACATGAGATTATTCTGACTTTTGCCAAGGGTTACAGAGATGTGCTTTGAAAAGCAGCAGGGACTCCTGAGAGTATATTACCTTACCATTCAGTCTCAACAGGCAGTTTGAAAGATCCTGCAAACTTTCCCGTGAGTGATCATCACGTTTTAGTGAATGGTACTTAGTGGAATAGCTGGAGGCTAATTTTTAAATCCCTCCGTGTCATGGTGAATTGTGCTGCTTGTAACTGGTAAAAAGAAAATATAAGAGCTGAGGCAGGATTGGTACATGAGGAATTAGTGATTTTATGTGTATTGCATCATTCTAGTTTTCTTCAGCATTTGTGGTGTCAGTAGTTCAGTTTTAACTTTCTTTGATCTGTTTGGACTTAGGGTGACCCTGTGTGGTAACATTAACTAAGCACAGTACAGGATAGCTTTTTAAGAGCTCGGAGGCCAGACACACATTTATCCGACACACTTTATCCGACAATAATAGCAAAGAACAAAGAAAGAGTCACTTTCATTCCAAGGACGAACAAGGAAGAACAAAGGAGACCATGCATAGCCCTCGGGTTTACACTTCTCCATTTTTTACTCTATGCAGAGCCTTTTTAATTATTATTTTAGATCTACAGAAATAGTAAATGTCTCCTGCGAGAGGTAATATTGCTGGATGCCTAGAGAAACATCCAGTAGCTGCCAGGTAGTTTATGTGCCTTTGGTTCAGAATGGCTCAAATGCTTTTTTTTTTTCTAATACCTATTTAATGCTGCTGTAATTAGAAGCTTCTAATGACAGCAATACAGTCTTTCAGTGGTTTTTGCAGGGTTCTTTCCCATGTTAGTCTGCTCCCCAAATTTGACATCTCATTTTTATTGTTTTTCTGATTTTACCATTCAACATTATTTTGATCTGTTTTACAATCCATAAAAACCATAGAAAGGTTTTGCATGTGTGAGCTCCTTTGAAAACATGGAAGTTGAGCTTGTATTGTGCTGTATCTTCAATCTTGAGTACATCTGACACCATTCTGCAGTCCTGGGTGGCTGCACTGCATCAGTTCTACGGGGAGATGTATTCTTACTTCTTTGATGCCAGCAAAATGCTTTGATGCAAGTTTGCCTTGCTTTCCCAAATTGTACGGCATGGATCATGAAGCAGATTTGATGTTAATATCAAAATTAAATTAATCACAGGTTTTGACTTACAACAATCAATTCACACCCTGCCTATAAAGCCAGCCTTACTTCACAAGGACTGTATGAGGATTCTTACAACTAAGTTAACAAAATAAAGTCAAATAACAATCTGGCCAAGCTGTTGATACAGTCTTCGTGCATAAAAAGGAAAGTGTGTTTTTTTCTTTATTGTTGGTGGTTTTTTTGTTTTTTTTTGGTTTTTTTTTTGTTGTTGTTTGTTTGTTTGTTTTTTGCATACTTTGATCTAACAGCTTTAATGTGAAAAAATGGAGAGGAAAGACCTAATTTGTCAGTTTAGAAAAATAATGCCACTTATTAATCAGAGCACTGGAGAGAGAAAACATAAAGTGACTTGAGCTGGCTTTTATCACACAGGTCTTATGATAAAAATACCCACATCTACTGGAAGCCACACTATCCCAGTTTCACTGAATACACAGTAATTCAATCATGACTAGGAATAATTTATTTGTAACAAGGAAAGCTTCTGTTTCTCCATAATGAGTTGATTATATCTTGTCAGAGGAACCTTAAACCCATCAAATGTCAAATGAATTATATCAAACATATTATTTTCATAGCAGCTGGATATGAGTAACTGATAAAACAGAGCTCTCTATTTTCATTTTGCACTATGCATGAGAAAATGTAGCTCATAAAATGGAACCTGTGACACAAATTCATGCAGGTCCCTAATTTCCTACTTTAAAAAGGTCTGTTTCATAACTGTGATCTATTCATTTCCTCAAACGATTAAGCCATAATTTACTGGGCAAAATGTACATCAGAACATTCTGCTATAAAATATTTATGCTTTTTTATTATTATTTTTTAACATCCCAGTAAAAGTAACTCCTGTTCATGACACATGGTCTGATAATGCACTTAGCCCCAAATTAGATTTGAGATAACATTTAATCCCATCTATCTTTTAAAAGCTCTTCCAGGAAAAAAGGAGTGCAACACCAGGTCTGCTGCAGGGCCCGAGGGTGGGAGACAGGTTCTGGCTGTCTGTCCCAAAAATCCAGACATATGGGTGGCCCACAGGGATTGGCTGTTCCTGAGAGCCCAGACTAGGACTTTAGAGTGCCTGCCTGCACTGGCATGCGGCATTCACCTATGGCAAGACCACTTGGACCTCTCTTGTTACCCCAACTTGCTGAAGCGGTCAGCGTGGGGAAGACATAGTGGGATATGATTTCTCATGGGCAGAAATGGAAGAAGAATGACAAAATGAAAACAAACACTGAATGCTATCTCCAGCAGCTGCCAGTAGATTACTAAAACAGATCCAACCACTTTCAGAACCATGCATTCCTTGCTTACTGTTACATGAAATACCTCACTCTGCTAATATTAATACTCTAATCAGAGACCATCTGCTTTGAAGGGGACTGGGTTCAAATGCCAAAAAGAAGGAAGAGACTGTCAGATATATGTGGGGAGAATTTCATTCATAGAGTTGGAGAAAGCAAGAAGAAAAGGGTGTCTCATATCATTGCAGTCTCAGCACTCCTAGCTAATAGATAATGAATGCCAGCATCTTGCTCTTTCTTTCCCTGTTAGATGTGCGCAGAAAATGTTTACTCACATTTTAAGTAGAAAAGTCCAGTGCTTTTTTAGTACAGATTTTAGCATTTAACTTGTCAGGAGTGCTGTGACACAGAAACTGTAATCCTTCTTTATGACTCTGGGAGTTGTTTATTCCAGATAGAATCACAGAACCATTAAGGTTGGAAAAGACCTCCAAGATCATCTAGACCAACTGTCAGTCTGTCTGCCATGCTTGCTAAACCATATCACACTTCCACATGTATGTGTTTCATGAGTATCTCCAGGTACAACGACTTCACCACTTGCCTGGGCAGCCTGTTTCAATACCTCACCAAACGTATCCATCTCTACCTAAAATTTTGTCTCTCAAAATGATAGGAACTCAGAGATGGGGAGGTAGCAGGACCAAGTAGGGTAATGGAAGAGAGAAGAAGGACTCTTGTAGTGTTGTAGGAACTAACTCTGATAATTTTCCTTTGGACATGTCTCCAGTGTGAGTTTAGCAATGAAATTTTCTGAAAACATCTGGACAACAGGAGGTATCACTGAAGATGCTATTGGTTCCACTACAGATGACTGCAACAAAACTGACTAAAATCAGTAAGAATACATTCAGTATGAGCAAAGCTGAATAAATTAATCATTCCAGTCAATGCAGGTTGTCTCTAACTGTGATTGAATGCTTGGACAATTCTAAGAGCTTCAAAAATGTGGCAGAGGAAGAAAGGAAGCAAATCGGTTCAGCTTCTAGGAAATCCACACCCTAGAATAGGAAACTAAAATAATACCTCAGCATGCTATGCTACTAGATCCCAATGTACTTCTGATTTATAAAGTATTTCCTTGTTTTATACAGAATTCCTGTCCTTATGTCTTAAAGAAATAGCACTTCTTAAGAGAATGCGGAGGTGGAATTTCATTTCCTTATGGTTTTTTTGTTGTTGTTGTTGTTTTTTGTTGGTGTGAGACTCACGCTAACGGTATTTCTTTGTTTTATATAGAAATGTAGGCATTTTGAATTTGACTGTTGTTGGTTGTTTTGCATAATGCTTTCACAGAAGTGCATATATTTTGTTGTACAGTTAATTGATACAAAATATCCTGTTTTATTTATATGATCACACTCCAATAGGTTTAAATGGTAGTAAGTTTAAAGAATTTGTTGTCATCAGTAGATTTCTGTTTCCATATCCAGCTCTAAGAAGCAATGATAGACAACATGAAGTTATTGCCCATCTCTTTCTGTACTCTTCCACTTTCATTTTGGTGAGATCTTGTGGCAGATCCCAGAATAGGAGCAAGAAGGTGTCTTGCTTCATCATTTGTTTCAGAATGGGGGCAAGAAGGTGTCTTGCTCCATCAGTTGTGTGTTAACATACTACTTTCTCAGTTTACAGGCTTTACTCCAATGTGTTGTGAAAACAATATTTTTTACTATTTTCCCAAAGTATTTCTCACGTATGTTGTTCTGTGAGACCAAACTACCCATCTCAAGAGACAGTAGTTATAAAAGTATCTGATATTTTTTATTACACCTGTAGACTTAAATTCTTCATTAGGACCAAAAAAAAACAAAACAAAACAAAAAAAACAACTTAGAACAAGCTTGTAGATTTCTGTGAGATCTTCTCTGTTTCCTATAACCTGAAAGCAAAGTGGGCCTCACACTTGTAGAGTCAGCTCTTCAGGAAACCTAGACGCCACTACATTTGAACTGTCTCAAACTAACTGAACTGTGGTTATAGTCAAGTATTTAACAGCATTTCACACTTCTACTGTCATCTGGATTACATAACAATGTGCTGATTTTATAAACAGCAACTACTCATTTTTGTGGTTGAGTTTTACTGGATGCACAAGAGAAACATCTGACTAAATAAAGCTGGAGACAGGAAAATTGAATGCAGAGGAAGGGCAGGCATTCTCAGGCACATGCAAGACCAAATGGTGCCAGGATTTGCAGACTGCAGTGCCACTATGCAAGCCCCCCACATATATTTCCAGCCAAGAGACCATAAGAACTTACTTTCTTGTGGTGTTGAAAGTGCTTTTGCTTGGCACGTGCTCTTAAAAACCCTGCAAATGCCACTTATACTATTAAGTGCATAGGAGGGAGGATATTTAACTATTCAACTTCAGGAGGTTATTGATGCCAAAAAGCATTAAAAAATCAAAAGAACCCACATATATAAACACAAATGTTGGAAATGTAGTAAAAACAGTGAGGCAGACATTCAAGCAGTGTAAATCAGATGGCTCTGCTGGCTCCAGTAAAGCTATGTCAACCTTTACTAATCTGGGCTCTGCTCTGGTAAATACCTCCAAAATGGACAGCTGTATCTGTGCTCTACTTGAGCTATGCTGAATCATCTTTCTGCAAGCTATTGTTCTAAATGTGGGGTGTATTACCTTTTGTGACTGTTGTTTGAGTTTCAGCACCGTGCATTCCAAGTGGAAACTTCTCTGCTCTACACTATAATGACAGACTTTTATTCCTATGTCATTGCCCTGTGGAGATGGCATGCATATACCTTTGTCAGCTAAAGGTCAACTGAGAAGAAGCTGGAGTGTATTTACAAACTCCACTTCTAGTAAGACGTTATGAACTACTATTTCTGCAGATTCCTTGAAAATCTTGTGAGCATTCTGAATTTGAAGCAGTTTGGAGGCTGTGCTTAGAAATCTTTGATACAGATAAGATGTTCCTTTTTTTAGACTGATAAAGGAGATCATTTTAATTCCCAAGGATTAGACTGTACCTCTTTAAGATTAATCCTTAAAGATATACAAAGGTCCTAATATGGTTTTCATATCTCCCAAAACTTTTAGTGGTTTAGAGCTGATGATCTGGGAAGGCACAGGCTGGCTCTTGTCAGTGATGGGACATAGTGTGGGTGTCATGTTCATGCTCATACTTGTGCATATGCATACCCACACATAATAATAATACACCAGCAGAGCCAATTCCTCATTCACTTGCACACAGACTAGCAAGTAGCATCACATGCACCCCAACAATAAGTCAAGAGGACTGTGACATTGGTGTGGCATCCATCTATCTAACTAATGGTGTGCGCACTGTAGGCATCCGTATCTGAGAAAGTAATCTTGGCTCCCTTTGTAGTCATCAAAGATCCTGCCACTAGTTAATGGAGTTATCTCACCTTAAACAGACGTTGATATGGGTCAAATGAATGCCAATCAGCCTCCACTGGCTGTATCAATTGCATCTTAACAAATTTAGCAGGAGCCAAGAAGGCAGCTCAGAACTAACTCAAGTGCAAATGACCATATTCCAGACATCTAGGGAGAGCTGAAATTAATCTCAGCTAAATATTGTAAAAAGCCTTTAAATTTATGTAGTTTAGAGGAAAACACCTTTGTCCTGTAGGCTCAAAATTCAGACAAGAGTGGAACTGAGATGAAGCTTCTGCAGTGTACTGCTGTTGTAATAGGTAGTCTGTACATCATTTTGGCTCCATTGTTGGCTCCTGTTTCCCATTACTTGACTTCCATATCAGGATGCAACCTCAGGGACACTTCACTATCCATTCCCTTCTCTTATTCATTGTAAAGCTTGAATCTAATTCACAGTCTCTTGTAAAAACGAGTCCCCAGTTCAGTTTGACGCATCCACAGAAACAATATTAAAACTGAGTTTTCTTTCCAGAAGCACAGTGGTGGTTCTTTTAAGGTTCAAAAGTGGGGACTCCAGAATTCACTCTGGACTAGGCAACATAGAGTCACACATAATCTTTCCATGTGGGAAAGCTATTACATGTCAGCTTACGCCTTTGTGGGACAGTGGAGTAGGAAACGCCTTAAGGACAGTAGCACAGCAAGACTGTAACTCTTGTGTGAATCTCTAACACTTACTGGGTATTGTTTATCTGTAGAGCTAGATTTAAGCTGCTACAACCAGACCAAAATTCTTCAAAATTGACGCAGAACTCATGCCTGAGGCTTTTCCTTTCCTTGTTTGTTTGTGACTCATTGCCAGACAACATGGAAATGTTAAGTAATCTCAGGAAAGATTATATGAAATGTGCTGCTAGGAGAACTTTCAGCACAGTAGGAGGGGAAATTTTCAGCAGAAATAAACATCTCTTTTTTGCTTTTCTTTTTGCTTTAAACAATACATGGCTGAGCTTATGGAAAGCACCCAAGTCTATGATAAATATGTGCAAGAGACTTCCACTTGTTGTCAATAGATTTCTCTTTGTTCCAGCTGTCTGCAGCTTCTTATCCTTAAAAAATAATTTCTTTTGTTGCCAAAATTTTTGGCTGTGAGAGAAGTTTCACCTTGTTACAGTAATTTAAAAACACCTGTTGTCATATATTTTCATATGGCACTTACACTGGAACTAATCCCCCCATAATCTTCTTAGTACAAGATACTATGTGCTTACTCTATTGTTAGGGGTTTTGCATTTCATGTCTCTCTGCATTTAGAACTGTGTTTTACTTCTGATACTTTTGCATTATGCCTAAATGCATCTTCCCTTGCAATGTTTGCAATTGCTTTTCATCAATTTTAGGAAAGAAAATTAAACACTTAACTTCTTTATTTATTTTACATAATAATTATTTGCCCCCAAGTGATTAGCAGTAGTTACTGGGCTTCCCTTTAACCTGTTTGAATCTCAGTTTTGGTAAGCAGCACAATTCTTCACACTTTCTCTCAGTGTTGAGGAATAGTGTGTGTTCAAACAATCATATTTGCACAATTTCAAGGGTGAAGAAATGCATTTAAAATCATGGTTGATTTTAAAATGAGTGCTCTTACCCTGTTGATAATAAGACACTTTCAGTGTTATATAAAAACAAGTAAACAGTAAGATTACAGACTTTAATTTAGAAAACAATTTTGAATATGTCATTTTTTCCTGTAATAGTAATGTACCATTATCACATTAAAGTTGTTTATTCAAAGTCCTTTTGCCTTCCTTCCTGATTGAAAGTCATCAGCCATTTGAACTCTCACAGGCATAATTTTATCATGCACACTGCATTTGTCACGAAAATCCTTATTTCATGTTCATGATGTTTTGTGGATTTAAACCACTAGTTTTGTCTCTTTTTTGGTTAGACATTTGTTTATCTAAATTTTTCATTTATTTGTAGGTCATGATTATTTCCTACCTGTGCATGGTCTGAATTCAGAAAGCTAGATAATTTAGAGATATGTTCATATTTTAGAGTGTATAAATACATTAAAACCAAATCTTTGATTTAAAGAATAACGAAGTGGAAGATTTAGTAATTATCAGTTAGGAAATGTTATCAAGTAGCCTTTAATTATATAATGATGATTTATTTTTTTCCAGTGCCCTCTTTACTATACAAAAGCAGTGATATTCACTGAATACACATGTTGTATTTTCTCACTTTAAACTCACTGATCAGTACCTGCTTTTCATGCTTTGCTGAGCGCATCATTTTCTAACACTGCTCCAATATATAGTATATATATGAAATTGTCTGGCTTATATCTGTGTGTTTTTTGTTTTTTTTTCCAAACATCCGACTACTATATTTTTGTGAAGGTTCTTAGAAGGCATATCCCAAATTGTGGATTGAGATCCTATGAACAGTACCCAGACTAAATATCAAATGGAATAATGTTAATATTTCTTCACTGAACAGCTGTTAGAAGAAGAAACACTAATTCTTCTTCAGATAGAAATAGTGATAATAGTCTTCATGGTATACGAACCTCCTGGTGCCCAGCCTTGTCTTTATACCCAAATCTCTCCCAGACTCTGAAAACCAGTTTCAGTTTCAGATCTCTCTCAGGAGTATTAGTTTCATTCAAACCTAGGAATACATCTGAGCTCCAGCCAAATTCTTACCCATAATGCAATATCAGTCTGGAATGTAATGACAGTGGACATCATCATCCATTTTCTTCAGCACCTCACTCAATTTCAGTGAGAGGAAAACCCAATCTATATAGACTAGGGGACAGAATGAGGTACTCAAAGCAGGCATCTGATCTGGAAGGGAATCTGAACCACAGGGGTTGAGCTCTTGAGCATAGAGTATTGTTGAACTCTTCATCATTTCAGCTGTCTGTCCTGCAAGTCTTATTCTAAATTAACAGCCTCTTGATGAGCCCTAATGTCTCTTCAAATAAATGTCAGGACAACTTCTTAATTTACCTCAGGTCTCCCTGGGTTGCTTACCTAGCAGGAAGCAGCACTACAGGTTTCATAGAATCATAGAATCTTCAAGGGTGGAAAGGACCACTAAGGTCATCTGGTGCAATGATCAACCCAACAACTAGCAACATTCCTTTCTTTACAGAGCGGAACAGTGACAACACACTGCAGTACTTCATGGTTGAAAAAAACATTAAGACAGATAAGGAAGAACAGCTGAATTTCTAGGAAAAAAAAAAAAAAAAAAAAAGAAGAATATATATATTGTTCACTGGCCAAATTCAGAGTGGAAGCCGTTTCCTTAACTCATTTATGACTCCAGAGGCATTTCTTGCACCAGTACAGTGCCCTCGTTTCTCTGTTGGTCTGTCTTTCATCCCACTTGGAGCTAAAAGAAGACATTTCTCTCTGACACCATTCCATGTATCAGACCACAGGAGGGGCGATCACTGCTGTCAGTGCTGATGCACAGTGGCAAAGGATTCTAGAACAGAAGTTGTGGGGTGAGGTAAACTCAGCTCCTGCTGTGCCAGCATAGCGTGAGATCAGTGAGGAGAGAGCCTTTGGAAGGTCACCTGCCCAAAATAAAATTGAGAGCATCTGTTAACTAAGATTCTTCATTTATTTATAGCCTAACTACTTATGCTGAGATTTTCAACTTGACAGCGGCAGGAGATGTCTCACACACTCACACACTGCCAAATTTGAAACACTTATTTCCAGAATGTGGTCACTATAATATGTGGTTCTATGAGGACAAAACTTACTTTTTCCATTATCTTTTTTCTTGAAAGCACCTGAACTTCTTTTTGTGGGAACTTAAAAGTAAATCCCTCTCAGGTACTCTCACAAACTGTGTCCTCTGAAACACAGAACTGTCCTAGGAACAGAAAGAATATTGCTTACCTTTGGCAAACATAAAATGCTGAAATCAGAGACTGATATTACAAAATACCAGGCAGATCTGACTATGTTTCTAAACAGTTATTCCTTTACACCCTATAAAATGCATACAATATACAATTAAAAACACATGCTTACATGAACATGTGTACACTTACATTTTTAAGTTTAAACTGATCCTTTTCGTTCATGGTTTCTGTCTTTCAAAGTGCAGAAAATTGTGTTTTCAGCACAGTAGGAAATGCTGAAGATAGATTCTTCATATCCAGATGTGCATGTCATTTTATGGCATTGCTGTGTAAGGGAGAAAGGGTATGCTGGCAGTCTTACTTGAAAGCCGTCACTCTTCTGGAGGGACAACTAATAGCTATTAATGTCATTTCAGCAAATGGCCACAAATAAATGGTACTGACTTCTGTAAATATTGAAGTACTCACTACTGATCACGTTTTAGACAAGCTGCAATGCTTAAGTCTTTCACTGGAAATTATAGCCTTTGTAACAATACATTGCCATTTTCAATCAGACCACTAAAATAAGGACCACTTACCACCCTCCTCACATTCAGATGTCAAAAAAAAACACCAACAAACAATGAAATTCAAAGCTAAGAATGGCACTACTACTTTTTAATGTGAAGAGCACTGAAGACCATGTATGGTCTGAGTTCAATATTGTGAGTGTGGACCAAGGACAGATATAGCACACAGTTTTATAATCTTGACTTTGTTTCCCTTTATTGCCAAGGTCCTGAGCACATATCTAGAGCTAGAATTGAGGATTGTCCCTCTTTTCCCTTTAGAATTGCTTTTAAATTCTGGCTTTCTCACTGATCCTTGCCTTGTATGAGCCCTGTGCTTTGGTCGCAACAACCTTGTGAAGTGCTACAAGGTTGGGTCACAGTAACAGGAAAGCTGCACAGAGGAAAAGGACCTGGGTGTGTTGGTAGGTGCTTGACTGAGCATTATCCAGCAGTGTGCCCACGTGGACAAAAAGGCTGATGGTGTTGCCAGCAGAAGCAGGGAGGTGATCATTCCCCTTTATCAAACTCTGATGAGGCTGCACGATGAGTACTGTATTCAATTTGGGCTCCTTGTTGCAAGAAAGACACTGAGGCCTTGGAGTGTGTCCAGAGAACGGCAACAAAGCTGTGGTGGGGTCTGGAACACAAGTCTTATGTAGGACAGCTGATAGAACTGGGATTGTTCAGTCTGGAAAAGAGGGGGCTCAGGGGAAACCTTATCACTGTCTACAACTCCCTGAAAGGAGATCAAGATGAGGTGGGGGTTGGCCTTTTTCCACAAGTAACAGCAATAGGATGAAAGTTAATGATTTTATGTTGTGCCAGAAGAAATTCAGGTTGGATATTGGGAGAAACTTTTCTCACAAAGAGTAGTGAGATATTGGAACAGGCTCTCCAGGGAGCTGGTGGAGTCATTGTCCCTGGAGGTGCTCAAGAGCCATGTAGATGTGGTACTGAGGAAAGTGGTTAGTGAGCATGGTGGGGATGGGTTGATAGTTGGACTGGATGATCTTAGTGATCTTTCCAACCTTAATGATTCTATGATTCTGTGCTACATTGCAGGGGCATTCCATAGCTTTATGTCAGGTCTGTCCCTTTTTACCTTTCACTTTCTTCACAGCAGCTCTTTGAGCAGAGGTAGGCTCGGCTGCATGAACTCCTTAATTCCTGAATAGGGATAAACTCACAGGTTTGAGACTTAGCACATGCACACATTGTGGTAAATTAAGTGAATGGAAGTCTCACTTTGCAGTCTAAAGACTTTGTTGATTTTCTCAAGCTCTGTTTATTATTCTCAGCTTTATTGACGTTGTGGCCTTCCTTGACTTTACTTTGAATTACTCACCCTTTATCTTATTGCTAAATGAACATTCCATTCAAGATATCCATTGGTCTTCCAGAATTTCATTACAGTTTCTCCCTTCCTCTCTGCTAACTTTTTTGCCTATATAACTAAAGGAACTTCAGCTCTCCACAGTAACCAAAGTATTGAATTTGCAGGTCAGCAATGCCTCAGGGTTTTGCAGAGTTCGGTTTTGTTTCTGCATAGCATATTTTATAGGAAGCTATTTACTCTGGCTGTAAACTCTAAGCCATTGGTAATTTAGAGCTATAACAATATTGATGCAGATGAGACTCTGCAGAGATATTTGATGACATTATGTAAATGTAATCAATGGGCTCAATAAAGCACGACAGCAATAAAATACTTTTCCCATTATATATAAATAAATGCACATGGACACATGTATGTACTTCCTACATAATTACAGTAACTATGCCTATTTATACTGCTGATTTTTCAGCTATCTATATGTCAACTCCATAATGTTTGTTTATACAGGCTTACTGAATCCATAGTATGTAGCTAACTGATTAGGATCCTGACTTGTGCCAGAAAAACATGAATCTTCTAGAAAATGGTGAAGGAACCTGAAATTAGGGTAACTGCTGCTGTTACTAATTTTTCTAATATATCTTTTTAAAATCAGAAATACTTCAGCATTTATTGTGATATTCTGTCCACTTTTTTAACTTCAGTTGAGGAAACTGAATTTCTAGTATTAAAAATAGAGAGAGGAGTAAAGGAGTAAAGAGTAAGATGTTGCTGGAGAGGATTTTTTTTTTTTTTTTTCCCAAGAGTATTAAGACTGTCTAATTTAAAATTTCTGCAATGAAGGGTTTGATCTGAATTATCAGGAAGCATAATATCTGGGTATATGAAGGAGAGAAAGAGTGGAGAAAGCTCACACAGACTAATGCTTGCCCAGCTTTAAGATACCTGTTATCTGAAAAGGCTTCTGGAGAGTATAAGGGTAATCAAATGTTTATATGTAAGTCCTAATCTCAAAGCACTATATTAGATCTCCCAACAGTACCTCAGTTCCTTCACATTCCTTGCTGCAAACTACTTAGGCCTTAGTTCCACGCAATGTATATTTTCATCTTTCTGCTTATCTTTGCACTGGAGCTGATTAAGCTTGGAGCTTTAGTGGGGGGATGTGGGAGGTGATGGGCTAGGTGATTTGCAGAGGTCCTTTCCAACATCTATGATTCTGTGATTAATAAGTTGAATCTCAGTGTGATCATAACTACAAGATTACACAATGTGTATTATATTATGAAAATGGCATTTCTCAAAACATATGGTGTGATATGATTCCTATCATGAAGGTCATAAAAAGATGACAACCACACAATACTACTCTTGGGACAGAAATGCAGGAAAGCTAGTCTATTGATTAAGGCAGAAACATAAGAAAAGCATTTGGAAAAATGCTGGTATTTCCACATTTGCTTCCATACTGCTTCAAGATATGTTTTTTATAATACATTGTGGAAAAATCAAGAACACACCATCATGATTAACTAGATTCAAGGAACGATGACTTTCATTTGGACAGCACTTCTGAACTGAACTCATGGGGACCTTCCCTGTGAATGACTGATTCATAGGGTCTCCAAGTGCTAGGTGATCAGTGAGGCTGTTCAGCCAGTCGCACTCTAGCCTAATTGAAATTTATTGTGTAAAATGGAACATGTCCTAGGAAGAGGGAGTGATCACAATCCTACTATTAAAGACACTTAGGTGGAAATTCGAAACACTTATTTGCTCTGTAACAGCCATGGAGTTTGCCCAGGATGTCTTATGTTTCACTTTGAAGAAAAAGTACATCTTGGCACAATTTTATTACAACAATTTGGCATATTCCCAGGTCTTTGTCTTTGAAATATATGAGTTCAAATACAACCTCTTATTTTTCTGTAGGTATTTTATAATAGACAGGGGAAATCTAAGTTTCAGCTGGGCCAGGTGAGTCTCCAGAGATAATTATCTCTTTCTGATAGCTATTTAGTGAAGCGGTGTTGATTATATTCATAACTTAGTTGTCTCCTTTTGGTGTTAATGTTCTCAGCAATGAATTTCACCTTTTCTCTTTAATACCCACTCCCTGACAAGGATACTAATAACAATCAGTGTAAAAATGAACATGAAGCGGAAGGTAGATGCTGTTGTTTCTGTATTAGTATTAGAGCAGAGGAAAAGAGAAGCAAAGTATCTATTACTGTGGGGAACACATCTGAAATGAACACTGAATATTATTATGATGTAGGACATTGAAAAAAAAAAAAAAAAGAGTAATTCAGAGCTAGAAAGTTTACTGATTTCTAACTGAATAAGAAACTGTGCTGAAAAGGAGAAAAGCTGAACTGGAAGAAGGAAATTAAATGAATCACAGATGTGGTACAGTGCACTCAGTCTGTTAAAAGACAAGAAAAAAAGACCATATTCCAGTATCACTGGATCTTCAAGTGCCATGAAGAACATGAACAAAGGGAAGTGTTAAGTAAATTCTCCTCCCTTTCCTCCAACCCCTGCAGGAAGTATTTGGGTCAAATTTTAGGTGAATATATGGATAAACTTGATCTCTACCCAAGTGAGTTGCTTTTTCATAGCATCAGTTTGAATACCTAAGGTAGCTCTGTTACTATTATTCACATATATATTCTTTTCTTTCAGAGTTTAAGTATCATGGTAGTAGCAGCTTGTTACGTTATATATATCTCAAAGTAGAAATTACTTGAGAAAATTTTAGTCCAGTGACTGTTCTTTCTTTAAAAAGAAAATAATAATGAAATGATGAAGAAGAGAGAAAAGAAAGCCATACAAGTCTTTGAAACAGATGAAGTCAAAGGAACTGTGCTTTCTCTAATTGTCCCAATAAATTTAAAAGATGTTATTACTCTGTAGTGATTAAGAAATGGTAAAAAGAGATGTGATGCTATAACATCAAGGCCATCAAGCTTAATAGTCCTTAACTGATTGTCACCCTGCCCCAACAAAAATAGACATGCTGCTTTCTCCTTTCCTGTCCCTCCTCCGTTCCCTTTCCTCCTCACTAAAAGGCTTCTAAAAGCACCTCCAACCAAGCCAGGGGGAATTTATACTTCCTGCAATAAAATCCAAAGAACAGAGCAGCTGGCAGCTGAACTTAAGATTGCTAAAGCAAACATTGTGACATTGATGTGGGGTGGGATTTGGCTATTATTACAACACGGCATGACTGATTCTGCAGGGAAAAGATGCATGGAGAGATTTTTTCCAACATGCAAACAAATGACTTAAAAAAATAAAAAGCAAAAACACAAAAGCAGAACAGCACTAATTACTCTAAAAATACTTAGAAGGAAAAAAAGAAAAAAAAAAAAAGAAAAAAAAAAGAAAAAAAGGGCAGGATTCACAATACTGGCTGCCTAAATTTAGAATTGAAAAGATTGAAATTTCATGATACTGTTCCACAGAGGCTGTTATAAATAAGCCAGACAGAATCATTACTAATTCATCTACTCTGACATGTACAAAATATGCAAATGAATGCATTGCGTCATAGCATTCCTATAGATATCACACTCAACTTCTTCCTGTTGTCTATGATAACTTAAAAACATTTTCCATACACTTTGGCATAATTTGAAGTTCATCAAACAGCCTACCACTATCCAAATTAGGGTAGTGATAGAGTGATAATAATTCATCAAAAGACTGATTAGTAACAATAGTTGGTAGAATTAAAACAATAAAAAATTGATTAGTAACAATTACTCCAAAGTTACATGAATTTTTGCATATTATTTCACATCAGAATTTTTGCATATTATTTCACATCAGAATTTCTTAACACAGTAGATCTCATTGTGATCGTTCTTGTTTCAATAAAGCTCAAGGACATGCTGTAATGTTTGTTTCGCTTCAGACACCACAACTAGAATTCCCAAGGAAGTGAGTTGGGAGATATAGATTCCTAACTACCATCCATCCCCATTGAGGTTAGGCACCGAAATTAATGGTCTTTATATTAGATACTAGATAAATACAATCACACTTCACAGATAATTCTGCATTAAGAGCAGTGACAGACTTTCTCCCCAAATATGACACTTTGTATTGTTTACTTCAAAATCTAATGATGCTTTTGTCTGCAGAATCCTAACATAATGAGCCTAATAGCTTTAAACATTGTGTGTAGGGTTAAAGAAACAATCTAAGTTATCTTGTTTTTGGTATTTGCTATTCTTTTACCTAGTGTGAAAAGTGACATTATCTGGCATAATTTGCACTGAGATAAATCAGTGTTTCTGGATGGAATTAAAGGTTTGACGTGGTATTGCAAGATTGTACATGCTGAAAAAATGTAACATTAATGATGTAGAAAATTACCAGCCATCCAAAAAGGTATGAGAGAAAGTGTTTCCTTTTTTGGTGCCTGAGAAAATGGGTTCAGGTTTCGGTTAATCAAAGATTTAATCAAAAATGTCAACATCTCAATTGAAGAGAGATAAAGAGTATGTGAAATACAAGTGGCTATTGTTTGAAATGCATTAAAACCAAAACAAATGAGAACAAAAAAGAGTTCTTCCCCTCCACATGCACATGCTTCTTTTCTAAGGTCAATCTGTGTTTGTTCACTTCTATCCCAAAGCTAAGCTGGCTTAGCAGTAAAGGAAATGTTCTGCTTCATATTCCAGCTATAACATCCTGCTTGTTTACTCCCATCTTCAGTTATCGATTCTCAACCCAGGTCACTGCACATTGCAAAGTCCTCTTCCTGGTAGATATGTTAGATGACAAAGATAACTTAATCTCTGAATTGTGCAAGAAAGGAGTGGTGGAACATACTTTAGTAGCCTAGGGAAAAAATTAAAACCTCTACTTCCTACTTGAGCGGTGAATCAGCAGTCCCCACAACTCCAGACGATACTTTTGACACCCAGATGTTCCTTTGGTGGTTTTTACCTTTTCCGAACAGGTGTGAAATATGTGTTTGATGAAGAATTGCACTGGGTTTCATGGTTGAGTTTTCAGTTAAAGAAGAGAAACCCACTGGTGCTTTATCCCCTGAGAAGCTTTGCCAGGGACATTGACACAGCCCAGCTTTTAACTGCATTATCTTCCAAGTTCATTGTTTAATATATCTTTGCAAGCTTCAAAACAAAGACGTGAGGCTTCAAAAGTATGACACTTCAAAAAACAATTCTCAGTCTCACTATAATTTAGACCTAGCTAGCTGCAGTGCAGTCCTGCAAGTGATCACACTGAGAATGACACATGCCATCGCAGACTCTTCCATTGGTGCCTTTGAAACCAGAGTTTAGGTACTGGTTTATCTTATTACGAACTTCTATAAGCTTCAAGGTTGGCATTGGTTTCAATGGAGCTTAGCATATGCAGGAAGCTGCCTATAGACGATTATCTTTCTGAATTGTAACACAACACAGATATCCTGAAATATATAGTTTTACAATCATCATAGCTGAGCACTTTTTTTCTTTTGAATTCAGACTAATTTTGTGATGTAAGTACACAAGAACAGCTACATAGTCTCATACCAAAGGTCACTTTAGCCCCCATTGTAGATCCCCATGGAAGATCTAGGGAAAGCATTCAGGGATACTTTCCCAGAATACTGTCCCAGCTGCCAATAATTTGCAATTCAGTGATGTTTTCAACCAGACCTAGAATTTCTGCGCTTAATAGTCCTCAGTGGATTTTTCTTTCATGAACTGGTCCAGTTTCTTCCTGAACACAGATAATCTCTAGCATTCCCTGCATCCTGTGGGGAGCACTCCTACAGCTTAACAATACACCGTGTGAAGAGCTGCCTCTAGGTCTGGTTCCTGTGTTCCCTGTGTCCTCCTGCTATTTTCCAACAGGCAATGAAGAATCATTGCTTTTTCACTTTCCCTGGATTGCTTAAGATTTTACAGACATGTATTATACTGTTCTTCAGCTGTCTATTGTTTGGACTGAAGAGTCATAATCCTTTAGTCATTACCAAACAGGAGCTGTCCATACTTTTTATCATTCATTCTCCAACCTGGTACTGCTAAAATGTGATCTCATAGATTAGAGTCAAACTGTAAAGCTGAAACTGCTCTGTCAGAAAAAGTTTTAGCACTGCAGGCATGACCTTCCTGTGAAATACTTGCTGACTTTGGTTCTTCTGTGGAAATTATGAAACTAGTGGTACTCCAGCTGAACGAGTCTCTATTGATCATCGTGCTCTATCTTCTTCTGGGGTGAGAAGCAAAAATATTCAGACCTTACAAACTAATTCTGTGAGGAGAGGGAGGAGATTAGACCTTGCTTCCATAACATGCTTCAGAATGTTCTTAAGAAAGTTTAGTTAGTTGAAGAGTTTGGTATGGAGACGGTAACATATCTGCTTAAGCATTCTGGTTTGGTTACAGCTCTGCTGTTTAGAGGAACAAAAAAACGATGGTCCAGATCCCAAGTGATAATTCTAAAGTAGAAGACTGGAGATATACAGTTGCAGGTAATCAAACTTACATGGATAAATTTGTACATGGAAACTATTTCAGAAGTTATCTATAAGAGATCACAGCAGCAATGTTAAAGTGAATGAGATGTGCAGCACTAAAAAATGTCTCTAATGCAGTCCTGGGTTGTGTAGTTTAACAGGGGAAAAGCTGAAGGTTCTTCAAGTGTATTTAATAGAGGTCAAGGAAAAGAACTGCTAAAATACTGGAGGTAACTTCCTAGCAGAGATCCTTGAATTGAATAAGTTTTGCTGGATTACTTGTCCAAAGACAGAATTTTTGCATTAAAATTTAGTGTTTGTTCTTGTCTACGTGTTTGCAAGTAGCAGACAATGACAAATTTCACTTGGGCAGGACAGTTTGTTAAAGAATGACTAGCCACTAAACTTTCTTAACAGTGTGTCAGGACTGTATCTTACTGACACATGCCATAAAGGATGAGCTGCATCAGCCAGAAAACTTCTTGGCAGATTTCAGAGAACTATAAAAGCAGTAATTTTGATTCTGGTTATTATATGTAGTAGAGTTTCACTTGGGGAGTGGTGGTTCGGCTAGATGAGTGAGTGGTTTGCAAGAAAAGTACAGCAGCACCAGCTCTTCATCGTAGGCCTACTGCATTTTTTAGACAGCTTCAGTCAATAATAAGGAATGAGAATGGGGAAAGAGGAATAAGATCGGCTAATGGGATTCCGAAGAGCCCTGCTCATAAACACAAGCAGTAAAAGTTCCGCATTTTTAAAGTTGTAGTCAGTTCTTACTAGACATTCTGGAAATTTTCTTAAGCCATTTACCACTTGAACTCAGGCTATAAGTTTATTAAGTAAAGGTCAATGTCTAATTAGGTATTCCCCCTTCAGGGTTACTGAACAGTATTTTAAAAGAAGTGATAAATTAAAAATTGCAGAGGAAGCTGGCTTTTGAATAAGCTGATTTGCAGCCATTTCATTTGAGTTATCTCTGCATAGATTTGTTTGTGAGAAAGTTAACATTTTATTTATCATAATGTCTTCTTTCAATACACAAGGAACCTGTTAATGGAGATTATGACTTCCAGTGGAGATCCATATAGCCATTATTATAAATGGCCTCCAGAGAGCAACCAGCAACGCACAGGTACTCTTGTGTGACAGAGGGAGAAATGTCACATGAAAAGTTAAACCCTTTTAGATAATCTGGTCACAAGGATTTGTTTCATTTCTCCCTCTGCATTAGTGGCTCACAGGATAGTTCATTAGGGGCTTACAGCATGGCTTCTTATGGTGGGAAAGGAAGGAAAATACCTTTGGGAACTGTAACCCTACACACTCTGGGATCACTGGACTAGCTGTGGTTATTTTCACTAGCATGGTTTTGTTGTTACTTACCTTTGAGAGAAAATCAGAGAACACAGGAGGTTCCACACAATCATGAGGAAATATTGAATATAACTTCCTAGTAGAGATCTTTGAATTAAGATTTGCTGAATAGCCTGTGTAAAAAAAGAATACTTAGAATTAGAATTTTAAATTAGAATTTATAACAGAATCATGATGAAAAACTTCTTTACTTTGAGGGTGACAGAACACTGGAACAGGCAGCCTGGAAGGGTTGTGAAGTCTCCTTCTCTAGAGATATTCAAAGCGCATCTAGATACTTTCCTATGTAACATATTGCAGGGAACCTGCTTTAGCAGGGGGGGTGGACTTGATGATCTCCAGAGGTCCCTTCCAACCCCTACAATTCTGTGATTCTGTGATTATTTACCTGTTTGTTTGTTTGTTTGTTTTTGCTGAGCAAAAATTATCTTCAGTATTTTTAAGCCAAAACCTGTGCAGAGAAGTTAACACTGATTTCAATTAATTTTGTGGTAAGACTATCAGTCTACGAAACACAAAAACAGAAGAAGTGGTATATGTTGTCTACTTCTGCATCTGTAGTGTCTTGTAGATGTCCTGCCATGTAGGCTGACGTGGCAGGATTGGAGACTATCCTGATGTTAGCTATGTCTATAACTTTTTAAAGTGAATGTATTGTAGCCTAATTGTGAGAGCCCATCCTTACTTCCCAGTACCATTCACATGCTAACAGTTTTTGGACTTCCATTGGATTTCTCAAGTGACTTAAACTGGCTTATCTGACTTTGTCAACCATGAGGCCCAAATCCTAACTTCACGACTCCCTCTTGGAGGCAGGCCAAATGAGGATCCTAGTACAGAGCTAACTTCCATGCTAAGCTTATTAGCAGGGAGCCTTGTGCCCTCTTCCCATGTTCACATAACGGTCATGGTGCTGTGTTCATGAGCCAAGATGGGTTGTCATTTGATTAAGCCAGTTATGGCAGCATATTCACTGCCAAAACAGATGTCTCTGTTTACTCTGTATGTATTTGTTCAATAGGTCAGAGCCAACCTGCAGTCCTCCAGCTCACCACCCTGATGTAGACCCTTGAAAAAGCTCCAACTAGGTAAATAAGTGCTGTATAATAAAGTAGAAGCTCTGATCTACAGTCATGCACAGAAAGACAGTTACTTCTAGGCTCAATTGAAATTTAAGATAGGAAATACTGTAGAAAGATAAATCTGTTTCTTACACAAAGGAAAACACATGAGTACTTCTAATGAAAAGAAGATATAAAATAGTCCCTTCTGACCAGAAAGCAAAACTAAAGTAGTGGGAAACTTTATTTTTAACTTTTTTTTTTTCTTTCTTTCTTTCTTTCTTTCTTTCTTTTTCCTTAGAAGCTTGCAGTTTTTAACCTGCTGGGAAGAAGGAAATGCTCTAAATTCTTCCCTGGTTGAAGTGTTGCAGCAGAAGGGGAAGATCCTGACCAAAGGGATATGGAAAGTCCTGCATTTGACATTTATGAGTGGAAGTCAGCATTACCAGATGTTCATAAAATGCAGCTTCCAAACTGAGTTCTGTGAAGACTAATATCCCATTTCATTTGGATTTTTGTTTCCTCTATTGACTAAGCTAAAGCAGAATCTACCAAGAGTATCATCCCATTCTGCATGGGGCTGGGGTTCAGCAACTAAGAGGGCTTTTCTATCTCTGACTGCAGTTAATCCTCAAACTTTTATGTGACATAGTACAGGAGACCTCAAGCTGCAGATGGATGCATCTTCAGATTTGACCTATGTACAAGCCCATGGCAGCCAGTGTATGATCACATCCCACAAATCAGATTGGGTCTCATATCAAGTCACACAATATTTTTCTTGGCTTTTGCCTAATATCTGGAGTGGGGCCTATGGATGGGTTGGGCTTCACACGCTGCACTATTAGGTAGTGCCTCTTCAGCAAGTATCTGTAGCTGTACATCCTCCCTGTCTGAACTGCATGTTGGAGACACCAGTGCTTTGCAGACTTTGTGTAAGGAGCAAAGGCAGTCTAAGTTTCTGTTTCTTAGTCCACAGATTTGTCCCCTAACTGTTAAGAGTGGCAGCACATTAGTTCTAGGCTCCTAAGTTTCTTTTCAAATCTGGCCTTAAGTAACTCTGAGATCTAAACAGTAATCTTACTGAGAAGCAAAATAGATGGCCTCATTATCTTTTGCTACCTGATATGTGAGGGATCTATTAAAACACTTGGTATGACTATGTGTCATGTGGCAGCAAAGAAATAATACCACAAATGCAATTCCACATCCATAAAAGCTAGAGAAGCCTCATACATGGACCCCACTATTTCCCTCATCTTTTCTCTTCCTCACATATATAGTTGAACAACACATGGAGCTCTGACCAGACTAGCTGCCCTCGTTTTAATATCATCCTGAATCCATTTATTATATAGCCTGTTTCAATGAAGCATGTGTACATGTGTGCATGCACATGTGTATGACATAATGTGCTTGAAAATGTCTTCCTTTGTGAATTATTAGTCCCCAGTTAAAGGATTTAAAACATCTCTTCTGAGTCTTTAAACAGACACTGTTCCCTCTCATTTTTTCTAACAGCTGTGGCTGCATCCTGCCAGCTGTTTAGTAGATGTCTGAATCAGCTGTTGGGGCTGCATGTCGGCTGGAGCTGGAACAGGGCCTCTTGGCTCAGCTACAAATGTCCTCACATATCATGGTTAGAGGTACTCCTAAGCAAGCTTTGCATTAGCTCTCAAGATTAAGGGGAGAGTTTTGAAGTGAGTGAATCATCTCCATGGGAAAACAAGGAAAGGAAAAGAGTTGTTTTGGTGATGGATTACTCAGAAAGTGAGTTTAGGTTGTGTGCATGTGTCACCACAGACAGATTTTTTTACATCTGTGCAACAAATGTTATATATTTCAGGTAGATACTCTAGTTTGTCAAAGCCCAGCAAAACCAATTTGATGGAGATTTAGTGTTGAACTTTCAAAACTAGTGAAATTGAATTGGTAATGATAGCTTCAAATTCTTTAAATCGCCTTTAATTTATTGTATATAGTCTTTACAAACCAAGATTGCAGTCCAGTTGGAGAATGAAGAAGACTAGCCAAGGCAAAAGTAGGACTCTTCCAGCTTTAATCTGCCAACAAGTATAAAATCCACACCAGAGCTGTAATTACTAAGACAGAGATGAGGCAAGTCTGCATCATGCCCCCCATGATACTTCGGGACTCCACCACTGTGTATTTCATCTGATACCAAGACAGAATACGTTATTGCACAGGTTAGTTGGGAAACAAAGATTGAGTACGAGCCAGGATGATGATGGTTTTCTGAAGACATTTTAAATCCCAACATTCTTAACAACTTAACTATTTTGCCAATACTTCCACTCAATGCACCTTTCCTACAGCTGCAAACTGATTTCCAAGGCATCCTTATCAGCCTAAAGCGTTGGCTGTTAACTGTTCAGCTGTCAAATCTTATATCTTTACCTCTGACGGCTTCTTTGATGCAGTTTAAAAGATGTCACTGCAAAACTGCACGACATGTTGGAAAATGGCAACGGATGGACTGCAAAAAATAAGGTCAATATTATATGGACATCAGTAAACATTTACCCTGTCCTTGGAGACACTCAAGACCAGGCTGGATGGGACTTTGAGCAGTCTGTTCTAGCTGTAGATGTCCCTGTTCAGTGAAGGGGAATTGGACTAGCTGACCTTTAAAAGTCCCTTCAATTCAGATGATCCTATGATTCTGTGATTCTGTGAGTTACTTCACAGAAAGATGGAGCTCAGAATGAGGAAGCCTGGAAGTGTAGGCTGGAGGTTTGCCTTCCTTCTTCCTTCTCCCTTCCAAATGTGTGCACCATGGTGCTTGCACTAGCAAATTACCCCACTGCACAGAGCTGACAGATGCAGCAGCACATTCTCAGCTGTGTGTATTCTGTATTGATGTGTATACTCTATGTTGATGGAATGCATGTCTTCTCTGAAGACCTGCATCTAGGAACTGTCGTCTGCTAGATCCTCTCCATGTTGTTGTCACCAATATCAGTCAGTCAGACATGCCAACCTGATCTTTCCTCTCTTTGTTCAGTGTGCAAGGCAGATGTGGCCCCACTGCCAGGGACTGCTTTTTGCATGGAGAAGGCAGGGCAGTGCATGTGTCTGCACAGCTGGATGGAGACGCGGTGGGGGATGGTTTGTACAAGTCAGAGTAAAAAAAGTCTCTGTTCAAAATCTGTGTGAACTTGGTAAGTATTATGCAAGCAGAAAAGGACCTATAGAAAACTGCTTTGGTGGAAAGCAGGATACTAGCAGAGCCCACGCATGTGGCCAGAAGGAAAACAAAGAGGCTCTGAGAGTTAAACAAAGCCCATTGTCTTTCTTACATCAGATTTTGTTTTTTCTTTTTTCATTTGTTTCTAGTGGCAAGCACACAAATGTGTGAGGCAGCCTCAGTCTTACTGCAGACAAAGCCTCTGGACAGAGATGAAGGGAATGATGACACCTCACAAGAAAGTCCAGTGGCAACTCTTGACTTACCAGGAGGAGAAGTCTTAAATCTAGACAGGTTATGTACTTTTGCATGTGTGGGTGCACATATGACAAAGAGAGGTTTCAGGTGCTTTCCTTTATGTAACCGTGAGCTCTGCCTGTGTCTGCTGGAGCAAATCCACCTAAGTGCATGAATACAAGGAAACATGCAGAGGATGATGCTTTTAATCCTGGGAATCTTTCCATTGTTTTCAATTTCTCAGCTCCAAGCCCTCCCAGCAAACATTTATCCACTTATCATCTGCTTCACAAGTGAGTTTTTCCCCACTTCTTCAAGTGTCAACCTTCTCTTCCACTACCAGAGCGTAACTTTGATCTTCAAGCTTCTCTTACCCAGACAAAAGTGCTTTCAGAGATGTCCACACCTGCTCATGCCTAAAATCCCACATCTGTTTATTTCATACCACATCAGCTGTATTTCTCCCTCTCTCACTGCCTCTTTCAGAGCTGGCACTCCTCATGCTTCAGCATGCATAGCACAGCTGAACCACTGTTGAACCACTGCTATGATGACTTCATGATTGTAATCCTGCACACTGTTGCCATTTCTCCCTTTACTCACCAGCACAGCTTTTCTGCAAACCCAAAAGGAATGGTTATGGCATGTCAGGAACAAAACTCCACAAGCTTTTCAAACAGGGGCAAGGAGGATCTTGTACTTGCAGTTGAACAGCTTGAATTAAAAAAAAAAAAAAAAAAAATGTCGGGGTGAAAATGCGTATCTGTCTATCAAACATCTCTGAAACTGTCTATCAAACATCTCTGAAAATTTTCCTGTGCAGAAGCTTCTCCCAGAAGATGCCAACTTTCACCAAATGAAACAGTGTCTAAAGGCAGCTAAGGAGTCAGGAGCTGGGGGCCTAATCCTTTAGCTGTTTCTTCCAAGTCTCCATAAGCGTTCTTGCTCCTGTGGCTTTCACAACTTTTCCTTTGAGATTAGTCAATAACCTGATAGCACTTCAATATCAGGTAGTTTGTCTTCTGTTGCCTTCACAAGCCACAGGAGTGGGATTTCTTCTGCTTTCCTGTTTCATGCACCTTGCAGATACACTTGTTTTTTTGTCCATTAAAGACTGGCAATGGCGTACTTTAAGTAATAGTTTGTATACATTGGTTGGCCATTACCGAGTGAAATTTTGCTAATGAAAAAAATCACCCAAACCAGAATTATTCAATATGTAGTCACTGTTGTAATAGTCTTCCTATAAATGCTATTTTTTGACAGTTTCACATCCAGTTTTTGGGGTTTTTTTGGGGGCCATCCTCTTGTTTGCTGTCCTATTAGCATACTGACTCCTGATTTTAAGATCATTCCTGAGTTTGTTTCTTTGCTGATTCTCAGATAGCCTTCCACTGTATTTTCCAAGACTTCAGGTGAGACAATCAGGTCAACAGCTGGACCTCTGAGTGCACTTTAATTAAAAGTGTCATTTAAAAATAAAGATCAGACTGAATACTGAAGGGTTTCTCCCACTTTTTTTGGCAGCTGTGATAATGAGGTGTTTGCTTTAAACATTTTTGCAGTCATTTCATGGGATATCATGTTGTGGCATTGAGCTCCCAATCATCACTGAGATACTAACCAACTATATTGATCTAAATCAGACTTTCATGCACATTTTCATTTGCTTTTCATAGAATCAAGGTTGGAAAAGGTCTTCTAGTCCAATCTATTTCAACCATTCCCACTAAATCACATCCCTTTTTTTTCTCCTAGAAACAGCTACTCTTATGCAGACCAGAGATTTAGTTTCATCTCTTTCTTTTCTTTTTTAGAATGCTTCAAATAGTTTGATATTTTAACATTACTGTTACCAAGAAGGGAAATTGCATAAATAAAATTAGGAGATCAGTTGTTAGAGAACTTAACTATAAAATAAGTACTTCCTGACTAGTTCCAGCTCAATCTACTTGTGAGAAATTCTTGAGTTGAAAAAAGCATTTTGGTTTGGAAAATGTACTTTTGTCTCTTCAAGAAAAACACTATAATGAAGTGAACCAATAGATTTTCACAGGTATTGTGTGTGAAATTCTGTACTTTGGAAGTTATCAAAATACACTTATTAGAGTCATAAAATCATAGCTGAAAAGGCATGGAGCAGTGGGCTCCTGTTGACCAGCCCTGTCAGTGGTGCTGGGTTCCCATAGACTGCTTGCAGTAGGTACGATGTATCACCTGGCTGAGTAGGAGCAGAGCTCTGATGGACGGGTCATCAAAACAGCAGGGAGGAGGTGATGGCTCTGGGAGAAAAAGTTCTAGCTAGAATTTATTATGCCTATGCAAAAAGAGCTTAATTGTGGGATGAGAGTGACACTGAAGTGACACAGATGAGTAGCTGTCTTCTGGAGCAAGGTGGATTTTTTTTTTTTTTAAATCCTCTTATGCAAATGCATAAGGGAGAACAGAGCTGTGGGTCAGCTGGCAGAAGGGCAGTATTACTCCCAGGAGATCCCACTGCAATAACAGAAGATACATTTCAGTGGATGACCAACAAGAACTTCCTCCCAGGCTGTGACTAATCCTTTATAGCCCAAGAAAATCTTCTTTGTTTATATTTACCTTAACCAAATCCCTTCTGCTTATCAGTGGGAAAACAAACCCTCAGGCATCAGCTGATCTTCTGCTGAAGACTACACACTGCACTGTCACTGGGGACCCAGGTACAGACTACAATTCTACCAAAAAAGTCGTCAGAGTAGTCAAGGATCAAAGAGTCGAGGACACTTTTGGGAGCACCCTACTCTATAGATCATGCCGACTGCACGCAGAAGGTGGCCCAGAATCAGGGAAAGACCTCTGCAGGAGGGGTTGAAGATTTGCCTTTCCCTCGTCTATAAACCATTGTAACACTTCGGGGATCTTTGATCTCACTACAAGGCATGGAAGGGAGGAAAGTACTGGGAGGACTCTTTGTTCTTCTTAACGCTATCCCAGCTCTTCATCTGAGATGCAGAAACAAGTTTACTTCAAAGACAACTTGTGTGAACTCCGTGTGTGCTCCTAGCCCCAGAATCAAGAATATTCTCTGATGAGAATAAATTACAAAGCACTAAGGAAAAAGAGAGTGAAATTTCATTGCTTTTAGCAAAGTTATAACCCAATACTCTTTAATAGACTCATATTGTAATTTCTTCTCAAAGCTTCTACTTTCAGAGCAGACAAAGGACAGACAAGATGGCTTTTTTATCTAGCCATATCCCGCCTGGTGTGATGGGCGTGACAGTGATGTCAGTATAATATCATGAAGAATAATAATGAAGGTTTAAAGAAAAAAAACAACTGTTGTGACCATGGCTTGTCTACAGCTCCTCGCCCACTGTAGAAATTCAGCTGCAGAAAAGGAGGAGGAAAGGAGTTTGCTGCACTTTTTTAAGCCTCTATTCAAGATCATGAAACCAAAATGTCACTAACTTAAAAACTGGATGTATGTAAAGTGGAACATCAAAGTTCCTCTTTCTGTTCCTATTTGTTCCTGTGTGAACTTTGTGACATAAATCAAGAGGATCAGGCTGAATCCATCAGTTGCATTCACATATACAAGTCATGGAACCATGTTTCCTCTTCACACACTATTGCAGCTAGGACAAAATTTAATGAGGCATACTATGGAATTGTTTATGCTCAAACAAAGCCAACCATGAGATGCATCTTGTGGACGGTACAATGGAATCAGTGAGGAAGAGATACCAAGCAGCATTTTGTATCTGGTACAAGATTCACACTGCAAACTATTGCTGCGGTCATCTGACCTTACATTGGAAGGGAATTATTTCACATCTGGAAAAATGTGTGTGTACACACTGTAAACATTCTTGAAAACAGACTCATTGCTAATAATCTTGTTCTCAATAAGGAGTGCTGGAGAAAGGCAATCTGGACTGTTACCAGGGCTTGGTAGGAAGCAGTGGTTTCATAAGCTCCCAGTTTTACAAAGTGTCCTGAATTCCACGTGATCTCAGCTTCTTCAATTTCTGCCAACTACTGAAAACATAGGTTAATCAAAACGTGCAAACAGGGCTTGGTGTGATTCAGTTCAACAGATAACATTACTTAAAATTTGTAAAGGTTTAATTCCTGTCTAAAACCATAACATAACCCAGACTGATCCTTATTCCAGTTCTTTCATTCAAATGCTGGAACTCTAGAAGAGAAATGTGTTTGCTTGTTTTAATGAAATCAACAGAGCTGTGATTCCAGGTGTTTGCTAAAACTCAGAGATAAAAGAGGGATATTCGTGCTACCAGACCTCAGGCATTTAAGTAAGATCCTTAGAGGAATGCTCAAATTTTCATTAACAACAGCAGCATCCTCAGCTCCAGAAGCATAGTAAGCCAGTGTAAATTCCAACACATGTAAACTGCCTTAAATTAACAGAACTTTGCAGCCCACAAGGAGCACAAATGAAATCATTCCCAGTCACAGATATACTTATGCAAATCTAACTTCAAATCAACATTTTGCACTTCATGAGAGGCTGCTTAGCTAATAACAGTTACTGAGGTCACAGACATGGGACTTGACTTGTCAGGAGAATAATAGTGGTTGATGTGGGGGAGGAAGTGCGCATAATTTTAAAAGTCACTATAATTCTCCATTTTCCCCTAACCATACAAAACATACTGTAACTTACTGGCAAGTACCTGGAATCACTGGAAGACTCATGGCCAACATCTGGTGCCTTTAGAACCTATTATTCCTTTTGCCACCTCTGCTGAACTGGAGCTTTCTGGAATAGTATGAATTAATTCCCAAAAGTTGTAATCCTGTATAATTCATTTATTCATGTGCCTGTAAAAGACATAAAAATTTAAGAGTCTGAAATAAAAATGAGTGTAATTGCACCTGTTTTTAGATTCCTTTCCATTTCACTCTACCATTTCGTTTTTACTGCCATTTAAAAGGCTCGGTGTTTAATTGATAGCTCTGGATTGCTGATTGCTCTTACAATGCGACTTCTCAGTAGGGAAAAATACACCCTTTGTAAATGGTGTGGAAATGAGGTAGTATCTTCACTATGCACAATCTAAGATATGGATGTGGAAAACCAGAAATAGAGTTGTAGCAGTGCCCATAATTTGTAGCTTAATGAAAATTTATGGGGCTGATTTTAGTGAGCAAATTCTGAGCACCGTGAGAGCTCTGACATGTACAGCACACATTTTACCAGGACTCTTCCCTTTCTGGGCTAATTAGCAATTAGTAACCTTTAGAGATTTGTTGACATATTGAACCATAACACTGAGAGCCAAAAATGGAAAATTTCTTCAAAAATTGAATTAAATTTATGCGTATGTAGTACAACATTAAAAAGGACTTCATAAAAGGTGCTATAACCAAATCAGCTCTTTTTTAGAAGGTGCAGGAACACGAAGATGAAGCCATGTGAGAAGTCCTATATTGTCAGTGAAATAGCCATGTATCTCTCGGTAGTCTGAAGCCAATGAGAAAGGCTTTCTCAACAATTCAGTGGTCAGTGGATCAGGCTGTTTTCTGCCAGATATCAACTGCGGTGAGAATTTCAAATGTTTTGGAATAAACTAGAGATAAATTGTGAAGAATAAGACAAAAAACTACTCTTAAATCAAAAGTACCCAATAGGGACAACTGGGATAAAATACACCCTGCTTGTGGTCAGGAATCCCCTCACACTTCTAAATAATGGAACTGTTTGGGCTGCTTTTTTACTTCCATTTCTAATCCCAAACTTTTGCGAGCATTTGCAAGACCAATAAATACCTGAGGTATATTTCAAGTTGGCTCTGATTAGTTTGTGGCTTTAATAATTCTGTCATCTTCATTAGATTTTTCACAGAAAGAAAAAAAAAAAGAAAAAAAAAAGGCAAAAATTCAATTTTTTTTTTTTTAATATACATTTTTCTTTTAAATTTAGAAATACTGGGTTCACCTGAATGGAAATCTGACAGGAGAGGTTACAGCGGGTTAAATTTTGTGATAATATCTCTAGGAAATAGAACCACTGAGACTTTCACATAGCTCTAGTTTCCAGCCACTGTTATGTTTTAATGATATGATCGATACCCATATAGATAGAAGGGACATTTCCTACCACACAAAATACAATAGCTTGAAACATGATAAGTGGTTTATGCATCCCTTTAACTGGTGGTTAACCTCATCAAATTACTGCACCTGCTAAGGCTGTGAGAACTAAATACAGATGGTGTCAGCATCTGGCCAACTGAACCCAACCCTATGTTAATTTGAGCAGATCTAAGGAACCACATGGTTGGCTCCAGCACAATGTGATGTGACTGTGCTTCATCACAAACTAGACGGATTGGTCCCAAGGTGCAGAAATCAGGCCAGTTAATTGCTTCCCAGGCCAGTTAATTGCTTTCCCATTTTGCTGAATCCACGCATTGCAAAACCCTCCAAAATAAAGGAGTAACTAAGTCTGGAGGAGACCCTGTTCAGGCAGTGTCAAGATGACCAGAAGGTCCCCTTCACCTCAAGGACTCTCAGAGTGTTTGAGTCGGCAGGAGAGACAAGGAAAAGACAAAGGCTCTAACCCAACTCCAAGGCATCCCCTAATCAGAGATATTGCGCAATTTGTGCATTAAAAAAAAAAAAAAAAAAAAAAAAAAAGCAAGGTCAGTGAAAAAGTCAAGACTGAAAAAATGGAAAACTAAGAAACCATGGTCTTGAAATGTAGCAGCCAAGGAGAACTTTGAGAATGAAAGTATAAAGAAATGACATACTGTGAGGAGACCTATATGGAATGCTGCTTATCTTCCTGTCTTCAGTATTATTTTCTTTCCAGGAAAAGAATAGAGGAACTAGATTGAAAACTGAGCAATACAGTGAAGAAGAACAAGAAGAAAACTCCGTTTCTTTCTATGTTACCCAAAATGACCCATACTTATTTCTTGAGTGACCATTTCATAAAAGACTGAGTAAGTGATTAATCCCTTTCTATAAAAAAAATTCTCCTGAACCTCTTCCACGATCCTAAGAGTGTCTTGATTGTCCTAAGGAATGAAAAGAAGGCCAGGAGAGGGATACAAATCAAGATAAACTTTTTTCTATCCCTGCATGTAGTTCAGCTCTCACTGACTTTTCTGGGAGCTGATCATGTTAATAATTCTTGAAGTCTGGAACGGGAACTTCTCAGTGAATATAAGGAATACAGTCAACCTCTCACTCTTTCACTGGTACTTAATTTACTATATTATTTTTTCAGGCTTTTTATTCAGTTTTAAATGGCATGAAGTGTAAATTTAGAAGACCTCTAAGTACTCTTAGTTCTATAGAAACAGAGGGAATTAATTAATAAGGGACATTTACATAGCAACTTATTTGTGCTCACAAAACATACAGACACATACATAGGCAAATAATGCCTTCTACCAGATGGTAAGAATAACATGTTTACTCTATCCATGAGTTGTACTCTTCTATGTATATACAGATTACACAGAAAAATAGTCATAAATTATACAGACCCACAAACAAGCATCACCGAATAAATTCAGATGAATGCCAAAAGTATTGGTCATGGACCATATGTGTTCATGTGTTTGGATTTTTTTAAGTTTCTTAACTGAGGCCACTAAGTCATCTATGCATAACTTTCTTCCTCTTGCTATGTGTACAATAGGGAATATGCAGAACACGGATGTGAATCCTTATTGCCCTTCCTCTCTCTTCTCACAGAGTCCCATGACTTTACTGTTTACAGATTACTTAACAGTTTTTTTAAACTCTAATTTAAAACTAGAGGATATACTGAGACTGTACTCAGTTCATCAGAGCAGGAAAACCCTCAGGATTATACCTCAGATGGGAGAGATGGAAATAATTGCAATACGCACAAAACATGACACCTAATATCAAGAATGTTTTTTTCAGAGATTGCCACGGATAGGTCAAGAGAATGCCTGCATGGAGTACAGGATACATATACAGGAGGACATATATGAAGGAACTCAATGACCTCTTAAGGTCTTTTCCAACTTGAATTATCCTAGGATTTTGGGTCCTTTGACTTTAGGAGCCAAACAGCTAAGCTAGATGACAACAATATGATGACAATAGAAAGAAGCCCTTCCTTAACTATTTTTCTCCTCCTGTGTCTCCCACACTCTCTTTTTCTTGCAAAGTAGCCTTGCAGGTTTTCTTAAATGAGATTTCTCAGGAGGAAGAGACCTGTGAGAACTGGAGGTTTCATCATATGTTTGTTGACATTCTGTTTCTGTTAACTGCTGTGTCAGGGTGAGTTCAGCAGTCAGAAATCAGGAGTAGAGCCAACTCCTCAGCTGCTCTTTTTTCCTCCTCATGCTCACGTTTGGCATAGCATTGGTATAATCAGTGCAGAAAGTACAGGTTGTTCCACACTACAGATGGCTCTGTGTCCTCCTTTCTGAGCTGACACCTTACCAGGCACACCTATGTTTGATCTAGGTCTATAAATCTCAGCCATGTAAGGTGGTTAGACCACAGTACAAAAGGAAGTGTACAATCATGAGATAAAGTCAGATATTCTGGAGTGTTTCCAGAAAGGCCATAAAGAAGTATAGTGTTACAGCCCATTTCATTTAAGGTGTTTACCAGCGATGCGAGAAACCACCCTGCTTTAGAACAGCTTGCCATTAAGCTGTTTGGTGAAAAACTCCAACATTTTACTGTTACAGGGGTTTCAAACCTGTCAGATTCTTCTGAGCATGGAAACACGTTGTTGGCCTTTGTTGTTGTTGTTGTGGGTTTTTTTTTGTTCTGTTTTTGTGTTTGTTTGTTTCTGGGGATCTCATTCAGGGAAGCCCCGTTCAAAACTGTATTCCTAAGGCTGGTGCTGTGCAAAGTATGTGGTGTTCTATGAAAACTTACATGTGTTGAGAATTTATGCACTTACGTACCACTGTCTGTCCCCATGGATCAAAAGCTGAAAACTTTGAGCACTTTGACAACTGTCTTGATTCCTTTATTATCACCAATGGCCCACTCATTACAGGCTACTTGTATTATAAGAAATCTGCTTTTCACTCTTCAAAGGCAAAGTAAGAAGCTGGTGTCATGATACAGCTCTAGAAGACTTCTTGAGTCACCAGACTGTTATTTTCTCCTCCTGAGGCTGTGTAATTTTGTTTAATGGAGGAAAATATCCAGGAGCCCGTAAGACAGAGACTTCCTATCAGTTGTGTGTGGTCTTTCATTGATATAGTAAGGCCAAGATTCTACCAGGGTGAAGAGTAATTCTACATTAAACAAAATTCTTCCAGGAGAAGGGAGATGGCATTCAAGCCCTGCTTCAAGTCAAGCAGAGATTGAATTTGAAGCTCCCCTCTCCTTGACAAGCTAATTTGGCCTACATGAAGAAAAAAATACATTTTTTTCTCTTATTTCTGGTAGCTGATTTGGAAACACAGAGTTTAAACTACTTCTTAGTGTCTTTACAACCAGCTCAGCAGCTGGCCAAGCTGCACACTGTGCTGCCTATTCCTGTTCACACTCCTGTAGAGAAAGCAAGTGTATGAGCTGGCCTCAATTCTCCTTTGCAAAGGAAGAAATCCTAGCAAACTCATGCCTTTCATGGATGTTGTAAAAGAAGATAGTGACATGATCTTACACTGTAATAACAAAGACTGTATAACTATCTAGATGAGGAAGTTTCCTGTGTTTCACTGTACAAGGAAAAAGTAATGTTATCTGGTTGGATCCTTAGACAGTACAAGTCCAGACTAATTTAAGACAACATCAAACTGAATTCTTGGTAATTTAGGATATCTTTGGTATTCTGCAAGGAAATAGTGATCTGTAAAGAAAAGGAAAGTAGAAAAAAGTCCTTATCAGATAACAACTATTAAATCTTGCAGTAATCTTATACAGATATTGATTAATCTCAAAATGATCCAACATTATAATTTCACTTCAATTTGACAAATGAGTTGTTTAGCTTTGTTTTGTTTTAATTTTATTGTCCTAATCTGTAACTATATCAAAGTACCTTTTGCCAGAACTGGATTTTATATAACAAAGTTATTTCCATACAAAATTCCTGTCTAGTTCTGTACATAAACTAGGGACATCTTGGCTTTCCATCAGTAGAGATATCTCAGTAGCTTAGTAGCATGTTGAGCAATATTAATTTCTTCCAGACCTGTCTCTGACACAAGTCTGAGAAAATTCTTGTAATTTTGGACAATAAGAACTCCATCTACAAATGAACTTGTCTATTACACAATTTTTTCCTATGTGTCACATTAGAAAAAAAAAGATAATAGCAATTACAAGAACTGCTACGAGTTGCATTTTAGTACTGTCTGCATATGGTATAGCAAGCAAGATAATCAAGGATGGAAACATCATTAAAATAATGTTAGTAACTTTTGCTGGACTAATCTTTTTCAAATGCCCCAAAGAAAAAGGACAGTTCCTACAATCCTAAATACTAGAAAAGAAGAAGAAAATGAGTTTGTCCTTTTTTTTATTATTTTATTTTTTATTATTTTTTAAGCAGTCAGAATGCTATTTGTTTTGTTCCAAACAGCAGTTTTGGAACAGCAATCAAAAAAAGGTAAAAAAAATTGTAATCAGAGCTTACATTATAGTAAGCTTATGGCTCTAGAAAAATATCTTGTTCAGGGATTTGTTCAGAGCATAGAGAATTCTGTCAGAACAGATGGGGAGGGATGGTAAAAGCTACATGAGGAGACTATAAAACAACAATATCACTGACTGTTAATGTACTTTAAACTCCTGTCTTCTGCAGATGCCGCCTTTACTCCATATTGCAAAATTTATTGATTTTATAGTCCAGCCTTGTGCAATAAAGGCAATTCTACATGATCCAGTAACACGGGTCAAAATGGCAAAGCCTTTGAAAGACATTTGTCAAGTGTGACTGCCCAATGTAGTCGGCTTTTAGGTATGCTAAAGTAGCATTTTGATCTGTACTTGCAATTATAAGCGTCTGCATACAACATGATTATGGTCTCTGAAGATGAGAAAGACGAAAGGGAAGAAAATGAGTAAAAAAGATCACATTCAGACCTCCTGCTGAAGGTGCCAGAGTTGGGACTGAAGCTAATTCCTTCTTGACTGATTAGGGAGCAAAGGTCTGACAGTGCTGGATAACAGACAGCCACAGCAGTTCATGGTGGAGTGTAGATGTCAAACTAGAAGTGATAGAGTTGTAACACACTTATAGAGGAAGTTTATATGCAGCCTATGTAGCCTGAAGCTGAACTGTGAAGCAGCCTCCTGCCGATTTCAAAAGGAATATTAAATACTTTGGAAGTGCTGAGTATAAATGACTCAACCGAAGTCACAAAGGAAACCTCAGGCAGAACGGAAGTTGGATCACCTTTGTCTTCATGCAGTGCCTTTATTCATGACCACCCTTCTTTAAAAATGATCACTGATAATTTAAGTGATGAAAAAAAAGTTAACAGCAAAGATATGTCACATGCCCTAAAGATTTACAATCTAAGGACCAAATGCTGCAGTTAGTCAAGACTTTTTCCCCTAAACTTTGTTTCAGAAAGTTCACAGTGGTCATCCTTGTGACACTGCTCACACAGTCCAATAATTTATAACACATCTTTGGAAAGATGTACTGTCTTCAAATCAGATGTTCAAGAGTATACCACAGAGCACTCAAGAGCATCCTTGTGGTTGATAGAACCCTCAGTTCTACACAGACATTTCATCTGCAAGCTTCTTGCTTTCAACGTATTTGTTATACACTCCTGGTTGTAAAGTGTTATGGTATTATCAGATAGCTATGTCCTCTTATAACCAATAAGCAAATCTTTTTAAGATGGCCAGGTGAAGATTTTTCTCATTGCAAAGACCTTCTCTACACTTTAAACAACATGTAGTTATCAGGCATTATATCTAATCATATTATTCATATCACCTTTACATTTGGTAAACATTTCAAGAGTATTTCCCCTTATTTCTTGATAGCTAGATAATCCCTTTGAGGGATACTAATCTTTCCAGTGACTGCAGTAGGAGCCTGACTGACAGATTTTGACAGAACACCACATTTTTTTCAATGAAGATAAAGCCTGTCCTTTAAGTGGTAACAGTATTTCAGTGGTAGCTGAAATTCTACTCTGATATCCCATCTCCCAGTCCTTTTATTTCCTAAAAAGATCATGGCTGGCCCTCATTTCCTAATAGCTCGTTCTGGCAGGAACACTTGTTTCCAGCCATAGATAAAAGACTGAAACTGATGGAGAAAAAAAAAGAACAAAAAAACACAGGCTGCTCACATAGCCTTTGTGAGGCAGCAAAGTTAATTGCTATGTAATTACCACCCAAGTAAATTGTTTAATGTGGTAAAATGTGACCAGGGTTGTTACTTCTGTTGCAAGCAGTGGCTCGTGATGCCATCTGCAACCCATCAAGAGATCACACAGTGAATTTGTTGCAGATGTAAGGCAAACCCTCGACATCTCCAAGCATGTTGTTAAAAACCCCCATCAAGTGAATACTAACATTTCTGTTGTTTCAGATGTCATTGTGGCTATTTACACAGGGCTCAATGATGCCGCACTTGTTCATGTTGATGAGGGAAGAATATGGTTAGTTAAGAGAAGAGCAGGTTGGCAATGGCTTCTGAGGTTAGAAACAAAAATAAATGGGAGATAGAAGGCACATCAGTGTTCAACCATAATTGGAAATCCAGCTAGGCCATGTGGAGAGGAAAGCAATGAGGGGGAAAGGAATGTGGTCTGTCACAAAAGCAGCATTCTGGCTGTGGGATCAGGAGCATCTTGTCTAAACAGCAGGCAACTGCTGGATCAGTTACTGGCTCCTGGGTGTGGCACACTCAGTGCCCAGTGCTAGTTGGTGCCTGGTTAGAGTCACAGCTGCAACAGGTGCTGATGCTTTAGGCTGTACAGATGGGACAGTGCTGTAAAATCTAGGCTGTAAAGATGAAAATAGACTGAAATCCAAGTGCATGGAGATCCTCTGAAAGATGCTGCATCACAAACAGCTCGCAGACATGCAGCATCTTCAGCAGAGTAGAAAGAGTAGGATGGATCTCTGTGGGAGTCATAGGACCTGAGCACAATCTCCTGCCACCAGCATCCTGGGGACTGCCACTGCATGTGGAGAGAATCATCATATATTTTTTAACAGTATTCTCCGTTTTCTTAAATCTTCAATTCCAAAGGTCATTGTAAAAAAGCACAAATAATGACACTTTCAATCTGTGCTTCAATAGATTGACCTATTTCCTGTTGTCAACTCACACTGTATCACTTGTCACATGTAGCTGGGTTTGTTTCTTTTGGTTTTAGATTTTATTTATTTATTATTTATTTTACAGAAGCGGCTCAGGGATCCAGGAAAGCCTTTTTAGATTTGAGCTCCTTGGCGCCTGAGGTGGTTTTGAAAATGTCTCTCATGGTTCACAGTAACCCAGATATTCAACAAATCTCATTCAAAGCAGAAAGTTGAGCCCTATAAAAATCTGTTCCTCCTGCTGAAGTGTATCTGGGATTATCAGCACACATTACTTCATGAGAGAGAAATGCTTCCCAGCTCCACTGGTTTTCACACTTTGAGCTATCTGTCCTGTCGGTGGCTGTAGCCTCATTTTGCTCTTTTAGTTACTTTACACAGAATAGTAAGGAACATGAAAGAAAACAACCAGCAAAGCAGTTTTGTTTTGTTTTAAATCCAGATAGCAGAACTACCCTAATATCAGCATTATGTCAGGTGTCATTGCTAAGTTCATTGATGAATCTGTGCTAGTGCAAAATTTGGAGGTTTCTCAAGCGGATGTGTTTGACTCTATGAGTCCAGAACAAATAGGCTGCAGTATACACTTGATACATGTTTTGCAGGAGCAACATGCAGTATGCTTCAAGAAACTGACCTACAAGAGCATTCTGATCTCTTTAAAAATGAGGCTGAACAAAATGGACTTATAGATTTTCAAGCTTTTTCTTGTTTTCATGGAACAGATGAGCTTGGAGGAAGAACTGATATGCATAAAGCTGCACCTTTATCACTGTGAGCGCTGTGTCTTAGCCAGAGAGTGTGAGACAGAGACAAAGAGAAAGAATAATTATCACAAGTTTTGAAGGATAGCAGCAGCAGCAATGAAGTCCAGTCAGTAGAGCAATGTGACACTATTAGAAGACCTAATTTTGGTCAGTTTTGTACACACTGCATGCAACTTGAATCCACAGTACAGGGTGATAATGGCTGACATACTCTAAGGACACCGTGACTTCAGGCAACTGAGATTCATTATGTCAGATGCTGCAGAGGTTGCAGAATCATATTGTCAACTGGCAGTGGTAAAGAGGTGTGAGTGAAGGTGGGTCATGTCCACTGCTGAGCAAGGTCCTGGAGTTCCTACACCAGCTGTAGGAAATAAATTTGATGAAAATTGTACCTTTACTATCATCTCTAAGATGTAATTAGGATCTAATTTTGATGGTAGCTGTTTCTATTAAATCATTATTTTCAATGGAAAAAAATGTGCCATGCAGCTAAACTTTTTTAGTTACAATTCACACAAGAGAAGACAAATATAGAGGAGGTGAGTATATGGCTATTTCTCAGCAGAAAGTTGCATTCAACTTCAAAGTCAAAATAAAGGATGTTTAGGCATTTCTAAATCAATATATTTTACAACATTTTATTTCATCAGTGGTCTTTAGGCTTTTCCTATTTACAAAGACCAAAATGAAAAGCAGATATTTCAGAATTCCATATAGATTGTAAATTCTAATTTCTGACTAGGTCTGAATACAACTGAAATAAATGAATTCAAGCGTCATTTCTTTTTTCCTATTGAAAATATATTGGTTTTGCCTACAGTGTAAATCATTATATGGTGTAAGCAAATCCTTACAATAATAAGTTTGAGAAAGAACAGAAATAAATAAAGACAGATATGTTTATGGCATCCTCATTTTCCTGTTAAGAAACAAGAAAAAATAAAGCCTTCACAGCTGAAGGCCAGTTTTGCATTCTATTTCCTCCCAGATATCATTTTAGCATTTTTTAAAGTTCACAAATCAAGGCAAGGTCATTTTCTCTTATTCTCAGTAGGCAAAGCATAGAGTTTTACTGCAAGGGGAAAAGGGCAGCAAGGTTGATCTGCAAATCTCTTACTTGAGCTTTAGTAATTTTAGACAGGTGCCCTTTGCTTAGCAATATTTTTTCTTTAAAGAATGTATCTTGGCACAAAGAGGGAAAAAAGTAATTGTAGACATCTGGCCTTTAGAAAGCCAATGGCTTACAAATTAATTTTACTGGAGGCTTTAGCAATGATAGGACTTGATACTGCCAGCTGGATGCTCACCTGAACCTCACTGCAGAATCCATTCTTCTGTCCAGGCTTCTGTTTTAATATTCTGAGGAAAATCTGTAGATCTTAACATGTTCTAAAAAAAGCCCATCATGTTTCTTCTCACCGTCAAAGGGAAGCTATCTCCAAGTCTTCATTGGTATGCAGAGCCTTTCAGACGTGGGTGTTCCTTACTCTGGAGATCACTTCTTTCTGTGCAACTGCCATGTCTTTCTTTTGGCCAACTGCTACCTCCAGGGAAAAGTCTATTAATAAAGATCAGAACAGGGGTGCAATTTCTTCTCAGAACTGTGAAAGACTGACAGTGATCTGAGAACAAATCAGTAACCAAGAAAAGCTGTATTAAATCTGTCCTCTGCCCAGTGATCACAGCAATGTTGAACTCTTGAGTGCCCAAATGTACCAGATATTGGCACAGTGCCTGCTGCCTGCTTTTTACACAGAAAAAAGACAAAACAACAACAACAAAAAAAAAAAACAATGTCAAAGGGCAGAGGGTCTTTTTCTGTATAAAGCAGAGCTTTTATCAAAGCATGAAGGATTTTGTGTGATGGAAATGAACATTTCCATCTAGATTCAAATGCTAGCACATTTTTTGTTGAACTTAAATTTCTGTATTTCTCAGATGTTGAGTTTCCTGTTACTTATATGATGCCTTGGCTTCCTAAATTACCTTCTTGTGAAATGTTTTGCTCTTGTTGTAGTTCTTCTTGTTGTTCTTGTTTTTAGTAAAGAAACCTTACATTTTAATAAGAAATAAGAAATAATCCACTAATGAAGATAGCTATGGCATGTTGAATTAAATTGTGTTTGTTTTCCATAGCAAATTTTATTGTGAGTTTATATTCCACACTAAAATCCTCACTTAAGCCTAAATTTTCTCAAATAATGGAGTTAATATTAAGGGAAGTCTATCTGAGAAATATGTAAGATGTCATTTTTCATTGTCTAGAGGTTGCAAAGTTGATAACTGTTTCTGTATGAGCATAGCTCCTGATTCAGCTTCTGTAGGGAAACATGAGATTTTGCTATTAATCATTGTTTTACTGCTACTCAGTTTCATCTATTAACTTATAACACCCAAAAGGCTTAAAGCACAGGGAATCTGACTGCTGCTGGTGTAAAATCACCACTAAGAGGATGGAGTTTTAAAAAGACCTGTAGCAATTTGCCAAGATATTTAACAGCAGAATCCAGATGGGAAAGAATTCTTAAAGGTTTTGAAACTTGTGGAAGTAGTTATAAATTCTCAGCATGAACATTGATAACATTATTACAATATCTTATAGAAGGATGCTTACACTCATAACCTGACTGCTTTTCAATAGCAATGAAACCAGCAGTGGCCTTGAATCAAAATTCTGGATCTATGTAGTTTGAAGTAATGAGATATTCAAAATGCATCTCATGGTGTTGATCTTTCTCTTCTCTAAACTTCAGATTAATTTTGCCCCATTGGTGTCCCAGATTGAGACCTTATTTTACAGAACGTCCATTCCATGAACACAGAGGAAATAGCCAAGCAGACAACATTGCTGTGTTCTGCACACCAAAGCAGACAAGGAATCTTAAACATCTCTGTTTCTGAATTCTTATCTGGCCATTTCTCAAAGGAAAAGAAAATCCTTTAAATCAAGAACTGTATTTTTCTTCATACATTTAATCTTATTAAATTGTTTATGTGTAAGTGCTGATGAGCTAGTATCAGTCTCAGTCCTTAGGTCATGTCACCTGTATCACGGAAAATCATTCACCTTTTTTTGTCTGCTGCCTGGCTACCATAGAGCTGATAACAGCAGTGCCCTGGGCTGAGGTGAGATCCAGCACTTCCATTTTAATGGGAAAGAATTGTGTCTGGAGAAAGAAAGAAAAGATCTGTGAGAGATGTCAGACTCTTTCCTTTTAGGTGAACCACTCTGATATATATTGTTTCTGCTCTCCTTCACTGCACATCCTCAGACTCTCTCATAAACATTGATAAAGATTCATTATACCCTTAAAGGAAGCCCCATCAGCTGTGTCTTCCTTGGTTAGGAGTAAGGAAGCTGTCATGGTAGCTGGAAATGTCCATGCAGAGGGCCAACCAGGAAGTTTGTGGGTAGTGCTGAGACACTGGAGTATGTTCATAAGGTAGCAGTAGGAGACTGTGACTTTTAGATTATTGTGTTAGAACCATAGAATCATAGAATATCCTGAGTTGGAAGGAATCCATAAGGATCATCTAGTCCAATTCCTGGCTCCACACAAGACCAACAAAAACTCAGACCATGCTGGATGGTAATCTCTGTCATTACTAACATAATGTTTAGCCAGGTATCATTACAAGTGTATAGAAAAAAGTAGACACAAGTGGCAATACCTGTTGAGTTTCAGTCTAACACACATTCAACACAAGATACGCAGTTCTCTTTATGCCTAGGACAGCAGAGACCCACTGAACATCCTAACCCAGCATCTTGTTCAGGCAGCCAGCAAACACAAAGATCATAAAGAGAGACAGGAAGGGGAAATCTCACCTTAAGCAGAGCAAATATAGCACTGAGTAGGTGGTCCCAAAATGAAGCAAGGGTTTCCTGATCCAACCTTGTATAAAGCCAGTGAAACTGGGAACATATTCCCACGGAGAAGGAGACGTGCTTAAGTGAACTCTTCCTCATCCCTGCATGAGGCCATATTGTAGAGTGTGCTCACCATCATGCGTTCAGTCAGAACCCAGTGCTCCCTCACAATGCTCTGCACTGCACCAACATTGTGCTGATCTCCTGGCCTTCACCATTAATCCAAGCAAGACCTCAGTAAATATCTTTTGGCATGCAGCTTTGCAGATGAGCAAATCTGAGCACATTCGTAAAGTAATTAACTTCCTTACAAATTGCTTCGATTTGCTTCTCTAATCATAAAATCCACAGAATACAAATAACACTGGCTTTTTCATTACAGAAATGACCCTGTTGCTATCCACCCTGTTGTCATTCTGCTTAGCTAGGCTGTAAGGATTAACATTTAGAGTCATAACTATAATTCTTCATTCACCCCTCTTGAAGGTACACTTCTAAGACAGATCCCCAGGTTCAGGGAGACTGTGAAACTAAACTAATGCTTTTGTTTCCAGAGAAAGAGTGAGAGAGAGAGCAAGAGAGCAAATATTGCTATGTTGGCTTCAAAAGCAACTAACTCTCCTTTAATTAGAGTTAACACAGACCAATAGTTCATTTTCAGATTTGATTCTTGATTGCTGAATGAATCCAGCAAAGAGGATTTCCAACTTGAAGAAATCAATAAAAATTATGCAAGTCGTAGCTTACCAAAAGTTAAATTTAGTGTGTATCCACTGTTTTTATTGAATACTAACACAGCCTTGAATAAATATTGTTCAAAGGAATGGATAGCAAAAGATAAGAATTAGAACTAGCTTTTCCAGATGTACTTTGATTGCTTTTCATAAAGGTTTCTGTTATAAGAGTTCATTTAAAAGTCTTATCTTTCTAGTAAGTATTCCGAATGAAGACTCGCATAAGTATTTATATTTATGTACCAGTTGACTATATAATAGGAGAATTAATAAAATATGACCTTTATGTCACATACATGTGTGTCAACTTTTGCCATGCTTATTCTAGAGCTTTTTTCCTTTCACTATGACTTGAGTTGAAAGAATTTAATGAAAGTATTTATTTCCTTTTCACATAGCTTTCACAGTTCCTTGCTTAAGTTTCTGCTTACATTGTGCCCTTTATGCTTCAGCTTCAAAGCTATGCTCCATCAGTCACAAAATTATCATTAGTATGAAAAGATAACTGGATGTAAATCACAGAATCACAGAATCACAGAATCACAGAATTATCAAGGTTGGAAAAGACCTAAAAGATCATCCAGTCCAACCATCACCAATACTACCCAGCTAAATCATATCCCTCAACACAACATCCAAACGTCTCTTGAACACATCCATGTTCAGTGACTCCACCACCTCCTTGGGCAGTGCATTCCAGTGCCTGACCACCCTTTCCGAGAAGTAATATTTCCTAATGTCCAGCCTGAATCTCCCCTGGCGCAGTTTGAAACCATTGCCTCTAGTTCTATCACTGTCTACATGTGAGAAAAGGCCGACCCCTAGCTCACCACAACCTCCCTTCAGGAAGTTATAGAGAGCTATAAGGTCTCCCCTGAGCCTCCTCTTCTCCAGGCTGAACAATCCCAGCTCCTTCAGCCGTTCCTCATAAGGCCTGTGCTCCAGGCCCCTCACCAGCTTCGTAGCCCTCCTCTGAACACGTTCCAGGGCCTCAATGTCTTTCTTGCAATGAGGGGCCCAAAACTGAACACAATACTCGAGGTGCGGCCTCACCAGTGCCGAGTACAGGGGGACAATTACCTCCCTATTCCTGCTAGTAACACTGTTTTTGATGCAAGCCAGGATGCCGTTAGCCTTCTTGGCCACCCGGGCACACTGTCGGCTCATGTTCAGCCGAGCATCAATCAACACCCCCAGGTCCGTTTCCTCGACACAGTCCTCCAGCCACTCCGCCCCAAGCCTATAGCGCTGCCTGGGGTTGTTGTGGCCAAAGTGCAGGATTCGGCATTTGGTCTTGTTGAACCTCATCCCCCTGGCTTCAGCCCAGCTCTCCAGCCTGTCCAGATCCCTCTGCAGGGCCTCGCTACCCCCAGGCAGATCCACACTCCCAGCCAATTTGGTGTCACCTGCAAACTTACTGAGGGTGCACTCGATGCCCTCATCCAGGTCATCAATAAAGATATTGAAGAGGACAGGCCCCAGCACCGACCCCTGGGGAACACCACTCATGACCGGTCGCCAGCTGGCTTTAACTCCATTCACCACCACTCTGTGAGCCCGGCCCTCCAGCCAGTTCCTTACCCATCCAAGAATGTACCCGTCCAAGCCACGGGCTGCCAGCTTCTGCAGGAGAATACCGTGGGAGACAGTGTCAAAGGCTTTGCTGAAGTCTAGGTAGACCACATCAACAGCCTTTCCCTCATCCAGCAGATGGGTCACTATATCATAAAAGGAGATCAGGTTGGTCAAACAGGACCTGCCTTTCATGAACCCATGCTGGCTAGGCCTGATCCCCTGGCCATCCCGCACATGCCGCATGATCTCCCTCAAGACAATCTGTTCCATAACCTTCCCTGGAACTGAGGTCAGGCTAACAGGCCTGTAGTTCCCCGGATCCTCCTTACAACCTTTCTTGTAAATGGGAGTCACGTTGGCAAGCCTCCAGTCTTCCGGGACCTCACCAGTCAACAAGGAGCGCTGGTAGATGATGGAAAGCGGCTTGGCTATCACCCCCACCAGTTCCCTCAGCACTCTTGGGTGGATCTCATCCGGCCCCATGGACTTGTGGCAGTCCAGTTGGAGTAGTAAGCCTCTGACCGTTTCTTCCAGAATCACAGGGGGTTTAGCATGCTCCCCAGGCGAGACTACCAGGTCAGAGAGAGGAGTACCCCGAGGATAACTGGTCTGACCTTTAAAGACAGACGTAAAGAAGGCATTCAGAACCTCCGCCTTTTCCTTATCCTCAGTGGTCACATTCCCAGCATCATCCAGCAAAGAGTGGATATTCTCCTTTGTCCTCCTCTTACTGTTGAATCATCATTGCATAATAGAGTTCTTAAACAGAATTTTACACTCTGAGCTGTACTCAGCACAGGGTCATTTCCAGTTTACATCATGTCAGAAATACACTGCTGAGACTTCTGTGTTAGTAACCACATACATCTTTTCAAAACAGGACTACTCTTACTTTTGAGATTGGGAATACTGATATGGAGACAGGAATTTTTTTGTCCTACAACTGGAGTTAGCAGAATTCTCTCTGCTGTGCATTTCCATCAAGTTTTATTTACATTCCACCTAAGTGATGGAGGTCTGAAAAGCAGTGAGTTCTGGAAAATTCCATGGAGATCAGAGGGAGAGTGCAGTGTTATTGAGTAGATAATGGAGAAAAGGGTAAATAATCCACATATTAGTTACAGTACAGTATAGGTGCTATGCAAAATTGTCCCATTGGGTCTTGGACAGTACGGACTAAGTTCAAGAGAGTAACCCAACATTTCAAAGAGAATGAAAGAATCGTAAAAATAGAAAGGTTACTAAGCATGACTACTGGATATTGGATACCCATAAGTATATTGATTAAATCAATAAGCACCTTTAAAAATCAACTAGAACATCATCACCAATTGCAGCAGAACAGATGTTCAGGCAGGCAGTCATAAAAACTGCAACAGAAAGATTTGTGGGAATGTCAGCAAAGATGAATTGCATCCAAGTTCTTATGTGTAAAAAAAATGTATTTACTAAAAATGGTGCTGTATTAAAGATGAGACATCTAGACACCATTTATTTTTTTTTAATACTCTTATATTTACTAATGCAGTCCTAGCACAAGTGGTTGAAAAGAGAAGGCAGGAAGTATTCTAGAATCATAGAGTAGCTTAGGTTGGAAGGGACCTAAAAGATACGTGAGCCCCAGCACCCTGCCCTGGGCAGGGCTGCCATTCCCTAGATCAGGTTGCCCACGGCCCAACAAGGGCTTTTATCCAAATCCTGCTCTGCAACACTGTCTCCCCAACTTCAAACTTCACCAGAATTTCAGGCTTGTATTCAGCCATGATCCTAGTTTGGAATGAGATGAAAATGGTAGGTGGAAATGGTCTTGGTTTACATATAGTGTCACTTATCTATTATTTCATGTGACTTGATTCTGATCCTAAGATAACGAATGGTACTGAAGGATCTAAAGAAAAAATGGATGTCTGAATCTCACCCTGTGCTTCCAAAGATCTTCAGATTGTAGTATTAATCCATTCTCAAAAAAATCATCTTGGGGAGTTAAGACAGTAAACACAAACATTCCTACCAAATTTACAATGCTCTTAACTATTGTTGCACACATGCTTGACTGTGATAAGAGTCCTGTTTGAAATGTACTGATTGGAGTATCAGAGATAAATCACAGTGCTCTGCAATTAACTCAAGATTTATTAATTTATGAAGATTCTTGAAACAGGCATGTCTAATAGCCTTCTTTATTAATACATTCAAGAATGTTTAACATTTTACTGCCATATAACAAGAGCCCTAATAAGATACAGTATCAATTAACGGTCCTGTTAAAAGTCAGATGGTATTTTTACAATAGCCACAGATCATTTTGCTATAAACAAACACCGTGGAGAAATCATTAACGTTTGTGGTTTTGTTTGGAAAGGTGCACTGCAATGGCATGCTGCCAAGATTTAACAAGCATCTCCCGCAAGACACTTCTTCCTTAAAAGGATGGTTAAAAAAAAAAAAAAAGAGAATGAGGGAATCCGGGAATGCCCAGAAAAAGAGAATGAGGGAATAGAAATTCCACTGGAACATCTTTTAAAAGCAGTATTCTTTTCCAGATTCCTGAGGATGTAAGCTCAGTACAATACCATCTTTTTATTTCATTTGGTTGTTCAAATATGCTGATCTTACAGTCTCCATTCAGTTTTTGTGATTTGTTCATTGTTTGTTTGTTTGACTGTTCATTTCTAGGAAGATCAACTTGAACCAAAGTGAGAGTAATATATATCGCCATTCTGATGCTTCTCACTCACGGAATTCCTGAGATGTGAGATGATTTCCCGTCAATTTAGATGATTTTTTTCTCATTTGTTGATGTTACAGGTACAACTACATTGTTGACTACAGCATCAGTTAAAACATTGGCCTATAATGTGAACAGTGCACCACAAATATTCTACCCTTGGTTTTATAGTGACATTAATTAGAACACCCACAGAGTAACAAGGCCAAATGAAGCATGATGATTTAGCAATGAAACTCAGTTTTTACTTCAATACTGTCTAGTAAACCCATACTTTTACTTACCAAATAGACTTAACTGAAAGGATTGATATAAAATTTATGCATTAGCTACACTAAGTAAATTGAAAATATTTTGATTTTCTTTGTGAATATGTCAAATAAATTTCCATAAGCCACTGAACAATGAAGAGCTGAACACAATAAACTGGGAAATTACTTAGTAACTCAGGCACAGTGAGGATTGTATTCAAATACCACTAATACCAGGAACTTTTTTTTTCAGATGTAGTAAACTACCATACATTTCATGTACTGAAGAAGCCATTTAAAGTACAGAAGATCCCAAATTTCTCTTCTCCTTCCTGCTTCTGATTGTACAGCAGGCTCTTTTTGCAGAGATATTAGCATAGGTAGGCTAGCAGATACTGAAGGAGGTAAAACTTATTAATTTCTTACTCCGTAAAGCAATTGCTTCACAATTGCTATAGGTGTTCAAGGCCAGGTTGGATGGGGCCCTGGGCAGCCTGATCTGGTGGGTGGAAATCAGCCTACAGCAGGGGTTGGAAATGAATGGGCTTTCATGTTCCTTCCAATCTAACCATAATACTATGATTGTTTAAATAATTTTCTCCTGTGGATTTTATGCTAAATGGACGATACTGCCACAGGATTAACAACTACTTCAAGTGGAGACAATACTGCACTAGGCTAAATAAACAGTTACTTGATTTCTGAGGCTTCACAAACCTGAATTCCTTTACCCCTTCTCCCAGAGGTAGAGAGAAGCAAAAACAAACTGCTTAGCTGTGAAGGAATGACTTCTGCTGTTTTAAAAGCCATTAAAGAATACTCAGTGAACCCCTTATCATCCAATTATGACATACTGACCTGTAGAAGGGATTGACTGCCAGAAATGCTGTCAGCTTTTTGTAACTATCTCAGCTGCTCTAAGACTTTACCTCTCTCTATAAAATATGCTTCTTGCATCTCTCACTCCCACCCATAGCAGCTAGCTCCTCAGTTCCATAAATAAAACCACAGCATTTCCCTGGGGCTTTCTCCAGTGAAAGAACCTAAGTGCTTGACAGGATATGATCACGCTTTCCTAAGTGATTTTTTCACTGTTTTTGATCACTTGTACAGCATTTTGTTTATGTTTTTGCCTTTCTTTCAGATTTTTAAGGCAAAAGAAATAATATTAGTAGCTGATAGCACTTTAGATATTTCAGCCTTTAGATAACCTTTAGATTATTTCAGTTTATTTCCTTCAAGGTCATACCTGCTTCTGTGAAACTCAGTCTTAATCCTTCAAATCCCCTTCAGTAAGGAGGGCATAATAATTTCTCTGTCAGTCTAGTCCATTTGGATTAACACCCTGCAGGAGCCTGAATTTTTCCCTGGCAAAGAAAACTATACTTTTGCCTGGGGCTTGAAGGGACCTTTACAACACTCATGATTATTAATACAAGCTCCTTATATTCCCTCAGGAAATAAATAAATAAATAAATAAATAAATAAATTAATTTAGATTTACAATTATTGTTGAAGTTTCAAGTTCTTCAAAATTTTTATTTTGACAATTAAATGCAGGATGCAAATTAAACTTCATAACAACTATTTGTGGTAGGGACATGAAAATAGAACCATGTGTGAGCAGGAAAACATATGTGAGTTTGAACTCTGACACTTCTTCAGTGTTGTCTTTGCTATACTTAAAATGGAAGCAGTAACAAGTACCTTTCACATTAATTTCTTTGGACTATAGACATTTTAGCAACCTCTGAAAAGCATCTCCCTGGCAGCTTCAGAGAACAGGTAAGCACTCAGGCTGTCCATACTTTGAAAGAGAAAAGTCAGTCATGGAAGAAAGCAATACTGATTGGCAAGCTGCCTGAGTTAGCTAGCAGTGATCAGCAGAAAGCAGAGGTTCACATTCTGCCTGTTACTTCATGACATTTTCATCTTACTTCAAAGCTATTCCAATTCTAAACCCTGTTGAAATCTAAAGAGTTTTGTGTTGGTTTTTGTTTTATTTTGCTTTTTAAATTCGGGAATCAACAGTAGAGATTTTTCCACTTTCAGGTGATACAGCTTCTGTTAGACCTAAAGATTTCCCTGCAAACTCTGGAAGTGACATTCTTAGTGTAAGTGCCAAAGCATGCTTTCTTTGTCACAGTACATCTGAATGTGAAACTTGTAAAAAATGCTGCAGCATTATGAGGATTTTACAGAATAAAATGATGAATCAAAAATCTTCTCCACTCCTCTGTGAATCCCTGAACATCCCTCCATTGATGGATCACATTTTGTCCAAGTCCATAATGCCTCGGCAAGAAGAGTACTTTGGTTTCTACACTCTCTGCTTTTTACAGAGTTTTTGTGACAAGAGATTGCTAACTCTTATGACAGATACCACAGACTGGAATGGCTGCAGATAGAGGCAAATCTCAAAATTACAGTGAGTGTCTCCAACCCTGCCCACTTATTCTTCACATAGCCATTTTTTGAACCAGCTATGTCAGAGCAGCAGCTAATTGGAGCAGTTTGTATTTGATTCATGGCTGCCTACTTCACACACAGAATTTTTGGTCAGGAGAGAACTTGCTGGTCATTCTTATGATGATGGCTTGTAATGATGGCCTGTCCTCAGGGTATTTGATGGGAGGAGAAGAGTTGATGCCATTGACACAATTATGTCTCACAGGAGTTGGGATGCTCTCCAACACAAAAGGGCTGAAAATATTCTGCTATCTTTCTTATATCATTGTGTTGAGGGTAAACCCTTCTGTTCTTTCCAATGAGCGGTAGATTATGTCAGTGCCAGAGCACTGCCCAGCAGCTATTTGAATCCATTATTATTAAAAGAAAGTCCATGATAATAAAATTTTGAGAGTCATTGTAACCTAGTGGAAGCTGTGGAAAACCATCAGCAAGTCAGTAAACATCTTGGCATATGTTCAACATCATGAAAAAGGGTTAAAAGTCAGTTTCTGGTGCTACTGTTTTCAAAGATCTGTGGCTCAGAAGTGTTTAGAAACATAAAGAAGTGAACGAATGGCTATCAGTAGATCTACCACAGCAAAAAAGGGCATGAGTCACTGCACTGTCAGGTGCACTAAGGTATTCTGTATGTCCAAGAGGGTGGACAGGTGTAATGCAAGACTTTCAGTAGACCATGATCTGAAATGATCTCGACACTCCACTTGGAAAGCAATGGAATAGCAAGAAGCTTTCCTGTGGGAGGTGTTCCATGCAACAAGATTGTGCGTCTTCCTTGAGAAACTTAAAACAAAAGAGCTGCATGAGGAGTGAGGGAAAAGTTACTATCATACTTTTTTTTTTTTTCATGTAAATAGGAAGAAATAGATAGTTGTTAGCTTAAAGTAATGGCAGAAGTCTATGGTTTGTAAACCAGCCTCATTCTGGTGCATCATTCACCAGACCACACTCCTATAGTCCCACTATTTTTCTACAGACACACCATAGGGATGTCTCTGTTTTGGCAAAGAGGTGATGGCTTACCCAACTGTTTCTGAAATGATGTAACAGGAATGTGGGGTTACAAGAATGCATACAAAACAGAGCCTCTTTTGGGTCCTCCAAATTTCACCAATGAGAAGCAATTTCAAGAGGACAACCTAGAACAAAGAAAAATAAATACAGCCTTAAGACTGCTTGGATCCCCTCCCGGATCCGTGTCAAGTACCTCTGACACATGAGAATTATATCCCTTTCCTCCCTATTCTCCTCCTCAGTGATACTTCTGTGTTGCTTTTAGGACACTGCACATAACTGTCAGGACGTCCTGACTCAGGCTGTAACAGAGGCTCCAATCAGACAACATTTATTTGTGGTTAACATGGACATAGAAATGCTCTTCTACCCAAGCCAAAGAGACTAACTAGCTAATTATTTCTTTTCCTTCAGAAACTTCCCAGGGAGATAAATGGCAATGGAAGCTCATGCCATTGTTTGGACATCACATAGCAGAAGACATGGTTTCTTTTGAGTCCATTCCCTCGGGACTCTCAAAACCCTTTCATGAACTTGGCAATGTACTGAGGACAGGACAGATATTGATGGATTGTGGATCTTCGATGAGTTATTGAAATCATTTATCCTTTTATAATAAAAGATTTTCTCTCCTTATTTTTACTCCTCTGCTAGACATAATGTTTCTGTTTCACATACAGCAGTGAGTTTGCCTCCAAGCAGCATCACCCCTTCCAGCTGCCTCCTCCCAGCACTCACAGTGCATAAGATCTCTCTGTCTGAGGCAGCAATCACTGAAGAGCCTCAAGAGTTCTCATTTCTCATCCTCCTGCTTTGATGCATTGATTATCCTCTTGTTGGATCGATAGTCCACCTGCTTTTGGAGTTTTCTAGCATTCTGATGGTAAATTAAAGCACAGATAATCAATCCTCAGTTAATTTCCCCAACCAAACAATTTATATCTCTCTTCTGAATCCTTATGATGTGAATTATATAATGCTGACATATTATCAGGCTTCCCAGACAAACTAAGTGCTTCAATAACGCTGAATTACCCTCTTTATTAGTAACACTCAAATGTGACAAACCAGCAGATTTATTTTATAATGTTGTCTAGATCTTGTTTGAATGTGTTATAACTCCCAGCTATTGTAATGGAGTAAATTGCTAATTAACAGTGGGTTTTGCTTTTTTTTTAATGGACTTTGGGGATATATTTCAGACTTAGATTAAGATTAGTGCAAAACAGAGTTCTTCTTAATTATTTCAAATTGAGTGTTATGCTAATGGTAAACAATTAGTTCTTTCCTGACTGAAAATTAATGTTCTATAAATAATTACAAAACCAAGACGCTATGTGAGTCCCAAAATGAGCTGCCAGACTCAGTGGTTAACCCACAAGAAAGAGGCATGGATCTTTTCCATTCTTTCACACTTGGTGAAAATTAAGCATGTGCTTTGGTGATTTCCTATGGTCTTCTGCCCTGACTGAAGTCTGCATATGCATACATACATACATATATACATATATATATATACATATTTGTCCTTGTTCATTGTTGGCGGTTTGGACTGGACAGCCTATAAAGGTTCCTTTAAATTCAAGTGATTATATATATAGAGAGAGTGTAGATAGTATATATATAGTACAGTATATTATATATGTAGTATTTAAAAATGCTATATATTATATATAGTACAGTATACAGCCTGCAGAGGGTGTTTTTTAAGGCAGAGATGTGTAGTCTTACAGTCTGATGACTCTCAGGTAGCTTCTGAAATCAAAGTACAATCAACATATTAGCATCTGTCCCAATGAAAGTTTCTGCTTTGCGATGCTTTGTAATAACTTTTGCACGAGGAAAAAATGGGAAAATAGAAAATTGAGTTATCTCAGCTGCTCCCAGGGGAAGTTCAATGAGGTCATTGTATGTTATGTTCTAGATTACCCATATCTTTTTCTGAACTCCAGGGAGTTTATATTTTCCACTTTATTGCTGGAAAACTTTGTTGTCTCATCTTAATTTATATTACCTTATTATAAGGATCCCGAACTGTTCAGTGTCTTAGCATGACCTTACAAATCCCCTCTGCCACCAGTAGAAAGAGACAGGCCACCCCCAGTTCATAAATCTGTAAAAGGTAGGATTCCTAGACTCACACACAGTAAGGAATTTCTTCTCAGTGAAGGCAAATATTGGCAGGAGAAGCAAAGCAGCACTCCTGGGCATCTTCATCATCTAAATAACTCTGGATAAAAGCAAGCAGAGCCTATTCCTTACAGCAGTCTACCACAGTCCTGCACTACCTGTCCCAAACCCAACACCGAGCCCCAGTCAACAGGGCTCACACCATCCTTTGGGGTAAAGGAATGATGGACGCTTCTTCTTTCACACCTCACCTTCCCTGCAGGTGCAACCTTGCAATATGCCCAATACGTTTTCAGCGTGGGAAGGTGAGGGTTAGGGTGGCAACCCTGGGGGGTGAGTACATTGGCACTTAGTGATGCTCGGTGTTCTCTCTCTCCTGCTGCACTTCCATGTGTGCAGGGGAGTCACAGAGTCACAGAATTGTACTGACAGGAAGGGACCTGTAGAGATCATCTAGTCTAGCCCTCCTGCCAAAGCAGGCTCTCTAGATCAGGTTGCACAGGTAGGCATCCAGGCAGGTCTTGAATGTCTCCAGAGTAGGAGACTCCACAACCTCTCTGGGCAGCCTGTTCCAGTGCTCTGTTACCCTCACTGTAAAGTTCTTACACGTATTTGTGCAGAACTTCCAGTGCTTCAGTTTGTTGCTGTTTCTCCTTCCCCATCTTCTCTCATAAACCAGCACTTTGGAGTGCTCAGAGCCCTCTGCTAAAGTGCTGTTGAGTCTTGATGTGCAAGGAGTGTCCAAACCACAGCAACCCTCCTCCCTTTTCATCCCCACACCCACACAGCATTAACTTCGAGTTCAATAAGCATGTGTATGTTCCTAACATTACTATAATACCTCTGCAGTCCTCTTCTAAGCTCAAGTTCTTGGAGAGGTAAATGACTTCTCTCTGTCCTGCAAGTAAAATAAGATTTCAGTTTGCTGTCAGAGCTTTAATTAAAACACCTATAGATCAATTTTAGTCTGCACCACTACTGCTATAGGAAGATGAATGTTAGCTGTGGAAACAGGCGAAGTACACTCCCATAGACTAATGAGTAATTTCATAGCCATTGATTTTTGACTTTAAAAATTCTCCCACATGCTTCTGGGAATTGGACTTCTTACAGGTGATATGGCAGTAGATTTCACCATTTTTAAAAATTTTAATGAATGTGGAAGAAGAATCCACATTTTGCCCATTTGTGTTTTTCCATGTGAGGCAAACACCTACAAGCACCTATCTCCCACGTTCTGAAACACAGACTAATTGTAGTGTGATTACCTTTAACAGATAATACATAATCCATACATTTAATTTCTATGGGATACTGATAAACAACTACTATCTACTTCTGTAAAACTAAGGATCTAATTCTGCATTCAGTCTGCATATTAACATGCTTTTGGGTAATAATGAAAAGTCAGATTGTATACCAGGGAAAATCTAATTACTGGAATCAATCTACTTATACCTGTGAGAAGTATTAAAAGAGAACAGAATATAGGCAACTATTAGTGACTTGACGGCAAGTGTATTATTTAGTATATAACAATCTATTTGCAATGATCACATAGGTAAATGGGCAATTTTACTACTAGAGTTAGACATTTAGCCTGGATAAATGTAGCTGTGCTTCTGGTAAATGCTGACCATTTAAAATCAGTCAGTACAGAATCTGAGCACCTCACAGCCCATAAGGCATTGTATTTAGATCACTTACTTGGAGCAGTTATGTTAAATGTGCCCATCACTGCTCTGCATTGGTTCTGCTTTACACTCAGCCCATGCAGCAAGAGGGAGATTCTCAGCACTTCCTTAAACTTGGGAGGCACAAGTAGTCATGAAGATTAGGTTGTGAACAAACAGTGTGAATCATAGACAGGCAGACAATTTACTAGGGGTCTTGGTTCTCTATAGAACCTGCTCTATACCCCAAAAGGAATCAGTGGAACAGCAACAGTTTTTGTTGAGATCCTGCACCACTTTTTTTTACCAGATAGCTGAGCAAAAACTCAGCTTTTGGGTTTCTTCTGGGACATGGATCTGTCATCTGCTCCATCCTGAACCTTCAATGGGGTTCTCTCAAAAAAGGAAGATACAAGGGATGAAGAAAATGAGAATCACCAGAGAGACAGTGAGAAAGGCAAAGATTAATCTTTACTAACCAGAAGAAAATGCAGTGAGGGTTGTTCATTGCTTTAGATCTGCACCACAAAGCTGTACAACAGAGATGGGGCCATTTGTAAGTGATGGCAATTCATACATATATCCTGGCAGTCTCTGTTAAGGTCCACCAGTTAGACCAGAAAATACACAGAAAAAGTCCAGGATAGAAGTTTGGGTCAGGTATTATGTTGCTCAGGGATGCTGGACCTGGTAAAAAGAGAAGAGTTTGTCCTTTGCACAGCTCACAGGACCCTAGGGATGTGTAATAAGAGGAATCCCAGAATCCCAGAATGGTTGCAATTGGCAGGACTTCTGGGTCCCTCCGGCCCAGCCCCTGCTCAAACAGAAACACTCAGATCTGGATGCTCAGGACCATGTTCAGGCAGTTTTTGAAGATCTCCTGGAGGAGACTCCATAGCCTTTCTAGGCAACCTGTGCCAGTTATCCATCCAGTGTGCACAATACGGAAGTGCTTCCTGAGGAGTTGCCACAACTCCAGGGGTACCCACAACCCATACCAGCCCTGATTCACCTGAGTGTTCCCTAACCCAGGCCTACATTTCAGGGCCCCCAGGACCATCAGTTCTTGCCCTGGCAATGCTGTAGGACAACAGGTCACTGTAGGACTCCCACAGGCCAGAGTTCTATTCTGTCCTCAGCTTGTACCGATATCCATGGAGAAGGCCAATGCCTGGGGCTCTGGTTGCCTGGACAGCTGAGGTTCCAGCCACCTCAGAACATCATCCCTTATGCCCCAGTGAAATAACAGTGCCTTAAGAGCAAACACTTCAAGTTCTGTCCTAACACCCATCAGACTTATTGTAACTGCAGTTATCTGAGTCAAGAGAGAAAGATCATGCAAGCACAGCCATGACCAGAGCCATGCCCAACAGACTATAGGAAGCTGGGAAGACAAACTGGTGCACAGGCAGCAATATCTGCCATTATCTGGTATCCATATCCAATTGAGTTAACTATGTACACACACCAGGCATGAAATATCATCAATCTCATCCATTTACTTTATTTGCATACACAGCATCAGTAGCAATTTTTCCCTTTTGCCGTGGAGTTGTCAAAGGCATTCTGTCTGTCAGTGTAAGGACTTAATTCCAACTCCTGATGAGCAGGAGCTGGAAAACAATGTGGTTTGATTAACCTGGTTCCTGCCTATGTTGTCAGCTGAGCCCCCTTCTTGAGCAAACATAGTCCAAGCTGCTTCTTGTGATGTTATGCATTTATGTTTGCTTCTCTTATACAACAAATGAGAAATCGAGGTTAAACAAGAAGGTGAGGGCTTTATTAAGCTCCTTTACTGTGACTACTGCTTCTATTGGCATTTCCTTTGACTTTTGACCCTCCCTGATGCAAAGGTTCTGGTCTCCTTGCAGCTATGCTGCGGCTTTCTCTGAAGTACATGGGTTGTAATGTGATACCTGCGGATATGGTACCTAGGGTAATTAAGATGTTTGTTGACTTTGGTTCTGCCCCCACCAGTGTATAACTATGTTCATAGAAAACCTATGTTTGCTTTCTGATGAAGTGCCAAACATTGGTGCATAAAGTCACCAAAGTTCCTAGTATTTAACATTTCATGCTTCTTCATTACTAATTGAATAATGTTCTAGTCAGGAGTTCGGCAAAGAACACGTGAAGGTGTCATTTACAATGCAGAAAACAAACATTTATAAGTTGGTTATACAGCGAGTGCAGTACTTGATTTTCAGTCTGAAGACAAAAGCCTAATGCATCATGAAATTATGCAGATTTCTGAGTGGGACCAGATAAGATATATTTGGCCAAAATCAGTAGTTTCTAGTAGAGGCTACACTGCACCCTAAATACTTCTAAGGTTACTGACCATCTCTCCAAGGACTGCAGAGGAGCTAGCCTTCATCTAGTCTGATGTCTGATTTTTCAGTTATAGTGATTTTAACCCACCCTTTATATTGTGGAAATTTTTAGCATCATGTTCTCTTCTCATTGTTCAATAATTGAGTTCTTACCACAAGTGAAATAATCATAAGTGGTTTCATACCATAAGTGAAATATCCTACTAATTTTTTGTGAAGCAGATGAAATTTCCACTTTCCACATCTACTAAATTCCCACCTCAGCCTCTCCTTTTCAGTATCTTCCCTATAATTCCATATCTCCTTCCTTTAATTGTTCGCACTCATCACCAACTCCCAGTCTCTAACATTCACACCAACTGTCAACCTCCATTTCCCTTTCACATCCACTGTAATGACCGCTTCTTCCACTGTCTCATAATTCTTCCAATCCTGGTATTAAAACCAAGAAGTTATGCAATGTGATCCAGAGGCATGGGAGGGAGAAAAGGATATGGAAAACATAAAGAAAGAATTCTCCTGTTTTCTGATTCAATTCAAAGATCCAAATGCAGGGAAAATCTTGCCCAATCCTGGACTGCAGCTTGTCAAGGATACACTAAACACAATGCAGCTGCCCAGACATTCAGACTCACACCACAGACTTCCAAAGCTATCCCAGGATACCTTCTGAAATTGGCACAATTATGACACCTGTTAGAACTGGCAGTTTCTCTGAGTGGTAGGAGAGGGAGTTTTTATCATATGACCAGTGGGTCCATGTTTGCAAATCCAGACAGTTTTGCCCCTTCTTCCAGAAATCTGTGTCACAAAGGTGTATGACTGTTGCAAGTTTCAGAAAGTGTCATGCAAAGTGTGAATCTGATGAAGGCAGTCTGAAATTATCTCCTGACCTAAAAAGCTGTGTATCAGACATTAGAGAATGTATCACAATATAGATGCATTGAAGATCTGCTCTTATTACGATTATCTTCTTTTCTTAATTACTACATGTATAGAAGTCATTCTTGCTTTAAAACATAAGTGTCTGAAAGGTCTATTGCATTTTTACTACACTTTGATTGATAGTATTATTCCACCTTCCACCCAAGCCATTAACACAGATTTCTTGTGAAAACAGTATCATAAACAAAGAGCAAGATACAGAGCACAGAACATAATCTGCCTACTTCACACCACAGTGTGGAAATATCTTCCAGACCACTGTTTTGTATGTAGGATGGAAATGTTTCCTGAAGGGAAAATTCTGGAAATCTCAGGACAAAGCACAGTGGAAAAAAAAAGTGGAAAAAAAAAAAAAAAAGAAAACGAAAAAACAGAGAAAGTACTATACTGTATAGATACAATCTGTCAGGAAAAGGGCTAAATAAATGCCTCATGGTCTTTCCTTACCTCTGATTCCAAGTCTAGTCTGAATCATAAACATTGTATTTTCAGTCCAATGTATCTAATTATAATGGCACACTGGGGTGTGTATTTGCCATCAACAGGATTCTATAGGTCTCAGAAAGAAACTGTAGGTATCAGGAATGATATGAGTGGTTAGTTAACTTTTATAACCCCAGTAAGATCCAAGATATTCAGGTCCTTCCTTTGAGGCACAAAACTAAAAGAAATAGTTAGAGTTTTTTTAATTGTTCCTGGAAAGAAATATTACTTCAGAGAAATTAGACAGATTGAAATCTTACTCACTATTAGATGTGACAGACCCCAAGGTGCTACGGTTTGGCAGAAGCATGAGGATTTCTGCAAACAGCTAAGACAAGACCTCTGAAAATGGACAGCTTAGGAGATGGATTAGTTAGACAGTGGCTTACTCATAGTGTAAAAGATAATGAGATCGAAGAAAGGCAACTGTAGAAATGGACTTGACATCGCAAAAAAAGATTATATTAAGAGGTCAATTCAAAATTTTGCTTTTCCAAATGAAAGTTCAGTAAGACCAAAGGGATTTGATTAAAAATGCATGTCAAAGTGTAAAGATGAGCTACAAAGGTCATCAAATGGTTTGGACTAAATTAACTTGCAGAAAATGTGGCATTAATCATAATAAAATGCAAAGGGTTCCAGTGTGAGAAGAATGTGTCCACACAGAGAATACATTCAACTTGCATCCATCAGATTCACTTTTCCATTTGTTCTTCCAGGTGCTCCCACAGGTTCCATTTAATTGTTTACATCTAAGCTAACCATCTAGAATTTGTTTATCACCAGTGGAGAGAAAGAGGCTCATTTGGGCCATCTCACAGTGAGGTAGACATTCAAAATATATCAGACGAAAAATGTTTTGGAAGTGACTATCTCCCTCCATTCAATGAAGAAAACCATGGGTGACTGACACATACATGTTTCTATACTGCAAGCAACTATAATCATAGAATCATAAAATATCCTGAATTGGAAGGCACCCATAAGAATTATCAAGTCCAATTTATTTGTGACAAGATGGGTGTGGTTAGCACAATCAATGCATCAATTTTGAAATGAAAGGTTGCATAAGCTCCACTACACCTAAACATTGCAGAGCTTCTGAATCTGATTGTGAATGTAAGGATTACAGCGGTGTCACCACACTGCTCGAGGGATGTTATTTTCTTCACATACGGAACTTATGTAGCTCTTAGGTTCCTTCTGTAATCTATTGCTGGACTGAAAATGCCTACATTTATGTATAGTGGGTCTTCTCAGCTCCATCTCTTTTCCTCTCCACGTGACTTCCACAGGAGGAGGTGGATTCTCTTTTCCTTTCACTGGAAAATGGGCATATTTATTTCTGGGGGTGCATCTCTGTGGCCTTTTCCGATGTTTCTGTCCAAAAAGCTTTCATTTCTGCTAAAACTCACTCCATCTTTTACAGTAAACAAGTGTGTACACACTGAGGTATAACACTACCATAGAGCCATTCCCGTAGTCTTGCTACTGCACTGCAGCCTACTAGTGAAGCAGATGTTGCCCAAATAATTCCAGACTGGATTTTTACCTACCAGTCGTACTTGGGTGATCACAAGTTTAATAAGATTTAGTGATAAAGAGGATAAGCAGTAAATTACTGCTTTTCTAGATAATCAGCAAATCTACTTTTTCTAAATTTTTCATTGGGATTTTCAAAGGTTTCATTTAACACTCTAACCAAGCAGTTCAAATGTGTATTTAAGAAAATGAACAAGGATAGAACAATATACAATGCACAGATGCAAGAACATAAATTGCACTGACACTTATCTGATCTTACTCACAGAAGACAGTACCACTAAGTTCTGTGCAGTTAATGAGGGTGCAGGAGTGCTAAACTCAACACTGATAAAGAGAGAATCTAGTTCATGATGTTTCAGCATCACTTCAAAGTGACTGTTGCCCAGTCATATTTGCTGGGGAAAACAATGGTGTGCTTAAGAGAAGTAGTGTGCGCTCATTTGGGCTAAGCTCCCTAAAAAGAGGAGAGAACAATTGCAGCCTCCACTCCCTTTGAGTACATAAGCCCATTCCAATAATTGACATATGGATAGCATATGTGGTCTATGAGGCTTCCACTGAAAAACGTTTTCTAAGAGACTGATAAAAAGTGTTGCAAAAAACGCCTCAGATCCAATCCAGAGAAGACTATCAAATAAAACTCACAGACAAAAAAGAAGCATAACCCAGAAAGTGGAGAAATCATCAGAGCAAATAAAGTATGGGGCAGGTAGAGCCATTGACTTTAGGAATCTCTTTTAGGAGGTCTGATTTCTATAATGAGAGTCTATCCATTCCCTATAGAAATGTTTCTGGGTTCCATCCAGGTATACCTACAGACAGACAGCTGAATAGTTTGTCTTCCCAAGGAGGCCAAAAAGGCAGAGACATAAAGTGAAACGCTGTGAGTGCTCCCAGTATCTCTTATTGATTCTACCAATAAGGTTGTGACAAAGGGAAACTTGACATATCCCTAGTTTCTCCTTTTAACTAGAACAAGCAGTAAGACTGATTTTTTGTCCATTTCTGCTGTCAAAGATGGACTCCTTACCATGAATGGCAATGATACTCTGGCAAAATAAACAAATAAATAAATGATACCTCCCTAAGAAGCAAAGAAATAGTGTAGAAGAATGAATGAAAACAGAATAAACAAATAATTCTTAATAATGGTGGTGGGTGGACGGATGAACTAGATAACCTTAAAAATCCTTTCCAACCTTAGTGATTCTATGATTATCATCTAAGTGGGAGGGTGTGGTTTAAATTCTGACCAAAATAATTTTTAAATAATGCAATTGAAATTAAATTATTCCATAGAACTATGATTAATAGCACATATTTTTCCCTTTCTATTTTTCTGATCAGTCTTGGAGAACTGAGTAATTCAGCCCACTGAGATGGGTATCTGTAGGAAGACACTTTTCCCAAGTACTATATGAAAATCCCCAGATATCAGCCAAGAACTCAATATTTTGGCAGAATAATCTCCTCCAAAGTATGCTACAAACATAGAGGACAGATGCAAATGATTTACATGTTCTCCAAAATTGTGAACACCAGGCTCTCTCATTCAGTGTGAAGTATACTTCAACCTTTTGACAAAGGACTTTTATATAATAGCTCTCAAGCTTCTTTGGGTTAATTAAACCCAACTGTCTGATGATCTTGTGTATATGAAAGAGATAGATGTTATCATACTGATAGATGTGACACAGAAGTAACAGTGAACCTGTGCCCTTCTCAAGCATCTGAAAGTCAAGTGGGACATGGCAAGACATTTGAAAAGTCCCTGGACCCTATATTTAGGATAAGGACTGAAGTGGAACGCAGGTAAACTGAAACTTGTCCTAAGCAAAATCCTTCTGTGCCAGCAAAGATGATTTCCTGTATCCTACAGGGCGAGCTTAATTTTCACCCAAGATTTCATTTAGAAACACATCAATGGAGAGATACCCCAAGGAAGATTTTTTTCTTTAATTGGCCATTGCTACCATTTTGGCCCATCATTATTCTCCATAAGCTGAAGACATATCAGTGGAAGATACAGGTATCTCCCTTCCTGAGTCAAAGTACAGCCTGGAAAAGGCCATATGGGCTGTAATGGCCACAAGCTTTTAGTTTAGTACCTGAATTAAGTATATAAATCTGGGTGGATAAGTGCAAGTACTAGAGCTTAGTAGTATTAGGTGAGAGTGCTATGTCCCTGAGAAATTTTCTCCTTTTTTGATTCAGAATTGAACCCAAAGTAATTGTAAGGTATGTACATATATCTAGAAAAAAAATATAGTCTGAGACAGAGTTTCTGTTTCTCTTAGCAGGTACTTCACAAATACACCCACCTGTCAACTGGTGAATGTGACTGAGTGAAAACTGTACAGGTTGTATTGATGGGTGTGATTAATTGCTGAGGGTCAGCTCAGATATGTTCTGCAGCTGGGTAAAGGTGGCACTAATGCAAATTGGTCAGTTGGGAATAAACATCATTAATTCTATACGATGTTTCAGATAAACAGCCAGTGGAGCACTATGCATTACAAAGCATCAAAAGGCTAACTTTGTAGTATTCATCCTAAGATAGCAATAAAAGTAATCAATTGGGATTTAGACAGGTTCTCAGAGATATGATGAACCAACTGAGATAAACATTTATACACCATGTACCCACTCCCTTACTTGAACCATCATAACACAATCAGTCAGCAGTAACTGGCACTGTAAAGATGAAGGTTTACATTCTGCACTTGGCCATCAGCCAAATTTTTGTTCCACTGGAAGCATGAGAGATTCAAAACAGTATTCATGTCAGATGGGACCAACAGCAATAATCCCCCAAAACATTCACAGGCCTGAATGTCCCCATCCACTCATTCCCAGAGGACAGTGTATGCCATTAAACTATCTAGAAAACCTGATTTATATGGGATTATCCTGCCCATTTCTTTTCCTACTGCTGAGCTTCCAGCTCAGATGTAATACCAAGTTCTTCCTTGTCAGATGTCTGCGATAGCAGCTAAACATGCCTCTGGACTTCCAGACCATTACTCAGCTCACCATCACTTCAAATTCCAAAAAGAAAATTCAACACTGTCATGCAAAACTTACATTTTCTCTCATGTAAATTTTAATTCTGCAAAATGAGCATCTTCTGGTAGAAAAGTTCAAAATCATTTCCATACAGCAAGAAAAAATCTGGGAAAGAGTCTTAGCCCCTCTCCCTTGGACTTCTGGTTTTTATTGCTCCATTAGTATAATAATCCCTAGGACACATGAACTGAGTCATGGCTGGAACTATTAAGTACATATCATTTGATAAAAAATAATAGTTTCCCATGGGTAATAATTGCTCTCCTACAGCATGGTCATATTAATGTAATTAGTGTTATTCTGGTTGGGGGTCTCAGAATAAATAATAAAGCAAGATCTGACACTGAAACCTTTCACACAAGTACATGTCTTTCATTAATCTCTCAAGAGTTAACTTGCTTGTTGGGGTCTTAACAAACATTTAAAAACAAATTCAGCCTTCTAGTACTGTCCACGTGATCACTAAGCCTAATTTGCAACTAGAAGTCAAGTACGATTGATCAAGATCTCCACACAATTAAAACACATGCCGTCAGCTTGTGTAACTCGACATACATTTTGCAGAGCATGTACTACCACTATCCTGCATTTACAGAACCCAAAACAGAAGCATTCTGGTCCATCACTGACCTCCAGGTCTCCTTTGCTTTCCATCATAGCTCTGCACTTACATTTTTGTGGATCTGAATGAGATTATTCTGTAGTTGGAGTATTCTGAGAAAGTTGCACTTGTTAGCACAAACTGTTTTTATTTTGATTCATTTTATATTAACTGTTTTCCAACCAAGTTCTATAAAGCATAAGAAATGTGGTTCTGTAATAGTTCTTTGACTCAGCTGCTTGAAAGTGGAGAGACCCAAACTAACATAGTAATTGAGCGTTGAACAGAGAAGCCGCTCTGTGCAGCCCTGAAATCGCTATTATCCCATTAACATATTCTCATCTAGGAATGTGCACCTCCACTCGATATCAACATATCAAAGTCAATAAGCAAATGCTTTACTGGGGATGTGAACAATTTGCCAAATGGAGTTTTATATGGTCTGGAAGTCTCTTGTTCATTTTCTAATCCTGAAAACATGATTGAAAAAAAGACAAATGGTGTTTTGCTTACCCTAGGAAACTGTTGCAATTGTGAATAGAATGGTGAAGGCAGATGCTCAACTGGATCTCTTTGTCCTCCTCCTCATAACAAAAAATGAAAGAACTAGTTCCCTTCTGAAACCTCACATTCCTACCTAGATTTATAATCAAGAATGTACAAAGAAATTGTGTTTATTCTGCTTTGAAAAAAGCTATATTTACCATCTTTCGCTGTATTCCAAAAGGGCGAATTACAGATTTTGGTTTACCTCTAAGACAGAGATAGATAATTGATTTCTAAAAACTTTTCAAGGAGAAAGTAAGAAGGAAGTCTTGTAGCCATGTAAAAGGCTCTTCTGTTTCCTGCACAAAGAGGAAGTCTAAAATATTCTGAATTCCAAGAAATAGATATAATAAAAATGTCACTTCAGCTGACCAGAGGTACATAATTCTTTCTGTGATACATGACGTTCCATCTAAGCAGACTGTCCAGGCTCTCTTTCTGGACAATTTAGGGAGTGCAACTCTTCTGATCAATGTGGATGACCACTTCAGAAAGTGCCCTAGGTTTCTGAGCTCTGCTGACAGCTCTCCACTGATTGTCAGGGCAGTCCATATGACTAGCTAAGATATAGATGCCTGCACTGTAGACAACCATTTTAAGCAGATAAATCCCACCCTGGAAGGCCACACACTGTTCTGAGGCCCTGTACTTCTGGGAAGGGGTGGGAAGACAAAAATCTTGTGCCAAAAAACTCTGTTTCATAGAACTTTAAATATCTGTGTCTTCTATGGGATAAGATATTGAGAGGAAGTTTATAGATGGTCATTTGTGACTTTGTCATCGGACTCTGTCCAGGTCGTGGCCACTTTTTGGATCTGGATTTTTAAGGTAGATGGCAACTGGGTAGCCAAGGGTAGTGCTGTTTGGAATGGAGGTTATAACAAGGGGCTAAAGAAGAGTCCCTAGGGCTGTGATCTAGTTGAGAAAGGGGGAAGGAAATAATGTGGAAGGGGAATAAAGATGAAAAGGAGAAATGGATTTAGAGGCAGATATTAGATAGGTTCAGGGGAACAGCTACCAGAGAATGAGCAGAACAACTTGCTACTCTAAAGTAATAAGCAGCCCTAGGTCCTGCTTGAGGATTCACTCACTGTCAAGGGAAAAATAAATAAACAAATCAATAAATGAAAATGGTCTGTTTTCCACCTTGCTTCAAGCACAAGTAAAAGCACTCAAATGTCCAACTGCTGGAGCTTCACAGCACCCAGCTGCAGGGGAGAGACGGCACTTTCCAAATACATATGGTGAATCAATGCCTGTTATTTCACATTTCACCTAATGAGAAATCTCCTTATGAAACTCACATATGTCACCACTGATCCCCTTCTCTTCCATTATTGAGGCTGGGATTTGCTCTTTTTGTGTGGCTGATTCAGTAATGCAGACTGAAGTTGCACTGCAAATTAACGACTGTACAAGCCTGCAGCAACCACTGCAGCTTTTCTTTTGTTCCAAAATTAGGGAGAGCTTGCCATCTAGAGGGCAAGAAAGACAGAAATGCTGATCCTTAGAGGAAAGGAGCTTTCAATTTGAGCACAGACAGTTCAGTATTACAAATTGGGCAGCACGATGACAGACTTGCACCAAATAAGGAAGAGAGTGGTTTCCTTCTGACTGAGTCTGGAATGAAAATTATATTCACTTTCTTATCTAAATTGTGCAAGCTAGAATAGCCAGACAGTTTAATTAAGCTAGTTAGGCTCAATACCATTAACATCCAGCAGAGTAGAAACTTTCCTAGGGCCATACTTTTGGGGCCAGTATGCCTCACTGTGTGTGCAGGCAGAGTTGGTATTATAGCCAGTGGGTGGAAGCTTGTTTCTGGTGCAACCAGGTTTAGTTCACAAACGACTGCTGATCCCCAAACTTTCATGCCATGGAAGTGGAAGTCTTCCATTTCTGCACCCAGGTTACAAAGAAAATGAATTACTTTTTCCTAGTCCTACTGATTCCCCAGTTCACCAAATGTTCTCCATGACTGCTTGCTCCCATCCATACACTGGCTCTGCACTTCACTTGGCAATAATCCTGCTCCCTGGGGAAAGAAGGACCAGACGACCTCCGAAGGTACTTTGTATCCACCACTTTAGGGATCCTATGCAGCACAGGCAAAACCAAGAGCGGTCCCTCGTCCATCCAACACAACATTAAGCATCTTGGCCCCATGCTGAACCAGGTTCATGGGTGTGCAAGGTAGGGGAGAGTGGTTCAACCAGGTAAAAGTCTGTGAGGCACCAAACTGCTGAATGAGCATCAGTTTTGTAAACTATTTGCAAATGCTTAGGTGTTCAAAGCATGGTTGTATGGGGCTCTGGGCAGCCTTATTGAGTAATCTGATTTAGTGACTGGTGACCTTGCCTGTGGCAGAGGGGTTGTAACTAAATGACCTTTGAGGTCTCTCCAACACAAGTCATTCTATGATTCTATGATTTTATGATTCCATGATTCTATGATAATAAAGGCAAACATGAGACAGTGTTCTCATCAGCCACTTAGACACTATATATTAGAAAAATAAGTTTGCACAACAGAAGAAAAATAGTTCTTCATACAGGTTTCAGCTTTGTCCTACTCATTTTCACAAGTTTTAACCTGCTGCTTCTACAAACTTGTCTTCACTTTCCCCATCTCTACTGGCACTCAGTTCAATGTGCTTACGGGCTATTGTGGGCATTGCTGTCATGACCTGTGCAGGAGTAATGAAACCATCTGCTGGGTCAGGCTGTCACTTCACATGCCAGTCCAGGCTCTGACTGCATGAGATCACACTGGCAATGTAGCCACAGGCCTCACGGCTCTGCCCTCAGATGATTTTAGGAGGCCACTGAGCTACAGGTGTTCTTTTACTGGATGGGGCATTAAGCTGCTGTTTGCAACACTTCTGAGCTGTAAAGATCACAGCTTTCTTTAATGAAAAAAAGATTGAGATATCTCACTTCTCATTGAAGAAATGTAAATTTTGTCTCCGTTTTCTGTCACATAACACAGTAAGCTGCCTTCTGAAGTGCATCTAAGGCCTCCTTCTGGCTTATAAAATGTGTCCAGAGACAGCTAAATGAGATAACAACATAGCTGTTTAGATCTTTTCCACCTACTACCTACATCCTTGGACTTGGGTGCATGAGTGAATTCAGGCAGTTAATCAAGATACTGGTTATCAGTTAAGCCTCAGAAATGGTTGGTGCCTGACAGTGCATATGTCCTTAGCATAAAGGAACTGCAAAGTAAATTGTGATAGCCAAGGTCCTAGTAAAAATGGAATTCTTTGCAGAGACAGTTGAAACACACACTTCTCTCTGGGTCAAGCTTGAGTCATGAACACGATCAGTTATGAAGTTTCATAGGATAGGCATCTTCAGTAATCCAGTTATTCCCTATCGTGTGCTCAGAACTGGGAATTCCTACGTTTGGAATGGTGACGTGAGGGAGGATTAAACTGGCTGTAACTGGTCTGCATAGAGGATTTGTATAGCTTTAGTTATGTCTACATGTAACCTTAACTAGAGACTTGGCAAATTCATTGGAAGTCTTTTAAATGAAGACTGAATTAGTCTCTCTAAAAATACACAGGCACTCAAACAGAAACTGTGAGCCTGGTGTAGAAAGTTTGATGGGAGCATCTTTCACCCGTGTGACACAGAAGATCAGCCCGGATGGCCACAATGGCATTAAAACCAGTTAGGATTCCCTGTGGTTCAGTAAGGAATACCTCATAACTAATACTGCCTTCCCATCCCATTGGCATCTGGTCTGATGTGCTGCAGGACTGCCAGACAGCAGTGTGCCTTCAGTCTAGACAAATGAATGGGAAAACCTGATGGCTTTGCAGAACAATGCTGAAACACATCAGCTTCCACTCCCTGATGCACTGGTATGTGGAACATTAAAGGCATTTAAAGCACAATCCTCAGCTCACATATACCCTCTGGACTGCAGAGCAGCATTTGCATTTCTTTCTGCACTGGTGACTTGCTCAGCAGTATCACATCCAAGCTCCCTGAGACCAAACTCCGTTGTGCTATCCATCCCTGCTCCAGAGAATTCCCCATGTTCTGCCCAACGTTTGCACTGGAATGGCATATGTAGGAAGCAGTTGTTATTTGAAGCAGAAGTATACCATAGAAATAAGTGTTTTCAAAATTTTACAATAGGAGACAGAGGCTGGGAAGGTATTCTTGTGTCTCAGATTTAAAGGAATTTTCTTTTTACTACTAACATTAAGCTTTACCGGGACTATGAAGTGAACTCAGTTTCTGCATTTTAGCCGGTATTTTGCAATTTTATCCCCCAGCCTACTTTTTTTTTTTAATTGAAACTTTCAGAACATACACTTTCTGTTCAGCTTTTGCAACTTCCTGAATGAATGAAATATCCCCTAACCCTGACCAGAAAACCCTTCCACATCTCTTTCAGAAATTCACTTCAGCAAATGTAACATCCCCACCAGAAGGAAACACCAGCTATAAAACATGCTGCAGCCTTCCTTTCTGTCTGGCTTGCTTCAGACTTCATTCATTAAAAAAAAAAAAAAAGAGAGAGAGAGAGAGGGAAAAAAAATGACAGTTGATTCAGAAAGTTGTAAGATGTAAACATTCGTCCACAGATGATGCATGGAGGGTTGGCGTTGCATATCTCTGGGGACAACATATGCCTGTCTTTCAAACTTGTCAAATCCTAACGGCCATTGTTATCAGTGTGCAGAAGCTTCCAAATTCCTACCTGTCACTGAAATTCTTAGAAAACAAGAAACCATAACAGACTGAGAAAATGTAACTATGTTCTGCCCTATCCTGTTGCTCGTGTCCCCAGCACTGACCGCAACCATTGTGCTTACTCACAGAGCCATTTTATTGATACCCTCACCATTTCTGGTTCCTTTTTGTGTTCACAAGGCCAAGGAAAGGTCTTGCTCTTTCCAAAGCCTGCAGACACTGTGGTGGTTTTCACCCTTCAGTCACTTCAGTGATATTTGTGGCAGCTTCTGGTCCTCCACAACTCTCAAGCCCTTGCTGTCCTAACCTACCCTATGTGACAGAGTAAGAAAGCGCTGTTATTGATAATTCTTCTAGTTATTACTATTAATGTTTCCACTTTACAAACATGTGAAAGAGGGAAGAGCAGCCTTCCTCCTCAGTCCTGCTCAGTATCAGAGAAGCAAAGTTTTGCTCAGCAGCCAGGGTTGGCACAACTGTCCTGGGAAAGAAAGAAAGAAAGAAAGAAAGAAAGAAAGAAAGAAAGAAAGAAAGAAAGAAAGAAAGAAAGAAAGTCACTTTCTCCTGCATTTAAGGCTTTGGGAGACCTCTCTGCCCAGCAAACTGGCAGAATTAATTTTTGTGTGCATAAGCTTGTGTGCATCCAGCCCTGGAGTGAGATTTGTAACTCTCCAGACCATTTCTCCCACTGCTCCCTAGCTCTATCTGTCCCCAAATAGAAAGGAATTCCTGGCACAAAGCGCACAGATCATGGGCCACTGCGAAGGTTCCCTGCAGCCTCCCTGCCGCTGGCCCTGCCTTCTGAATGGGCTCCGTGTCAGCAGGCAGCAGGAATTCGGAGAATGCTAAACTGCAGGTCAGTCCTCTTGGGAGGATTAATAAGGCATATGACTCACAGACAGAGCAATAGCCCTGAAGGCCAACCCAGGCTCCCCAAGTGAGGGCCCTGCTCTGGGCAGCAGGGAGGAAGCAGGACTGCCTTCCTCACACTGAGCACTTCCTATTTCTCATTGAGAAAAATGAGAGTGTGGTTGGTATCTGATAGATTATCTCTCCACAGGCAGAAGATGAGGCCAGGAGATGGGTAGGGACAGGGGAGGTATTTCTTCAATGACTTCAGTTTCCCACTGCGTGTGAAGGTTACTTCCCTCCATCACCTCCCTAGATCCTGTCACAAGCTTCCCGCTCTGAATGAAAAGCAGAAACAGCCTTTCTGAATGAAACCACTTCTTGCTTTGCCGTGCTGTAGCAGCTGGTAGCCCCTCCCCAACACAGGCCCTGCCACAGCACTTTTCAGCATTAAAATTCTCACATCTTTCTTGGAGGCAGCGGCGAGGCAGTGTCTGGGAGCTGCCTGTGGATTTTACTGCTAAAAATGTCAGTTTAGCCATGCCATGGAGGCCAGATTTGCTGGATGGTGCCACGCTGTGTGCATCTTCCAAAGCACACAGTGGAAGAATGTGGCCTGGTCCCTCTCCATCTCTCTTTCTTGATAAATCCCGCAGCCCTCAGAGTGGGTGTGAGGTCAGATGGTTGCACCCAAAGAGATATCTGACCAGCGCAGGGAACCCCAGGAGTCAGTCCCAAGCTCAATCTTAGAATCACAGAATCATCTGAGTTGGACCCTAAAAAATCATCTAATCCAACTTCTCCGACCGAAAAGGGGCACCTACAGCTAGAGCAGATTGCTCAGAGCCCCGTACTGCTTGACCTTGATTGTCTTCAGAGATGGAGCATGCAACACCTCTCTGGGTAACCTGTTCTGGTGCATCACTAACCGCTTGTGGCCACACTCCAGTGATAGGAATCATCCCGCCAGTTTTCAGGGATGGCAACTATGTCATGGAAACATCAAATTCTTCAGCTGCCAAGGGCTTCCCAACAGGGAGGAAAGCCTCTTTCACCTGATAACACACCTAAGTTATTTAGGGTGATTATTATTAACACATGTCATGCATTTGGGCCATCAGTAGGTGCTGGCACTGCTTTGAGAAGCTCTCACATGGTCAGGTGATGACCAGGAAGAAAGCAATGCACTCAGAGGTGATGGTATTCTCAACTGCAAAACATTTGTGGTAGGAAAGGTCATTTTGGTTTGTCTGTCCCTTTTACTTAAGAAATCATAGAACCCATACTATGGCTTGGGTTGGAAGGTACCTCGAAGATCATCCACTCCCAACCACCTGCCATGGGCTGATTACCACCCACCAGATCAGGACCTCAAGTGATGAGGCATCCATAGCTTCTTTGGGTTGTCTATTCTCACTACCTCCTCTGTGAAAAAAAATTCCCTTGACATCTAGTCTAAATCTCACCTCCTTTAGCTTAAAATTATTTCTCTTTGTCCTGTCACTATCCACCCATGTAAGAAGTTGATTTTTTCCTGTTTATAATATCCTTTTAAATACTGAAAGACAGCAATGAAATCTTCCCAGAGCCTTCTCTTCTGGTATATATATATATATATATATATATATATATTTTTCTTTATCTGGGTTTTTTTTTTTTTTTGTGGAGCATTCACAACAATAATGATTCAAAATTTGCTAATTGCCACTCAAGGGCTAACCTGAGCTGCCAGAAAGATGGCAGAGGACAGTCAGGAGGAATCCTCTTTTGCTCTGCTGCTTCTGGCACCAGGGTCCTGCTGAAATACCACGGCCTGGCCCTGGCCCTACTCACTGACACATCACATCCACTAAATGCAAAAGAATCATTCCCAATTGATCCTCACATAAAGAAAAGCATATTCACTCTCCATATATTTCCTGGAGATTTTCAGTTACAAATATTCCTTTGTACAATAAATAATTGCAATTAAATCCATGAACTAAGGAAATCTCCTTTCTCCTTCTCAAGAACTTGGTGTCCAAAGCTGAGTACCAGTTGGAATAAATACACCGGAAGCTTAACATAGCTGCCCTTATCTATGTAGTGCAGAACTGGATAACTTCACATTTGTAAGCTAACACCCAAATCTTATTCTTGCCTGACAATACATGACCATACAACTTGCCAGATAAGCAACTACATTTTCAGATGATAATGCACGCACAGAGAGTGACAATGCATCTGCTTGTGTTAAATTTCATTCACAAATTATTAAAGTAATGCTTAAGAAGAGTAGGAACTGCTATGCTGGATTAGACTTGAAGTCCAGCAGCTCTATGTGCTCTCCTGAACTTTAGCCTCAGGCAGATTAAGGGAAAGATTGAGGGGGTAGATTAACCTTTAAATAAGAGAATAGGTTATGCAAAGAATGATCTCTTTTCCATCAGTTAGCTGATAGCAGCCTTCCTGATATCATCATATAAAATAGCTGTAACTCCATGAGTTATCTAAGTCTTTACTTCTTTTTCTAAAGAAGATGTTTTTTATTTTTTCACTTCCATAACATCCACTGGCAATGAGTTCTGCTATTCAGTCCTGTACCCTGTGAAAATAGTGTTTTCTTTTCTTTGCTTCAGATTTAAACCCATAACTTGACAACCCTGGGCTGCAAAAGGAGCTCACTGGAGGAGGTGCTGGCACTGACTGAACTGAACTGCCCAAAATGGCACAGAACTGTAAAGGTGGGCAGGGAGCCTGTCACAAAAGACCTCATTTGCTGCTATTTAATTCATGCAGTTGATTTCTCAGCAGTGTGGAACTGAGGCAGGCAGGAAGTTTTGGTCTAAATGGCTGCATAGGTAACTTAACCTGGCACTTGCTCACTGTAAACCAGCATAAACCAGCACCATGGCCAGAAGAAGCAGTTCTTCTCCCCAAGAACTGCTGAGTCAAGACCTGCTTGTATGGATTGGTATGGGCAGGGCAGGAAAAAGCATAGCTACTGAGAGAGAGAGATGGGTTGATAGCTGGTCTAGATGATCTTAGTGGTCTTTTCCAGTCTCACTGATCCTGCGATCCTATGATTATCTTGGTGACAATGCTAGCTCTTGCTAGCTTACAGTAAGCTTGGAAATGCAGTGTCTGCTTGGTTGTGTGCCCTTTGATCACAAAGAAGCCCAAGGGTCACCCCATTGGAGCAAATGGACAGGCTCTGGAAGCCCTCCTGATGACTTATGGTCCATGCAGAGGCACTTGCTCCCCTTTGATTTGTCTCCAGCAGTTTTTCCTCAGATCTTCAGAACTGCATTTTGAGCAGTTAATATACTTATTAGGAAATAACTGTTCTTTATTGGCACTGAATGAACCTCTTAGCCTGGCTGAGACTTGGGAATGTAATATGTCATTTACAAAGCTGTCCCAAGAGAGTACAGACAGATTACAAAAATATGCCTTGTATTCGCTCCATTTAAATGAGTAAAATGACAGCACTACGATTATGCATTGAATTTACATGCTGAATGGTCACACTTAGAAACCTGACAAATTACACTGGAAAAATGAAATAATATTACCTTAGAGCAGGGACACTATCGAGTGCAAGAAAAACAGAAGAGTAGAAGGAAAACTGCACATACCAAGATAACCTTATCTGCTTCACATGAATTGCAGAGTTTTAAGAATGGTGATTTACAGGTATATGGGGCACAGCCCTTACTGCAAGTGAGGCAACTCCCAGCTTTGAAATACTAAAAGGAAACAAGAAAATTCATTCCTCTTTAAACATTAGCCACTGATCTGAATTGGGTTTAATAAGCACGGGGATCTGGTTACACAATTGTTCCTGTCCGTTAAAAAAACAGCCCTCGTGATAGCTGACATTTTTAATTCAGCCCATGCACATTGAAAACAATACCCTGCATATTGCTTCACAGAGCTGAAATACGTTCCTACACACCCCGTGTATAACCCATGCTGGGTCTGCAGTAATTCAATCTACACCCAATTTTAGTATAAAATACGCTATGTGATATCATTAGCCTGGAATAACGCTGGTGACTACACAGTGACAACTTGTAACTAATCTCCACGCATTTCTCATCAGAAAACAAAACCTAACAACATGCCATTTAGGAAAACATCCACCAAATCCACTGAGACACATTGCCCTGAGCCACAATCGTGACATTTCTTTTTTTACAAGAAAAACAGTTACAAGTTAAAAGCAAAGGTTAACTACTGAGTCAGATGCTTGACTTTGCTAAGATGTTGGTTCCAGGCCTTTGTCCTTCTCCACAAAAAAAAAAAAAAAAAAAAAAAAAGTCCATCTCTGATCTCATTCAGAGTTGTAGCCATCTAACTTCTCTGGTCTCAATTACTTCTGTTGTGATGGAAATGAGAGCAGGGTCAGGATGAGGGAAAAGACTGATGCCCCAGACAAAGTGCTGGGGAAATGACAGAAGCAGTTTATGTCAAAGCTCTTCCCTCCTTTTTTAATGTTGGTTTACAGAAGGCTCATAAGGTTTCCCCAGCTCCGCTAGCCAGCAGTGGAAGAACACAGGCCCACCGCAGTTCTGCTCAGACATCTTTCTCCTGTTGCTTAGAAGAAAGCCAAAGAAGTGAAAATGAAGTTATTTATTCACTGAGCGCCATTAAGAGCTGACATGATTGACAGCACGGTGCAGAAAGGTGCAAACTCATTAATCAATTGACTTTCCTCCCTGAACGGCAGTTCAGAGCAGATCTGGAGAGGAGCACAAAGGTGGTTGTGGCTTGCTAGGGCAACAGCTCCCTCTAATGATGGCTGAGTTCTTCCGAAGCAAGGAGAGAGCCTTGCTTCGACTTAGGAAATGTGTCAATAAGATCCAAAGGAAGCAGCTCGTCTCCATGTAATCTGGCACCCAGATGGAGCAGGACCCTTCATTTACTGGTCAGTCCTTACTGACAACGAGCAATAAAAGATATTTTAACAGGAGGAACAGATTAGGAGTTGAACTGCTGTAGTCACACACATGCACGTTTTTACGACAGCCTTAGCAGCTAGAGCTGACTTTCTTTTAGTCACTGATGGATGTCAGCCCATTACCCACACGGAGAAAACTAAGCAAGCAGCAAAGCTCCCTGTGAAATGAAAGAAAAAACAACTGCTATAGTGATTTCATAGAAGGAATGCTCATTGCATAGGTTGGAGAGGGGAATTTCTGAACAGTCTATATTATTTTTTGACCTAACTGCCAAACAGTATTCCATCTTTAAGAAAAGCTTTTTTTTCCCCTCTTTTTAAGCTCTTCTCATAACTCTTTTGAGCTTGATCTCATATCTAGAGTAATCAGCAAGAGTAAGCCAGACATGATTTTTGGTGATCCAGGTGTGGAGCCTGGAATTGAACTCAGTGATCTTCATGGGTCCCTTCCAACTCAGAATATTCTGTGATACTATTATTCTATTTCTGATGGCCTCAGGGCTGACAGCAGTTCTTCATTTACATAGCCAGGGAGGAAAATAACAAATAAGTAGAGCTGGAATTGATGCTGTGGATAAGGAAGACCAAACAACTCATCACATGCACAAGTTCCTTGGTTTTTAGTCTTTCCTTTGTTAATGACTTTGGCTATTTTACAAGGTTTCCTTTCCAAATTACTTTTGAACTTTTAACATCTTGCTCTATCAAGGTTTCCAACTATGCAGCACTACTACTTTTATCTATATTAGCAAGTGGTGTATGGCGACCACTAATAGTTTAAGTGGTCTGAGATCACCCTATTTATCTGTAGGAACTCAGGATGACTAAGTCAAGCTTTTCTCCTTAAATTTTTGTCCCCAGTCAGCCAAGATAACCTGTAAGAGCAGGGCAGACCATGGCAACTGCATTCCTAAGTCTGGTACCAAAAGGTAGCCTAGATTAATTGTGGTCTGTAGGTCACATAGGATCCTTTACATCAGAGCACGGTGGAAGCAAAATGGTTGTGGTCTGGCACAACAACAAATTGACCTTGCACCCTTTGGATGCCAGTACTTCACACCACATCTGCTGGAGACCATCCATTGGAAACCACCATGGCCTGCCAGGAGGGGATCATGTTCAGCAAATCGCCTCAAAAAAAACCCTCTCCTATCTGAGCAACTGCTATCTGTGTTGAAGACATATGAAACCCAAAGAAGTTAAAAACTGCCTCCTGAAGACCCCATGACCTCCACCTTGAAGCAGATCTTTTAATAAATGTCTGACTGTATAGAGACTGCAGAAGTAGGTATTTAATTAGAAATTGTAAATTCCTTAGAAATAAGTGAGTTGTGTGGGGAGTGGGGAGATGCATGCTTCTATGAAGTCTGGAAACCTCCAATTTAAATTTAAGGGCGCTCTTTGTAAGTAGTTTGCAGCATGTGAAGGAATTTTTGTCCACCTTTCAAAAGAAAAATGTATGTAACAATCAAACATCAACTTCACTCACCTGGTTTCCAAATTCAGTCTCTTGCTTGGGTTTGGAATGGAAATCAGAATGTAAGGATCAGTCTTATTTAGAGTAGTTCACTCAAGAAAGAAGGGCTTTTAATAAACTGTGGAACAAATCCTTGAAAGAAAAGGGTCAGTCTGTATGATAACACTACTTTCTGCTTTCAAAATCAATGAATCCTAGAAAATGCGATCATATCAGTCATGGAGCTAACTGATTGCATGTTTACCTTGCACATCATTTAGAAAATCAGATGCAACTACAATGAGCATCACTGCACAGAACGCTCCTGTAGAGAAGGCAAATGAGCCAACATCCTCTGTCTGTCCCTAAAAAACAGCACAGCTCTCAGCGGGCACTGCTATTGAGGTATGAGGAAAGTGAGAACAAATAATGAGCAAAGAATGTAAATACCAGGCAGTCCAATTGTGAAAGGGAGCTGGTTTCAACAAGCCATGTTTTGACTGGAGTTCTTGGAGGAAAGAAGCAATCATGTTATCACAAAGAGACACCAAAAAGCAACCCACAGTTACTGCAGCTATTTTGAATCATTCATCTCAGCAATTCAGCTCCTCTCCTTAAAGGAAAAGGTTAATGTGGAGGTGACAGTCCTGCAAGGCTTACATTCACCATTCCAGCTAACGCCTGTTGTATCCTATTGTGCGAAACATGTGATACATGTTTAGTATCAGACAATTTTGCCATCCTAAAGTAATGTGAAGCTTCAGTAGAGACTGCACTCACAGTACTGCCTTTCCTTTTGAGATCACTGAGCTCTGCACAGTGTGAGAGCTTCTTTTCTTAACTCTCCTTCCGAGATGAAGACATGGTTAAGAAAGTTATACCATGCGTTTCTCTGATCCTGACCAAAATATCAAGGTCCAGAACATTTCCTAGTATTTATATTCATTTTTCAGTTCATAAGCAACAGAAATCATATCATAATCTATGTATTTAAACAGGTCAGTTTATTTTGTCTCATGTTGGATATCTGCCTGTGGGAGCATCATCTTCCCATACTGTACTGGGAACAAGCTTTGAGTTTGGTCCATCCTGGGACCCAACTAGAAGTAGTTTGTGCACTGCAGCAATTTTGTAAGATTTTTCTCTGTGTGCAGGCCCACACACAGTGGTATAACTGGAGCAGTAAGGCACCACCTAGAAGGGGAAGCCGCATCCCAAGGGGCACAGCATCAGAGCATCCCATCCAACAGGAGGAAAGGAAGTCAGCACTGCACTGAAGATTGTAGGTACTCTCAAAAGGGAGAGCCACCATGCATAGACATGGGAGGCATCAGGTTAGACGTGTCTGAAATAAAGGGTAGCATAACAAGAAGCAGGGCAGATTTACTTCTTTCTGAGACCTGTTCAGCTTAAGAGTGAGTACTGCAGTTGCTGTTTGCCTTCACTACAGTGAGAGAACTCTCCTAGGCGGTCTGTGGAGCTGATTCTGCTGTGGTAATGATAGCTCCTCATGTTTATGAGCAGTTTTAAAAGCCCAGCCTAGCAATGCCAAATCACTTGTCCAGCTTTGCTGCAGACAAAATAAAATAGCTCTAGCAAGATAAGCATATCCTGGAAGGCTGGAATTTTCCAACAGAAAGGTCCAAGTCTCTGTTGGTGGCAATTGGCAGAGCTGTGCTCCACTCCACAGGCAGATGTCAAATGACCACAGTAGGGATTTTGGCTGTAGAACAGCAGTTATAACAAATGACTCTGCGAAGCTTTTTATGCACTTCTTCCAAAGTTTTCCAGCCTGTCCTGCCCCTCCAGAGCACTCCAGAACTGGGATTGCTCTTATCAACTTGATGAGCCAGCAAAAATCACATCAAGAACGTTCACCGCCACCCTCAGTGATATGAAGGGAGCAGCAGGAGAAATTTCATCTATCTTTTCCAGACAGATCCCATTGCTTTAGTTCCTGAAATGCCAGCCTGGGGGAAGAAACCATATGTCTGGATCAGGCCTCTCATGAGGAAGGCTGGCATAGCGATGACAGCAAAACTGAGCACAAAAAAATATGAGTAGCTTTTGTTCTTCTGAGGGCTCCCAGATGGTTGTGCCTTTCCACCCCTCTGGGAAATCAGTGTTTGCAAAGAGACAATAATCACAGTGATTCATTACCAGGCATAGGCTCACCAAAGGATGCTAAAGAAGATATAGCACTTATGGATGTACATGGCTTGTGCTTGGGCTGACAGTCATGCTGCTCCACCAACTCGCTGCTAGTGAGGCCTCCTCTTCATACAACATTGTTCTGACATTTCCTGTGCCCAGGTGTTATGTAGGCCACATTGCTTGTTTCATTAAATCCCTCTGTAATGTGTATTACCAGATTACCTTGTATGTTTGGCCTGGGTATCCTGGATTGCTTTGTCCCAAAGGTACAAAAATACACAGATCCAAGAAGAATCTTGCTTCTCTGTTGCTGAAATGGTCAGCTGCTGCTGTGTTTGCCTGGCAGAATTGGTAGTGGAAGTGAGCAGGAGTCAGACTTGTCAGTACTTGGCCATTTCGTGAGTTCGCCTTATTACATCAATTCTAAACCGGAACTCTCTGAAAAGTACAAAAATAGTGTGTCAATGTCCCTTTGTGTGGTGGAGCATTGTGGCCTTCCACCAGTTAATCTGTAATTCTTTACAGCCCAATTATACTCAGAATATTTCTTTGATTCCTCGGGTGCCTGGTGATACTTTCAGCTGCCTACCTGCTCTTAGCTGTCTGTTCCCAGCACCCAGTGAAGGGCAGGTTCACACACAACAACTTCCAGCATGATTTTACTGTATTATCCTTAAGTAATCTCTGCAGGAAGTAAAGAGCCATTCCTAGAACCAGATCATTAGCTGGCAACCCAAACTTCACACAAAAAAGCAACATTACAGTGGTAATGAAAGCAATAGAAAAACAAAAATCTGTGAACATTTTATTGCCACTGGAGCCATCAGCATCCACAGAGCATACGCAGAGCTGTCAGCAATGCCTCTCCTCATTTGGGACCCAGTCAAAACAAAGGTCCAAGTTAAATTTCTTGCCTGACCATTGCATCAAGTTTTAGTTTCATTTTCAGCAGTGGCCTGTCACTGATTACGTTATGAAATTCACTAGACAAGAGCAAATTGCAGTTATTTCCTTGATGGAGCTGAGTGGTGCTATTGCGGAATAGCCAGGAGCAACCAAGGAAAAAATGCCCATGAGAGGCTGGTGTAACTCCACCAGGATCACAGCCAAGCAGTCACAGGACAAAGCTGCAATGTGAAAGATGCACTGACAGATCACGGGGCAACTTTGGAAACAGAAGGGTGCTTTGCAAGGCCTGATCTTTTGGGTTTTTGAGAAACAAATGTACATAAAAGCCTCAAGGAAATGGAAAAAACTGAGAGACTAACTACACTACAAAGCTTCTCCTGCTGTAGCTGTGTTATAATAGAAGCTGGTGGCATCTTCTATTGTTATTAGTGGTTTAAAAAGGAAACATGCCATTTCACATCACCCAATTCCCACCTCCCACTGCCATTAACTGATTCATTTCTTATCTCCTCACAGTAAAATTAATGTCAGAGCAATTATACAAATGTGCAGATGATGCAGGTTTTTTTTCCAGAAAGCATTATATGGAAGAAGGTGCCAAGATCTTCATTACAGGCTGCCATCTCACATGCTAACAGAGAAATAAAAGAAACATTTTTTAAAATCTCGAGGGAAGCTATGCTTCATTCCCACAGAGTGGTTGTGATTGAGCACATGCAGTTTTCACAAGGCAATGGTTTTCTTTGTGGGAATACTTTGAACAGTTTCCCACAGAAAGGAGCCTCTATGCCGGAAAATTCGAACCCGTAGGCTAAGGAACCCAAATTCAGGGTACAAAATGTGCATGCTCTGGTCCTGACTGCATTGGATAAGGGCACAGCGTAATTCTCACAAACCACAACTGACAAGGTGCACTGGAAGATTGGAGGGAACTTGTTTCTTCTGTTAGTAACCACAGGAGTTTCTTGTGGTCGATAATTCTGAGAACAGGAAGCTGGACAAGCCGTAGGTACGGGAGATTCTTGCTGCCTTTTGGGTTACCCACCCAGCCAGAGCTCAACTGATTAGAAGGGTATCGGAGTTACATAATGGCATTTCTGGGCTGTTTTACTGTAAAGATGTGGAGGGCCTCTTAGAAGCAAGGATTGGGAGTTGTAAATAGCAAAACCACAAGAAATTGAATTTAAATGGTAAAGCATTTTCATTAATTTATGAAATATAGAACACATAGTAAAACACTTGTATAAGTAAAATATTACAAGAAAGCATCTAAAACCTTCTGAATTCATTGGTGTATTTAAACTATGAGTTCTGTTTTTAAAATGCCAGTAAAATTGCTTTGGATCCCTAGTGATCCATCTCTCCTAACATTAGACATCTGAAATATTGACATCTATCTCTGATCTAATCTCGGAGAAATCCTGCAAAAGAAAATTAAAAGCCCATGAAAAGAAATGTGCACTTTTAAGATGTTCTAAGAATGACACTTCTTGATAGTTTGCGTCAAATTCTTCTGTGGTCTCCAGTGGCTATCAGAAGTGTGTGATTGCTAGCCCAGGTGCAGATATCTGTTCTCTGAACTTCTATACTTACCTAGAGATATCCCATCCCAAATGCCCTAACATACATCTAACAACAGTATAATAATGGTAACTTTCAACAATATTACTAAAACTGATTCAGCTTCCTATAGGAAGTCCTTTTCTGTGTTTTCAGAAGGCATCAACAACCTTCAGATTCCTTGTCAAACTGATGTTTTGTGCAGTATGCAGCCAACAAAGGCCATAAAAGTCATGTTTTAGTATGCCGGTAGCTGTCAGAAGGCATTGCCATCCCTTCCTGTGGAGGCACTTCATATCATTTTCACAGCAAGGCAGTGGTGTAGCTCAGGTAGATTTGAAAACACAGTGGTGAACCAAAATCAACTTACAGCTAAAAATGACCATGAACTATCAAACTACCTGAAGACAGGTCAGAGGAGAGTCAGGCTTCATACTCATTCCTGACTCCTAAAGCCAAGTGCGGCAAACGTTCTGCTAATGTACTTTTTTTTTCTTTTTAGTTCCCTGAAAAGGATGACTTTGAAAATACTCATATCTTCAAATGAGCACCCAACTCTTAAAAAAGGGTTGTAAGCTCTCCAGTGTGCCTCTTTCCTGTTACGTCCTTCATCTTAAAGAAGTCTCCTTTAATATACCTCCTATGACATTAAAATGATATATGTATTTCAGATAACAATATCTACTCACATCAATATGAAAAAAAAACATCCATAATCACACTGGATATTGAAAAGCTGCAACTGTTTGGAGATTTTGTGTCACTTTGAGAGACAAAACTGTTATCCTCTGAGCTCAAAATCTATTGAAGAGGTTTTTCTGACGCACTCTAAAATGATTTATTGTAGGTCAGAGGGCAGTCACAAGAGAAAAAGATTAATCGCAGAGGAAGAGAGAAGTTTTTTCCCTTGATCTCTCCCTCTCTCTTTCTCTTTTCTTTTTTCCCCTTGAGCAAACAGCTCACTTGTAGGGTTCTACAGATTATTTAGGATTCTAATTTCTACAGTGATCACATATTTTGGGGATTGCTTACACTTATTTTACATCAGAAGAAGCAAAAGAAAAAAATCAACCAATGGACGGTAACAAATAATCAGTTGAGGTACTGTGAATACAGTAGTGTTAGTGACGGGTAAAAGTTCTATGCCGGTGAAGAGAAAAGTATAAACGTTTGCAGTTTACTCTGAAAACATAGCCCAAAGGGATTCTCATAAAAATGCACATTATGGCCCCACAGATGCCACTCCAATTCATCATGATTAATGTTATCACAGGCAATCCCAAGGGTTGTGGTAATGATTGGCTACTTTTCATGAAGAGCTGTGAAATGGCTTTTTTGCTCTGCATGCTAAACACAGAAATCATTTAAGTGCAATAGATTGAGCAAAGACAATTACCTTCACTTACAAAGCCTGCAAATGTTTTCTTCCTTCTTTCTATTGTTAATGAAGAGCATTGTCTTTCACTTCTCAGGGAATTAGACATGTAGATACCATTGCCCATCAGGAGAACAGCATGTCAGATTCCTCAGTAGCTATATTCAAAACATAACTCTACCTAATAATTTATATGTGTAGTACTAACATACTCCAAGTCTCATATGAATACAGTGGTTTTGTATACATTACAGTGACAACAAATGAGAGGGCTTTTATTAACCAGATGTTATCAGCCTAGCTGTAGTATCTAAAAGTCACAAACAAAACTGTAGATGAACTTTCAAGAGACAAAATCTTTTCCAAATTGTTTTAAGTTCGAGTCCTCAGAAGGGCCTTAGTGTGGAAGGTGTCACAGAAGTCACAAAAATGACACACCAGCCAATGACAGAGACAGTTACAAAACACCTGTCTCTAGCAATGAAGCGAATCTCCTGTGTTAGCTATGATTTTGGTGGTGCTTCGGATTCCCACTTTTTCTTTACATGTTAGGCATCTGGTGCTATGCTTTTTCTGGCACAGTCTGATCTCAAAAAACATTTGAGAGTGCTGAGAGTGTGCAGCGCAAGATCTGGGTAAACACTTTTCCAGAGATCGGTGCATTTTCTTCCCTGAAATGGTGGTCAGGCAGCGGAATGGGCTAGTGTTCAAGGAACTTTTGGATGTTGTGTTGAGGGACATAGTTTAGTGAGAACTATTGGTGATAGGCGGATGGTTGGACTGGATGATCTTCTATGTCTTTTCCAATCTTGGTGTTTCTGTGATTCTGTGACAGTGAGATTCACCATACATGGTAATTAAGATGGGTAAGCATCAGCATAAGCATGAAGCCAGCCTATAATTCTCTTCCCAGATCCACACAGGAACTCTTCACTTTTGGCCCATACAACATTCAGACAAAGCAATCCAGAAATAAATTCATCATTTCCATTCAGATGAGTTGATAACAGAGGCAAAAATATGGATTTCTAGAACTACTTTATGCACTTAAATTGCAATTTCAGGTGCATTGTCATTACAGTCTCTGCTATTTTTGCTCTAGGTAATGTGTGGTACTTATTTGTTGGCTTGAACAACATCTGACGTGGAATGATATCACACCCTGACCGAAAGTAGGAATAAATTGAGATTTCTTATGCAAACTAGAATTTTATTCAAAGGTCAAACTGACAGTCATCCAGAAAAGTTATCTAGGTCCTCTCTGTTGGACTGGACATTCTCTAAAGAGAACAAAACATCCTCCAAAATGGCTTTTGGACTACAGGTACTCAGTCACGGTGTTAAATATGGACATAAATACAGGCATATATAACATTTCTTTGATTTGAATCTTGGTGAACAATGGAAATATACTGAATGGCAGAGTGAAAGGAAGACCACATGAATACTAGTTTCCAAAAATATGTTTCCCCCTGCAGACAAACACAAACAAACAAAAAAAGAAGTTGAAGATTTTGTGTCTCCAGAATGAATCTAGGAAGAATGGTGCCAACAGTCATCAGTTTTCTTCATATATCTGTAACAAGATGGAAAAGTATTTCTCCATGTTTTCTGATTGTACAGTATGTCCGCAACCGCAACTGCTATCAGTGTCTTATTTTCTTCATGATAGATCATCACAGCATACCTGGAATATTTCTTATTGATAGATTGTGGGTTTGTTTGTTTGTTTGTTTGTTTTGTTTTGTTTTTTGTCTACTGGAAAATACCTGAGTAAATAATTTATTCTCTCAGATTTTCAGTAATGAAATAAATAATTCAATATAAGCTAGTAAAAGACTTGTCTCCTCTCTCTGAAATGTATTTTACACTGGTTGCAGGTATAATGAAATTATAGCAAAGTCAGTCCTCATCCACCAGTGACCATAGTTTCCTAAACATTGTTGTGCTACTAATCTCTCATCGCCTGGCTTTTGGAACTTCAAACACGTTTTTTGATAGCACATTTATGGTAACCCAACTATTCCACTTTGTGGTTGATTTCTTATGGGAAAACTAGAGACAATCTTTTCAATGCAAAATTCCATTAATGTGTTTCCCCAGTATTACATGATGTACATCAGGCAGCAAGTCTGAAAACACTAAGATGGTCAAAGGGAAGGGAAGAGAGCCAAGTTAGTCACAGTCCAAGAGGAACCCCTGCTGACCGCTGGAGGAATAGCAGTGAGTGCTGAGAAAATTCAGTTCTTGCTGAGCCAGGCAGAAATTGTGTTAATGTGATTTAAGCAAAAAAAGAGTTGAGAGTTCAAAAACAGTTGGAAAATGAAATACTAATTCAAGTGCATTCTTTTATAAGCCATAAACTAGAAGACGTGTTTGATCCAATGATCATTTGATCTTTACCTTCACCAACCACCCAAGATAAACCAACCACCTAAGATAAATCCGTCTGATACTCATCAGACAGACATAACAAACTAAAAGATGAACATTTGATGATTTCATATTTACTTGATAAAACTATAGGAAACATCACTTGTGTGTAATGATTTCATTTCCTTGATGTTCTATATATTGCTGTTTGAATATTCTGTTCTTCTCTTTCTCCCTTTTAGTTCTAACAGATCGCTTTTATTTCATCATAATTCCTTATGAACATATCTGAAACTTCTGAAGGCAGATTTCCCCAGCACTGCAAGCATGGAACTGGAATTCTCAAATGATATTCCAAAAAAATGTTCTTTTTACATATAGGCAGAACAATCTTGATTCTATTTGCTTAGGACTCGCACCATTCTGATAGTGCACATAAAGTAGAATAATTATGGATTTATCTAGACTATCTGAAAAAAAGAAAGGGAGATTCAACTGTGCATCCTCTTCTAGTGACTAATATCAAAAATGAAATCTGTGCCTCTGGAGAGAATAAAGCCTGGTTTCCATTCAGTGGGCTCAGCTCTCCCACAGGGCCACAGGCAGTGTGTGATTTTTGTACCTAATGAAAGATACACCCGTGCTGCCACAGATGATGTATTGCCTAAAGGATCTTCAAAGCAGATGGATAGGCTAGAAGCCATGGTGTTCTTCAGACTCCCTGGCTTCTCACATGAACTTGAAACATATGGGATTATAATCAAGATAAAATGGAGAGCATCACTGCATTTACACACTCATTGTCTCATCACTTGTTTACATAATACCTGTTCCACCTAAATATTATTGCTCAAGTATACATACATTTCATGACTACATACATACATACATTCCAAGACTACATGATCATAGAATCATAGAATCAATCATAGAATCACTGAATCCTTAGAGTCAGAAGGGACCTCTGAAAGCCATCTAGTTCAACACCCCTGCAATGAACAGGGACACCACAGCTATAGCAGGTTGCCCAAGGCCTGATCAGCCTCACCTTGAATATCCCCAGGGATGGGGCTTCCACCACATCTCTGGCAACATGCTCCATTGCCTCACCACCCTCACCATAAAAGACTTTTCCTTATATCTAACCTAAATCTACCCTTTTTGAGCTTGGAACCATTTCCCCTTCTCCTATCACCACAAACCCTGCTAAAGAGTCAGTCCTCTTCTTTCCTGTAGGTACTGAAAAGCCATTCTCAGGTCTGCCCAGAGCCTTCTCTTCTCCAGGCTGAACAGCCTCAGCTCTCTCAGCCTGTCCTTATAGGAGAGGTGTTCCACCTCTTGGATCATTTCTGTGGCCCTCTTCTGGATGTGCTCCAACAGGTGTATATCTCTCCTGTACTGAGAACTCCAGATCTAGATGCAGTACTCCTGGTGATGTCTTACCAGCACAGAGTAGAGGGGCAGGATCACTTCCTTCATCCTTGCTAATTCCTTGACCAGGCTACTTTTGATGTAGCCCAGGAAAGGGTTGGCTTTCTGTGCTGTGAGGGCACATGGCTGGTTCATGTCCAACTTCCCATCTACCTGTATCCCCAGGTCCTTTGCAGCAGGGCTGTGTTTGATCTTTTCATCCCCCAGCTTGTATTGGTAGTGTGGGTTGCCTTGACCCAGGAGCAAGACCTTCCACTTGGATTTATTGAACTTCACATGGTTCACTTGGGCCCACTGCTCAAGCCTGTCTAGGTCCCTCTGGATGACATCACGTCTCTCTGGTTTGTTGACAACAGCCCACAGCTTGGTGTCATCAGCAAACTTGCTGATAATACCTTCAAGAAATACAGTATACAGTTTAGGAAAAAGTAACAGGAGTCTGTACAGTCAGTGTAACCAGGAGGGACTGTAACCATAGATTAGATACAGACTATACCATCTTTTGAAATTTTGCAGGTAAAATTCAGTTTATTTTTCCTGCAGGTGAAATTGAAAAGTTAATTAAAAATTAAAGTTATTAAAGCTTCATCATGGGAAACCCTTGAGAATTTTCCTAAATAATATGCCATATTACCACTGCTTATAAAACACAATAGAACAGAAAAGCTAAAACCTAAGGACACTTTTAAATATAGATTTTTAAATTAATATCAGTAACTAACTCATCTTTCCTTAGTCTGTGTCACATACTAATAATAAATTTTTTTTTTTTCTACTTTGCTTTCACCTCTGAAATAAAAGCAAACTAACTTCTCCTAGGGAGTAAAAGATCCAAGTTGCACTCAATGCATGTCACTCAAGAGAGCCTGAGCTAAAATTCTAAAATTGCAGAGCACATTTCTGAGCCCAAGGAGATGGGTTGCACAACCTCAGGGCTCACTTTATGTGGCGAGAGTCTAGTGGGAAGTAAAAGTGCAATTTTCGTAAATAAATAAACTACTTCTCTTTAGACTGCTGCTTGTTCTTATAGCTTCACACCAACTAAGCACTGAACAGAGCAGGAATGTCCTAGGCATCCAGAACATTGGAGAAACTCCCATGATGTTGGAAAATCTTAAGTAAAGTGGAAAAGTTTGGACAAAAATATGTCTCAGAAAGTCAAATCTGAAATGAATGCAAAGATCTGGGAGGAGAAAGCCTCTGGAGGTGGCTGCACACTCACAGCGTTACTAATATCAACAGCCATTCTTTGTTCTTGTTGAAGTATGAAGAAAGTATGTTTATGGATAGATGCAATTAATGTACAACTCCAGCTGTTTAAAAGGGAACATGAAGTTACCTTGCATATCCTTAACAAGTTATTTCTTGTGGAACAGCTGAACCTGGATGTCCTTATCCACAGAAGAGCCAGTGGTTAGTGTACTCAGAGAGTACACTAGAGCTAGTCAAACAAATGTGAGCTAAGGTCACCTTAGCTCTGAATGGGAGCTTCTGTCCAGGCATTTAGTTCCACTTATTAAGCCCATTTCCGTTTCAGATCTTTCTTAGTCTTAGATTCTTCTCCTCATCTCCTGATATCCTGTGGTCGGGGTGGAGACAGGAATAGCTCATTAACTTCAGTGAGTGAAATGCCATTTAACCACAGCCTTCTTTATCCTATTTGTCCAAATTTAGTAACACCCATCTTATTGCAGCCTCAATGTTAACATTCAATTTGTCCCTTACTCACTTTATTAGTGTATGATCAACAGTTTTCGTTTCCAGCCTGCTCTAGCTGTATGAGGTTTTCTCATGGCATACTACACATTTATGGTATTAGGGTCTTTGCTAAGACTAAGGGAATTAAAGGTAGACTTTTAATGAGAGAAGCAGAAAACTTGTTTGATAATATACACATAAATTCAGAGCAAGCTGGAGATGAGATTATGATCAAGACAGCTGAAAAACGTCATTCTTCTAGATGAAAAAAATTTTTGCAAGATCTTGTGATGATGACAAAAATATCACATGAGAACTCAAAAAGATGGGAAAAAAAACCAAAATGAGGTTTTGAGAACAGAGTTGTGACTGTTGAATCAACTGTGTCATTTGGAGAGCTTGTGGAATCCTTAATTTGAGGTAAAAAGTGTAACAGAGAGCCAAAAGAAATAACAAGATTGCAGAAAAGATTCTAACTTCAATTTGGTAAAGGCAATTAGAGCATAAGTGGAGAACATCACTTGCTGATTGAAAGCTCTGAAGGAAAGTAGATCCCATTCAGTGGATTGAATTACTCAAAAGAGCAAGTTGAAGAAAACTGAAACCTCAAAAAGGAGAAGGCAAGCTGCACACAAATGTTTGAAGCAAGGAGCGTGAGGGACTGCACAACAAATGGAAGGAAATAATCCAAACTGATATTTAACAAAATAATTTTACAAAAGCGTTCAGAAAAGACGGAATATACCAAAGATGTTCTAAAATACGTTACTTCTACACAAGCAAGCATAATTTGGTTTCAGAATGATTCAAGATATAAACGGAGGAGTTTTTCACCAATAACACCCCCAGATCCCTTGTAGGTGTTAGTTTGATGTTATTGCACAGATCAGTCTGATAACTGATTTACAGTATTGAGGGTGAGGGCAGAACCACTCCCATCAGTGTTCAGCACAAACAGGGGACGACTCACAAAGAGGTGGCATGCAGGCTGGAAAGGTAGGGTCAGGCTGCCCAGGCTTTTCCCTGCAAGAACGGTATTACCTCAAAAAATCCTTTGCTTTTAGTAAAATCTCCACTTCTTAGATTAAGAAAACACTTTGGATAGAAGGATTGATACTTACACATTAGTCTCTCCTGGCCATGTCCTCTGTTCTCCTTGGGTTTGTCTTGAAAGGTTGTTCTGTTTCTTCCTTAGGCCTATCCAGTCTCTTCATAGTCTTGGTAAATGCTGCAGCCTAGCAAAAGCCACAGCCTCTGTATCCATCTATGCCATGGTATGCTCCTGAAGGAAGGGATAAGGAAAGGGCCCAGGGATGAGAACCACGTGCAGAAAGTCTTCTTTTTAGATCATAAATATACCTCTGACACTCAAACCAAAATGAACACCACTTGCCATGGTGTAAAAGCTGATCTAAAACAAAGCTTTTTAAAATATAAGTTTGGATTTACTTTAAGAGAAGAAGAACCTGAAGCCTATAACACAGTATCACTGGAAGAGTAAAGATCATGTCATTGGAGAAGAGGGAAAGAAAAAAAAAAAGAAAGAAAAAGAAAAAGAAAAGAAAAAAGAAAAAGAAAAAAAGAGAGAGAGGAGGAGAGAGGAAGAGGAAGAGGAAGAGGAAGAGGAAGAGGAAGAGGAAGAGGA
>JAPSGF010000032.1:6152329-6312189 GCA_035772895.1 Perdix hodgsoniae
GGAGGGAGGGAGGGAGGGAGGGGGGGAGGGAGGGAGGGAGGAAAGAGAAAAATATTTTTGAAAAAGTTCTTGAAATAGATGAAGAACTAAATCTAGAACTTTTTATTTGATGCTGTTTGATTTCAGAGCAGTAGCCTCTGAGCGGGGCTATCATCTGCAGAACACACTTCAGCCATACTAGCAGATTATTTCAGGTAGTAACACTAAATTCTGGGGCTTTTATATGAAAAAGTGAAGCAAAAAATCTACTGTTATAGTGGATAACATTAATTTAATGGGGCAAAAGAACCTCAGACTAGTGTATTACAACAGAAGACAGTAGTCTCTTGCGAAGTAGCCTCCCTCCCATGAGGTGATTGCTAATGGAAGACAAACCTACAGCTTTTGTAACAAAAGGAAGAAAGAAAAGAAAGAGCATGAACCACTGACATCAAAACCTGAATTAAAAATAATAATAATAATAATAATAATAATAATAAAGAACAAAGCATTATGCTGAGCAAAACAGGGCTCAAACTCTTGAGATGTTCATGTTTTCACTGGATAGATATTCAGCTTGGATACTGCTAGACACCCTGTGAATACTCAATACAAATTTATATTTTTCATCTGAGTAGGTGGACTTCTTCAAGTAGTCTGCTATTTAGGAAGCTGGAGACAAAATACAATATGCTCCCTTCCAGTATGTTTGAGTTGAAATCAGCTGTAGAGGGAGTCAGCACCATCAGAGGCTTGAACAGCACACAGAAAACCCATCCTCTTTTGTAAGCTTTTTCCTACAATGCCTTTTTGCTGATCTCTTGTTGCATTAAAAAGATCCCCATAGTTCTACACTCCAACCCTAAATTCTCCTTAATTTTGTCCTAGAATAACTTTCCCTCCATAGTCTAAGCCTCTTCTTTTTCATACCTCCTCACTTCTCTGCTCTCCACAAACACCTGGGACAATTACAGGCCATGTGTTCCATTTCCTTCCCAGCAGGAGGAATGATGCGGACCTGCTGTTGCTGTGGGTTACCCTGTTAACATATTTGCCTTTACTCTGTGTATCTAAAGTTTTTCAACTAGCTGACAGCAGTGAGGCATGAGCTTCTTACGCTGGCCATGCTGAGCTGCCTAGTAATAAATGTGGGCTCCAAGACATGCAGGAATCCGTGATTTAACCGTTGAGGAATAATTTGTTCATATGAAGTGATCAAACTGGGACTGCCTACAAAACTTCAGTTATCTCCTAATCTTGAGGCATTTTAATTTGCCGACACAGAGTCACAGAATCATGAATAATTTGAGTTGGAAGGGACCCGTTAAGGTTATTTAGTCCAACTCCCCTGCAGTGAACAGGGGCACTTACAGCTAGAGCAGGTTGCTCAGAGTTCCATCCAGGATGTCTCCAGAGAAATCCACTATATCTATGGGAAATACATTCCAGTATTTTACTGCACTTACTGTAAAAAAATTCTTCATTGTATCCAGTCTAACCATGATAAGGTTCTTTCAATACTTGTGATAGGAACTGTTTAAAAGCTTTTAATAAACAGTGCAAGAAACATTTTTGAACAATTTCTTGACCAGGATACAGATCTCATTTGTCAGAGATGACAAGAAGCTGTTTCTTTCACTTACAAGTATCCCAGGGCCTGGGATACCACTCACAACCTGTATCCTGTCGCAACACCAGGAAATTGCTCCTTACTTTTGGAGAAGCTGCTTGGGAGTTCCAGTTCCACTGAAAGGAAGAAAATTTCTCTATGCAAGTGGAAAGAGAAAGAGAAGAAAAGGTATAATGTACTTAATTTCTAGGGTTCCTACCTATAAGACAACTCAAGGATAAAATCTACATAATTCTATTTCAACATACCACAGTGTGTAAAAATTGGGTATTTTAAAATGGTTATCTATGGCTATTATAAAATCGTTTTAAGTGGCATCTTAAAGTTGCTAATATTTGATTGAAACAATTAAGAAACGTTATTCACCCTTTTCCTGAAATGATAGAATCACAGAATCACAGAATGTTTTGGGCTAGAAGGGTCTTCTAAGGCCACCTAGTTCCAACCCGCTCAAAGCCCCATCCAGCCTGGCCCTGAATGCTTCCAGGGAGGGTATGTTCACAACCACACTGGGCAGCCTAGTATCTCACCATCCTCACAGTAAAGAATTTCTTCCTAATATCTTGTCTCAATCTACTAGTCTAAATCTTCCAGTTTAAAACCATTTCCCACTTCCCCTTGTCCTGTCACTACATGCCCTTATAAGAAGTCTCCATCCAGCTTTCCTGCAGCCCCCCTTCAGGTACTAAAAGGCCACCAGAAAGTCCCCTCGGAACCTTCTTTAGGTTGAAGAGCCCCAGATTTCATAGGGTCCTCCAGCCCTCTGAACATCTTTGTGGCCCTCCTCTGGACCTGCTCCAACAAATCCATGTCCTTCTTGTGTCCAGAGAACCCCAGAACTGGATGTTATTACAGTGACAGTCTCCAGGGACTCCACCACATCTTTGAACAACCTCTTCCAGTACCACACCACCCTCAATGTAAAAGACTTTTTCCTTATATCTAACTTAAATCTACTTTTTTTGAGCTTGAAACCATTTCCCTTTCTCCTATCACCACAGACCCTGCTAATGAGTCTGTTCTCTACTTTCCTGTAATTCCCCTTTAGATATTGAAAGGCCATTCTCAGGTCTCCCTGGAGCCTTCTCTTCTCCAGGCTGAACAGCCCCAGCTCTCTCAGCCTGCCCTTATAGGAAAGATGTTTCACACCTTGGATCATTTTTGTGGCCGTCCTCTGGACACATTCTAACAGGTCCACACCTCTCCTGTACTTAGGACTCTACATCTGGATGCAGTACTCCTGGTGAGGTCTCACCAACACAGAGTAGATGAGCAGGATCACCTCCCTCACCCTGCTGGCCACATTCTTTTGATGAAGCCCAGGAAAAGGTTGGCTTTCTGGGCTGTGAGGGCACTTGGCTGACTCATGTCCAACTTCCCAACTACCTGTACCCCCAGATCCTTTTCAACATGACTGTGCTCAATACTTTCATTCCCCAGTTTCTATTGGTAATAGGAGATACCTTGACCCAGATGCAAGACCTTGCATTCAGATTTGTTGAACATGAGGTTCACCTGGGTGCGCTGTTCAAGTCCGTCTAGGTCTCTCCGGATAGTGTCCCATCCAGATTATGTCAACTGCACCCCACAGCTTGATGTCAGCAGCAAATTTGCTGAGGGTGCACTGAGCCCCACTGTCAATGTCACTGATGAATATACTGAAGAGTATTGGTCCCAGCACTAACCCCTGAGGGACATCACTTGTCACTGATCTCCATTTGGACATGGCAAAGTGCAAGGTTTTGCACTTGGGCCGGAGGAATCCCAGGCATCCATACAGACTGGAAGGAGCAGTTCTTGAGAGCAACCCTGAAGAGAAGAACCTGGGGGTCTTGACAGATGAAAAACTTAACATGAGCCAGTGATGTGCCCTTGCAGCTCGGAAGGCAAATGGTATCCTGGGCTCCATCAGAAAAGGGGTGGCTAGTAGGGACAGGGAGGTCCCCCTCTACTCTGCTCTTGTGAGGCCCCATCTGGAATACTGTGTCCAGGTCTGGAGCCCCCAGTACAAGAAAGACAAGGCTGTTGGAGAGGGTCCAGAGGAGAGCCACAAAGATGATCAGGGGAATGGAGCACCTCCCCTATGAAGACAGGCTGAGGGAGCTGGGCTTGTTCAGCCTGGAGAAAAGAAGGCTGCAGGGTGACCTCATTGCAGCATTTCAATACCTAAAGGGAGCCTACAGAGGGGAGGAGAATCAACACTTTGAAAGGGTTGACAACTGCAGGACAAGGGAAAATGGTTTTAAGTTGAGGGAGGGAAGATTTAGGTTGGATGTCAGAGGGAAATTCTTTACAGAGAGAGTGGTGAGGCGCTGGAACAGGCTGCCCAGAGAGGCTGTGGATGCCCCGTCCCTGGAGGTGTTCAAGGCCAGACTGGATGGAGCCCTGGGCAGCCTGGTCTAGCATTAAATGGGGAGGCTGGTGGCCCTGCATGTGGCAGAGGGGCTGGAGATTCACGGTCCTTGAGGTCCTTTTCAACCCTGGCCATTCTGTGTGATTCTGTGTGACACTGAGACATTGGCCACCACTCTCTGGACTGAGTCCTGCAGTCAGTTCCTCATCCATTGAACAATCCACCCAGCAACTCTGAATCTTTCCAATTTGGAGAGAAATATATTAGTGGAGACTGTGTCAAGGGCCTTACTGAAGTTCAGATAGATGTCATCAGTGGCTCTTCCTTTGTCCATTGATGCAGTGACGCCATCATTGAAGGCCACCAGATTGCACTTGGTGAAGTCATGCTGGTTCTCCCTCATCATGGCATGAATGCCATGACTTTTCAAGTATCACTGGGAGAGGCTTGGTGACTACATCAGCTAATTCCCTCAGGACTCTAGAATGCTTCACTTGTCCCCTCCTTCCAAACCAAATGTTTGTGGTCTGCGTGACTAGAAGTTATCAGAGAAGACTCTAAGACCAAGGAAAAAAAATAACTACCTCATATATAAAAATATATGTAAAATAACTAAAACAGTCTTGTCTGTTTTTTCCAGCTTGCCTATGTACTCACTAGAGAAGTTATGCCCTCCTTTTGAATTTCTTAAGGTACCTGTAGGAGCCTTTCTTGTTCCTCTCATGAAGTTTAGTTCAAGCTGGGCCTTGGCTTTACTGACTGCATCCTTACAGCCTAGCAGTTTCCTTATACTCTTTCCACAGTACCTGTCTCTGTTCCTACTGCTTGTGTATTTTCTTCTAGCTATTCAGTTTGACCAGCAGGTCCCAGTTCAGCTATGCAGGTCCTCTTACCTCCCTTTCCTGACTTGCTACACCAAGGGATAGAGAGCTCTTGCACTCTGATGAAAGCTTCCTTAACCACAGATCTGAATCTTCATTGTTTTTGCAATTTATTTCCACCTATGATAAAATGGGTGTAACATACTCTGTTGATAATTATTTACAATGCCCTTTGAAAGGTTGTAAGAGATGACTGTAAATGATTGCCAGTAACCAGGTGTGGTGAGAGATGCATTGACCAAGTTACAGCGCTAGAAATAGCTGTTTTTTCTTTGTAGGTAATAATTTCCCAGAGGAACATGCCACTCTCATTACTAGTCCTGTGAAAACACATTTTAAAATTATGATATTATTATGTATCACAAAGCTATTTTGCAACATTTATTATTTATTCACTGAGGCCTTGAGAGCACTTGAGTTTCATCCATGCATGCAGAAAAGTCACATCCCAGTCCCAAGAAATATATTAGCTAAGAAATTTGCTGTAACTAAATTTGTGTCAGATTTACTTAACAGATTTCTAAATTGATTTAAATAGTGCAAACCATGCTGCAGACTATATAAACTTAGTTTTTTTGAGAAATTTAGTATTGATATATAAAATCAAGTAAGCTGAACAGAGACTCTCAAATATAAGGGTTTTATTATTGTTATAGTGGAGAACTATATAACATTTGCAAATGAATCGCATACAAAAACTTGCAAAGTTTTTTTTATTGCAAAGGCAATAGTTCTCTGAAAAAATATTTTTGAAAGAAATATTTTTTTTTTTTTTTGGGGGGGGGGGATGGGGGGTGTCTCTAGAAAATCTTTTGTAAAGCATTAACCAGATTTTATCTCATCATTTTATTGTTGGACTTCATTCTTAGCTACAGCTGCCTGGGATTTTATAACCTGCTAATAAATCTATCCGTATTATTTTTAAACCACTTGTCAGTTTTCTCATTCAGGCTGTAAAGACAATATCTGTCTGGGATGTTCTTGGCTGCCATACAGATGGGCAGGGTAAAAAACCCCTTGATAAAGATATCTAATTGTGCTGTAACCAAAAATAGCTTCTGCCTATATAAACGGCATACACTGAACGGAAAATCTGAAAACAAAGAGGTGCTCTACACCTGTGCTTGGTGCTAATTGGAGCCAAGCCAAAAGTGGTTTGTAGCTATGCAGCCTCTCTGCTCCTCTCTGTTCTTCTTCATACACAAATTTTGGTAGAAGTGAATTTCTTGCAGAAGTAGAATGGACTGAAATCCCCATGAAAACTCCTCAGGCCCCAGTTTCTATTGCTCTACACTGAAAAATTGAGCTTTCTTAAGAGATAAAATAAAGCAGAGAGAGGAAAAGAAAGATTAACCTGATTAGCTTAACATGCATGGCTTCCCCAAGCGAAGGTCCTGCCTAACCAATCTTGTTGCTTTTTATGACATCATACTGCTTCAGTAGACAGGGTAAGAGCCATTGATATCACATATCTGTATTCCTTGACATAATCCCCACGATAACCTTCCCCCAGATTATAAAGATATGGATTTGAAGGGTAGACTGATCAGTGGAAGAGAAACTTGTGAAACTGCACCCAGAGAGTGGTCATGTATCCATGTGTCAATGTCCAGATGGAAATCAGTGCTGAGTGGTCTCTCGCAGGTCAGTACTGAGACCACTGCTTTTTAACATCTTCATCAATACATCAACAGTGGTATTGAGTGCACCCTCAACGAGTTTGCTGATGACACCAAGCTATCTGGTGTGGTCAACATACCTGAATGATGAGATGCCATCCAGAGGGACCTAGACAGGCTTGAGCACTGGGCTCAGGTGAACATCATGAGGTTCAACAAATCCAAATGCAAGTTGAGGAAACTCCCACTATCAGTACAAGCTACAGGGTGTAAGGATGGAGCACAGCCCTGCTGAAAAGGACCTGGGGATACTGTTAGTTGGGAAGTTGGACATGAGTGAGCTATGTGCCCTCACAGCACAGAAAGCCAACCCTATCCTGAGCTACATCAAAAGTAGCCTGGTCAACAGGAAGTGATCCTGCCCCTCTACTCTGTGCTGGTAAGACCTCACCAGGAGTACTGCATCCAGATGTGGAGTCCTCAGTACAGGAGAGACATACACCTGTTGGAGTGCATCCAGGGGAGGGCCACAGAAATGATCCAAGAGGTGGAACACCTTTCCTATGAGGACAGGCTGAGAGAGCCGGGGCTGTTCAGCCTGGAGAAGAGAAGGCTGCAATGTGTCCTGACACCAGCATTTCAGTATATAAAGGTGAGCTACAGGAAAGAAGAGGACTGACTCATTGCCAGGGTCTGTGTTGATAGGGCAAGGAGAACAGACTTCAAATTACAGTAGGTGAGATTTAGATTGGATATAGGGAAGAAGTCTACACTGAGGGTGGTGAGGCACTGGAATGTGTTGCCTAGAGGGGGTGGATGCTCCAGCCCTGGGGATTTTCAAGGTGAGGCTGGATCAGGCTCTGAGAAACTTGACTGGGCTGTGTTGTCCCTGTTCATTGCAGGGGAGTTGAACTAGATGACTTTTAATTTTCCCTTCCAAATTAAAAGATTCTGTGACACTATGATTATATCAGGGAGTAGTCAAACAAGGATAGGTACCAAGGGTAGGTGATGGCAGGAGAAAGGCAGTATATAAATTTAGTAAGATAGCCTCTGTCTTAATAGGGACACACTTCGGACAAGGTAGACAATAGAAATGCTACTTGTCTACATGAAAAACATGAATGAGGTTTATGGACATTCCCCAGAATTTACTAGTGTTCACTACAGTGTCCCAAAGAAACCCATTTATGGGTAGCCGAGCTTTGCCTTGCAACCTTAGTCTTAATCTTCTGCACACATCATTAAAGGAGCCAAAGGTCTTTCTACAAGCCAGGTTCATAGCTGCAAGCTGTGACAGTGAGTAATACCTTCTCCTGTTGGTACACAGACATGAGGAGAGGCACATTTGTATTAGTCTACCGGTGGTCTACTTCTTGATAATGAAATTTGTGGATTTAATAGCAGTTTAATAGGCTCCTTTTTATATTACCAAGTACTTCAGTGAAAACTGTAACATTCGAAAATGACTGTATCAAATAGAATTTAAGCACCAACAAGGGACAAAAAGTATACAAAAAGTGCTCCAAAAATATTGCTTTCTCCTTTATTATGTTTGCCCACAACATCAGATGTGTTTGCTGGTGGTAATGGAGAAGAGGTTGAACCTTTCCACCAAAATTCCTTTACATTTTGTTGTTGTGTAACAGATGGCAGCCTGTCAAAATAGCTTCTGGCATGGAAGTGAGTATGAAGAAAAGGTGTGTCACTGAATTTCTCCATGCAGAAAAATGGCACCCGTTGACATTCCTGGACATTTGCTGAATGTTTATGGAAACCAAACAGTGGATGTCAGCAGTGAGGCAGTGGATAGTTCAGTTCAGTAGTGACAACAGCAATAGTGTGTCACCTCCACTAGTACAGATTTTTACACACACAGTATGTGGGTTCATTGCTGACAGAGTTCATAGCTAATTGTGGCGATTATACTGAAAATATTATTAAAAATAGTGCTTTCTAGCTGAGAATTTATCAAATAGCGTTATTCTGCTATTTGAATATATTGTAATTTCCATGGAAATAAACAGAGGCATTACTTTCAGAGTGGCCTATATGTAATTTGGAGGGGCAGGGTTCAGAACGTACTTACAGAGATATCCTGGCCTGATTTTTCTTAGTGTCTTTGTCAGTGTTCCATACTCCAGACAGCCTCTGCATTAATCCTTGCACTTCTGATGGAGCCGAGGTTCCCATTACCCAGCTCTAGGCTCCCTGCCCAGAGCCATGGCCAGCAGGTTGCATGGTCTACTCATATTCCTTATTTTCTGCAGGACATGTGACTCTTGCACTCACTGAGTGCAAAAATCAAACTTCAAAATGCACCTTGTATTCCATCCTGTTGCAAATGCCCTGGATGCCTGATGGATAAAGTTTGCCTGAGGCATGAGAAGAATAGATCCCAGTACCTTGGGTGAATGTGTGGGAGTGACTGGCTGTCAGTTTGGTCTCATGTGTGTTTACACAGAAGAAAGACACTAGCTGATGAAACAACTCAATAAACAGCCACAGTCGGAGCTGTGCAAACTGCGAAATGGCACAATTCTGCACATGTTTGTGGCATATTTTATCTGCTTATCTCCTGAACCTGTTTACTGCAATGGAAATGGCTCCAACTCTCACTCCCAGGTTTATGGCAGGGGGAGGGGGGTGGAGTTGGGGAGCAGGGCAGCATATTCATGGAATGAACACCAGCTGTAAGAAATGACACCCTTGGTATTGAAGGTTTCCTACTGAACAAAAAATATTGAAGATAAAGTAAGTATTCAACAAATGTACAGCATTGGCCATACAAATGAGCAGCTCCCTTGGGCTCACGCTATCTGCCTCTTTGCATTTCCATAGTAGGGGATTGATCTTGCTTCCATTAAGAAAGATGGAAAAACTCCAAATGCTTTTGGTGGGAGAAAATGCCTGCCTCTATACACTCCAGCCTCCTGGGGTATATATATTTTACTCTGTATTCAAGCTACGTGTCTGTATGTATTTCCTATGCAATTTCAGCTTTTATAAACCACTGGAGTTTGCAGTTTTGTCAGCAATGACAATGATGAGTTTTGTTCCAACTGGTGTGTTCCCAGGGAAAGTTCTCATTTTAAAGAAATGTCACTTCCCAATTGAAAAAAAAAAACAAGAAAAAAAAAACAAAAAAAAAGAAATAAACTGAAAAATTCTTCATTGGTTCTGTATTTTGAGTTAATTTACTTACAGGTAAGAGGTTTGTCTTGCTTTCAAGTGCTTTGCACACACAGGAAATACTGAATCTGTAGTGACCATACACTTCAGTCCATCTTCTGATAGAGTTGAAGTACACCAATGTGGGTTCCCATTCCAGCTGGAGAGGGACAAAAAATGGTCCTTGCTCATGTGCTCTCGCTCATCCTGCACAGAGAGTTTTAGCACAGGCTTCCAGTTCTTCTGGCTGCTTTGTGAAGCAGAAGTTAGCAACCTCCAGAAGGTCCTCTACAGATGCTGCTGGTTCAGCTCTAACTATTAGTTTAAACTCTGAAGTTTAAAGTGTAATTCAAATTCAAATTCTAGATTTGCATATATTCTTGACTTTGCCTTCTTCTACTTATACTGTTCAATCCTCCATGTATTTCTCAGTCTCTGGATGCTAACATATAGCATATGTTCTCCATTTAACTCTTCTTTAATTCTTATTGGCATCCTGTTTGTAACAAAGGAGAAACAAAACAGTTGCTTTGAGAGAAAACATTTACTTGAAAAAACAAACTTTTATTTACATTTACATGTGAAAACACTCAAAGCCTTTGTGCTCTGTTTTATGAGTGTTATCGGGACGAATATCTTTCAAGATTATCTTGAATACCACTCAAGAGAAAACAAAGTACATTTTTTAGTGCATCTTAATGAAAATTAAAAAGTGCATGTGCACATGCTAAGGTATGTTTATAGTTTGTCACTACCTGGATGTTTTGTGTGAATAGAATCAATTAATATCTGTAATGATAATCTGCAATTACTAAGATGAAAAAAAAAACCCCTATAAAATAAAAATAATTGTCCTGCCCACAATTGAATTTTTGTGCGTGTTTTTTTGAAAATGTTTTTAGCTATTGTTTCAATTTCCATTACTGATTTGCAAAATACAAGTTTACATCTCTAAGTCCCATGACAAATAAGCTTGCCTGGACAGCTTCAGAGAGGATCAAGAGCTAAGGAGAAAACACTGTATGCTAAGTAAGCACTTGTAAATCTCAGCCAGTAAAGAAAAGGAAAAGAAAAAAAAAAAAAAAAAGGAAAAGGAAAAGGAAGAGGAAAAGGAAAAAAAGAAAAAAGAAAAAGGAAAAAAAGAAAAAGGAAAAAGGAAAAAAAGAAAAATGAAAAAGGAAAAAAGAAAAAGGAAAATGGAAAGGCAAAAAAGGGAAGACCCAGCACCAAGAATAAAATGAGACCAGAAGAGTTTAGAATTGCTTTTAGGCTCTTTTTCTCAATGGTCATAAGCATATACTGTTGAATGATTGCAAGATTTTGCTATATCCTATAATGGATGCTGATGCAGACTAAATCTGGGATATTGTTATCTGGAAATAACAATCTAAGTGTTGCAGGTGCTCTATTACTTCCCCAAATCTGGCCAAGAATTACATTCATTTCAGAGGAGGAGTGTTCTGGTAAAAATACAGAAGAAGCATCAAATGCACAGATATATGAATTTCTTTCTTTCCTAGTATTAGATAACACTCTGGAAACATGGCTTTATCTTCTGCTGAAGGAGATCTTTGTAGAAAATGCTGGTAGAGGGTTACTATCACTTCAACTCTCCATACTCTTGTCTTCACAACATTTCATGATGCCAAGCCAAGGAGGGGTAGTGGGGTCTCTCCAGGGGAATGAAGGGGGACAGCAAGCTCTCAATTCAGTTAACGACTGCAGGAAGTGGTTTGTCAGTTTAGAGGTAGTCCCTGCTCAAAGCCAGTGCCCTTCTCAGAAATGAACTTGCAGTTCTCTAAAGATAGATTACGCAAAACACCAGGGGGCCCTCGGGAACCTGCAGCCACAATTCCCCTAGCAAGGAGATCCAGAACAGCAGTGAAATGCCCCCTTCATGCAGCTGTTTTGTGGACTAAACCAACGCTCAGTGGAGTGGGACTCTTATGCAAGTTCTCAGGTTTCATATCCGCAGCGAACAAACTTTGTTAAAAATATGACAACTACTGCTGTCATTTTTTTCTGTGTAATTTTAACTGTAACTTCAAACTGCAAGTGTATTGGCTGCCCACCAGAGATGGCAAAGGAAGGTTTGTGAAATGGAGAGGGATTCTCAGAAGTTTCCAGTTTTGGTACTGAAGGATTACTTGGAATAACTCACGGAATTAGATACAAGAGTTTGCAAGTGATCAATAGGTGATATTCAGAGAAGACTAGTCAGGCCAACTTGAAAGATAGGATTCAGTTGGGTATAATTGCAGTGAAACTGGTAATTGGGAATAAAATAAGATGACACTTCAAGGAATAACTCTCACTGAGTATCTGATCAATGTAACTTCAGAGTTCCAAGGTGTCCCATCCACACTTCCAGGAACTGTATAATTCCTTTCATCAAAGCATCTCACAAGTCCTGTAACACCATGTTATTCAACTCTTAGGAAATATTCCAGCTAGTCTAGCTGAATGACTCTCTTTTGCACTGAATGATCAACACTGATGTCAACAAAATGACAGAGTTTAACATCCTTGCGATTGGAGAACAGATTTTTTTGCCTTTTTTTTTCAATGTAACAGTCCTCATTTAATTTATGCTTCTTTTGTTAACCAAAAGCACAGAAAATGGCACAGAAGTGAACTGAGTGCTCAATATAACCCAATCTCCCACCCTATCAGATTGAGAAGACATCCTAGACTATGTCCACTTTTTATGCCTCTTTCCTGGAGGCATTCGAGGCCAGGCTGGATGTGGCTCTGGGCAGCCTGGTCTGGTGGTTGGTGACCCTGCCCATGGCAGGGGGGGTTGAAACTAGATGATCATTGTGATCCTTTTCAACCCAGGCCATTCTATGATTCTATGATTCATAACTGCAGGTCAAACCTGGCCACATCATACAACGCAACCATGTAATTGGTTTCATTATGGTCCCATTGCTATTGCTACTACCATCTCAACAAGTATGTATCTGTCCTAAGGCAAAACTGTAACTGCCTGGTTATCCCATCCTCAGCAGTGGTGGTTATACCTCAAGAGAGAAACATGTCAATCCATCACTACCCAGTCACTCTGTCTCAGGGGTGACTTCAACAGTGAACAGTTGTTTACTATTTTCTGCCACAGAACTGTTACCCTATTGTAGGACAAATGTTTCAAGCAAAAAAAAAAAACCAAACCAAACCAACCAGCCAACCAACCAACCAACCAACAAACAAAAAAAACAACAGGATTGTGCTTTTTCCTTTTGGGGAGTTGTTTCCTGATTGCTTTTGTTGTTGTTACTATTGTTAGTTTTTTGTAGGATCTCAAAATGCCATATGGCAGAGAGAGATGGACTTGCTTTAAGGATTTTTAGAAAGAAAGTTGACGAAGAATGGCGCTAGCCCTTTCTCACATAACTCAAGCTGAGGAACAGCAAACACACTTTGCTGTGCAGACACTTTATGTTGCACCTGTGCAAATCCATAGTGCTCCTCCTCTGCTGAAGGCAGAGTTCACTCTAATAACAGTCCTTAAAGCAAAAGCAGAGGTCTTCTGAATTCTTGGTTTCATGTTGGTAGGAATATGTTTCATCTCTAAAGGCATCTCTAAACCTCCCTAATTGCTCACTGTCCTGATTCATCTCTTGATGGGGACCATATTGATTTATTTCCCCCCATTTTATGAGTTGTCACTTGATTTAATTTCCTGTGACCACAGCACCATGAAGTCTTTTCTGCATGCTAAGGCTGGTGACATGGTGGCAGGAACCCACCAGAGGAATTCTGCGTGGAAAAGAAGAATGTGCAAAAAATAAAAAAAAAAGTCAAAAAACATAGAACAGAAATCAGTTCATTTTGAAAGGGTATTCCACAACAAATGATGAAGTAAAACTTCAGTTGGATTATTAAAATATCTTTTCTCCATGGGACACATGCCATTTCTGTAAATTCCCAACATCAAGAGCCTCCCATGCCATTACTGAGCTCTCCACCTCCACCTCTGAGCACAGGAACATGTTCCAGTCTTGGCAAAGGAGGTGGCCTGAAATGGTGCTGGCAGATTCAGGACCACAAAAACCCAGGTAAGTTGTGGTAACAGCACATCACACTGTCACTGTGATCACTTCCTCAAATATTGTTACACAAAGATTCCATGCATGTGCTCATGTGCTCCACAGACTTGTCTGATCTGGTACATGGTGTAGCTAGCAGATGTGTCCTTGAGTCATCGGCTTGTTTGCTACTGAACCCTTCTTGTGCACCTCCTGCATCCTTTTAATGGAAAACATTAGCTTTCAGGACAACTCATGGCAACTTGTACCGACCCACAGAGGAAGGGAGTCTGCTGTGCTCCCCAGTGGATGAATCAGTCTTGCGAATGAGTGGGCTCTGTCTTTCCAGTTTCCACTTTCCCACTCATGGCCGGTTCTTGTGTTCCTCGCTTAACATTAAATTCCCACACTGGGGCCTTCTTGTGTAATTTAGACTGAGATTTTCTCCCCTTGCTTTTCCCTCTCTCCCCTCCGCCCCCCGCATCCTCTGTACAACAGAGCTGGCCACACAGCAACAGAGGAAATGAACAACATCTGGTGAGATTGATTCCTTGCTCTTGTAAGCAGTGTGAGCTAACAGCTGTGTCAGGCATTTCGTCCAGCTCTGGAGTAGGAAAGAAATCAATCATGCATTCCCCTTTACCACACCTCCTCATTCTGGCATCTGCACTGGTCCTGCAAGATAATTGCCTGATTCACTTTCCTGAAAATACACTGGAATCCCACCCTCTGTACAGAGGACACTCCTTGATATTAATAATAAAATGCTTCCTTTAAATTGCAGGAGAGGGAAGGGGAAGCACAAGGGCAAGGGAAAAGATCTAGACAAGGCAAGGAAAGAAGGGAGTTCATGATACTATGAAAGAGGTTATGTTTGGATTGAAATAAAACAGGGCTGCCTAATCTTTATTGTATGCTCTTGGTAGTACTTAGGCACTAAGAAAAACTGCTTTAAGGCTCTTAGGCATAAGCATGAGTGGTTCATCATGCATAATTATATAGTAATGGTGGCAACATATTTTTTCGGACTTAAAACTTAATGATGACTTTTTAGGAATTCAGAGCATGGAGGCACATGTAATCCAAGGCAGTAGCGGCCATAGGATGAGCAGTAGTGGTAGCAGGAGAAGGGTAATTTTCTTATAATTTAAGGGTGCCTGAGCCAGCTTTGGAGTTAAGTATTACTCTCTTCTTTATGAGTGATCCTGCTGACACTGCAAAAGAGCTGCCAACTATCCTCAATTGCCTGAACAGTTTCTGTGATGTAAGCATCCAACTGCTAAGAACTCAGCAAAGATCCACTATGAAGACTTCAGCAATAATTATTGTCCCACAGCCTCAGCTGTGACCACAGAAAACATAGCACAGCTCAGGAAAGAGGATTCCGGGGTAATTTTTAACAGAGTCTGGGACAATTGAGCATCTGGTGACTTGTCCTGTCTGTCCCATAGCACTCATGCTGAAGGTCTTATAGATAAGCCAGCAACAAAGAGCTCCAGGCAGAGGCTATCTTTGTTTTAGAGTGCCATTCACAGATGTGCTGGTTTTGACTCAGTTTCACTGGGATTTTGTCAAAAAGCAAGGCTTAAGGAATCTAGAAATAGTTGACTGTTTATCATCATTCTGCTCAGATAGTTGATCTGTAACCGAAGCCCAAATGTAGACCCTTCAGCAGATTGACTGTCAAAGGCTGCATGCTGGTCTTTCCACCAGGACTGAAGCAATCTGTACTCCTGCTATCCAAGTGCTTTCCTTGGAGCCCTTCAGAGTAGTGATCCCCACCTCCAGATATGCAGAGATGCTAACTGAGGATTCTACAGCATTAGCCATGAGAACTTGAAAATAATATCATGTTGCTGAGAAGGACAACTCTGTGTGATATTGCATGTGACACACTATCCTGCAGTTCTGATAACACTGGAAAGAGCTAACATAAAACAAGAAAGAGAAAGACCATTGTGTGTTTGTTTGTTTTTTTAACTGCAGGTTTTTCTAAGAGCATCTCATGCCCCCACGTTCAGTCAGTGATCAGTGAATGTTTCATTGCCACCTTCAATCCTGAAAACATCCTGAGCAGTAGCGAGCACACAATCCTTATGTAAGAAATGCAAGACATCTGATTTTTTGGACTCAATGATCTTCAAGGTCTTTTTCAATCTGGGTGATTCTATGATTCTGTGATTTCCTATCTTTTTTTTTTTTTTTTTTTGCCAACCATATGCATGTAAAAAAATCCTCATAACAGTGAGATTCACTACTGTAAAATGGCAGAGAGTTTGGAAGCAGAGGGAGAAAGCAATCTAAGAGAAAGTGGGAAGCAGCCAATAACAGACATCTGTAATCAAGGGAAGCAAGCTGCAGTCCTAGGGGTTTCCTAAGGGTTGAAGATTTTCCAATAAGCAATGTAACAGAATAGATTTATGATTTCACCATAAAGTTGCATGATACTATTTAATGAATTAAACATTCGCATACGGGTTCAGAGAAAATATTACTGACTGGGAGAGCATAAAAGCATTGGGACATTCTTCACATTTATTACTCATGAAAAGCTAAAGAAAGAAAGCAATCACAATAGCAATGAAACATACTTTTCCACCCACGTAGCATCTGATCAAATATTCACAGATTAAATTTATATAGGGATTGATGGTAGGTTTTTTAAGCTGCAGTTGTAAGCTAGATTCTGCTAAAATCCGAATATACACATATATCTGAGGTATTCATAGAAGTCCTATCACCACACTAATTGAACACTTCACCTCTTTTAATCTATTTATCCTCACAACATCCTTGGAAGGGAAGATGGGCTACTGCTCCCAATGATGAAGTGGGGGGTAAGCCACAAAGAGGCTACGGACAGTAAAGTGCTTTTGTTGCCTACGAGTTTGAATGTTGAAATTCCTAAAAATCAGGCATTTAGCCACATGAAAATACTTAAGGGAGCCAGAGCCAGACAGCTTCTTAAGCAGTCAAGAGCAAAGACTCCTTTAGACAGAGCAGAGAGAATCATCTAAAATAAGATTAAACCTTCTGGGATGTTTACATTTCTCCAGAATCCAGGTTCTCCTGTCAAAGTTGCATGATAATAACATCTGACAGTGTAAGATGCAGAGCCTGGGCTCCTTTCTTAATGAACAAGGCATGTGCTTAAAAACACAAGTGTGGTGTCAAGCCCTGGTCACACAGCAGAAGCACCAAACAGGTGAGAAGCAGGAGTTCTGTGCTAGTAACATCAGCATTTTTGATACAAGTCAAATTTGCTCATTCATTGGCCTAGAATTGCCTGGTCAACATGCTGTGAAAGGGTACTCAGGAGGACCATGATGTTGGAGTTCAACTTGATGATCCTTATGGGTTCCTGCCAATTCAGGATATTCTACGATTCTATGATTCTATGGCCATGCAAACATACCCACTGTAAAATAAAGAAAATGGAGTTAACCAAGCCAGAAGGACTCTTTGAGGTCTCAACATATCAGCTAGGACTTCACCAAAAGAGATCCAGCAAATTGCAAGTGAAATATGGCTAATGAATAAGCTCCTTATTGTCCTTAAATTCTGCCTAGGTAGCCTCTATGTATCTCTGCCTTAAAACACTCACTACAGTTGTATGAGGAATGCTGTGATGAATTCTCAGGAGAATTAACAGCCCCATCAAACAGAATGGAAAAAGCACAGAGGTTATGATCATGCCCCATCACCTCCAGTTCCACACCATCACACCAGTGCCTTCCTCACACCAGCACTCAGCCATGCAGGGAACGGCTTGCTCGAGTGACCTAACTCAGCTCAATCACATACCTAAGTGTTTTCCACTCTGACTCTCAGTCCAAGCATGTCCCTGATGAAATTTATTTATAGAAGTTGCAAGATTGATATTTCTGAGGTTGCTGAACAGGAGCGAATAGCTCTCCTTGTACAGCTTCCAAAGCCTTGTTCTTTGTTTAGTACTATGTCACTGATCTGAAAGCATCTCATTTAAGCATGAGATAATCTTGCATAATGTGAACTAGTCTTTAGAAGTATAATTCACCAAAGTAATAAGGCTGAAAAGAGAATCTGAGAATCAAGAAGTGTTGCTCAGTTAGGTTCATACAAAGATGAGATTCAATTCAGATTCATTGCACTGGGACATGGCCAAAGGCCTTGCGCCTACAAATTTTGTTCCAAACAACAGAAACCCATAATCTCACAGGGAAAAACAGCCCAAAGTATCCAAAAGCAGTAACTGGCCGAAAGCACCATGGAAACAGGCCAGAATTACATTTGCTTCAGATGTGGTGGGAAATGGTTCAAGCCTTAGTTTGTGTTCTGGTCGGTTTGGAAATCTGGGTAAATTCGACACCACTACTGTGTTGAAAACATTCAAAAGATTTTTCCTACTCTTCTCCCATCTCCACCTCTAGAAGAAGAACTCAGAACTGCTCAAGCCTCCAACTTTGAAAAGGGATACATGTGCTACCTGAATTCACTTTGACAGCCAAAGATTAAAGTGTCTCTCTACAAACAAACTCCATCCAGTTCCCAGTTACCAAATGGAAGTTATACAGCAAGATCTTGAAAACACGCAGGCAGCTGGCTTGAGCGTTGTGTTCTCACCTCCCAGAGCAAAGGCAATCCTATTCGATCACTAACCAGTCTGCTACAGGGGGATAAGCACTGATACAGTAGGAGAAAGTACAATTCTGATACTGTGAGGTGTTACAAACTCAGTTGTGATTGAATTCATCTACAGCTGATCATATGTTCATAGTTGGCCAAATCTTCATCCCTGCAGAGTTCAACGTCTGCAGGACACTGCTTCAGAGACAGGCTTTTTCCAGCACAATCAGCCCCAATCAGCCCTACAAAAGCTTGGACCAAGGGTTTCATGGTAATTGGCAGGTTAAGCAGTTTGAAGATTGCCCTCTCTGCCTGTTTTCTAGAAACTGCTGCACTGCAGTAGATGCAGTCTGTACAGATACAGACACAGATACTGTATTGTGATGCAGTTCCCAACTCCAACCTGGATGATTTCAACAGAGCAAGATGGAAATGGATGTGTTCCAAAAGTTATCTCACATGCAATTCAGCTTCCCTGTAAAGGAAAGAAGCAGCCTCTGGGAAAGGAGAGGAATGAAATATTTGGAAAGGCAATTTTATCTGCCATCTAGGTTTAATCTTCCCATTCTTGTAAGTCAATATCTTCAGGAAGGAATCCATTTGGAGCTTTCAATTATCCTACTGAAAAACAATCCATGTGGGCTTTTTTTTTTCCAGCAGTATAACTCAGTGCATTATTTGTGTCATCTTATTTGTTATTCTGACTTTATTTTTCTTGAGTAAAGAAGAAAAACCTCCAGCTTTTCTGTTTTTTTTTTTTTTTTTTTCAGTTCATTGTTTCTAGACTGAAGTTGAATATACACAAATTAGTTCAGCTGGTTTTTGTCATTACTAGAAATAAAATAATTACTTAATGACTTAGTATCACATGGCATTCAGATTACAAAAGCAGTACTGCACAAAAACCAATGCAGCACATATTAAATTGGTTAAAACTTAGCTAGATTTCTAATAGTGACTGTGTGATGTGGTTACTTGAAATAGCTAGGGATTAGACTCAGTGTCCCAGGAGGTCTCTTCCAGAGCTGTACTCCTAAAAAGCAATTGTTAATAGGGAATCATCATCAAAGGGGCATATTTTTTGTGGGTCCTACAGAGATCTCCTTTTGTCCAATATTATTCAACATCTTAAGCCAGGATGGTACATTTTTCAGAGGACACAAACATTTGAAGAACAGTAAACAATAATGGGAATGTGTCAAATATACTCATAGCTTTGTAAACTGCATTATTTTGAACATCACTCTGCAGTCAAATGCAGTAATACAAGGTCATTTTTAGACCATATTCAGAAGTAGACACTCCCAAAAGTCTGATTTGCTGTCCTGTAAAACAGAATATGTGATACTTGGTAATACAAAGAGCATATTGTACCAAAGCAAAATGTTATTATTACCTCTGCATATGCTGCTGGTGAGACTATTAGTGGAATAATATGCATAATCCAAGAAAGCAGTTGAAACACTGGAAAGGGATCAGAAAACGGCTGCAGGAATGACTTGATGTCTGGAAAAGCTGCCTTAAAATGAAAGACTTAAGAAACTTGACCTCTTTAACTTCTCTAAGAAGTAAAGAGGCAATGGCATCACAGTCTGTATTAGGAGAATGGAAAATATTTCTGATAATAAAGAATTGCTCAATTTAACAGAGAAAAGGCATGCAATGTCTGAAAATTACTTTCAAACTAGGTAACATATACATTTTTAATGACAAGTTCATATAACCACTGACAGAACTTATGAATGCAACTGGTAGATCTGTAAATCTCAGGAAGCCTGAAAGGCCAGGTAGCTCCCATAGTAACATGGCATGGCTGAAGCATGTATTCATCCCGATAAGGGAACGGCCAGGGACCTTGCTGAGAAAAATAGCAGTAAGAGAGATCCAATGCCCTTTACTGATCTTAAAACCTGAGAACAAGGTGATCTGACCATTTTTATGGACCATCACATGTATCACATGCATCTTGGTCAGAATGTAGAGTCTCACAGGAACCTCCCCATCCACAGGGCATACTTATTTTGGCTTAAGTGAGCTACATATTGGGTCTTTCTTCTTTCTAAATTTTTCCAGTACTTGAGCTCTGTTTTCATATCTTCATTCAATTCAGTGATTTCTCTTGTCTTCCCATAAAGTTGTCATTTCCTTCAGCTGCTCAGACTGATGAAAGAACCATGCTGAAATAAAAGCCAAACGAGGTGAAAATATATCCCATAAAATCCCCCATTAAGGAGTTTACAGAGAAATTTCCTAGTTTTCTGGCTCAGATAGACATATTTTATTCCTTTTAGGTAACAGAAAACCCTTAATCCCCTAAGAATGCAGACAGAATCAAAGAGCATGAGGAGGCATTAAGCTGCAAGAAAAGAAGGAAAGAAGGAAAAAAAGGAAGAGAGAACAAGAGAAAGGGAAAGAAAAAAGGAAGGGAGGGAGGAAGAAAGTGAGGAAGGGAGGGAGAAAGAAAGTTATGGTAATTTCTAGCACAGTTTGAATGAATGGACTATCACTGCAGCTAATGTGAGGAGCACAGGCAACAAGAGGAACAGATAAGAATGAAAAATATGATAAATTGGGAATCTACACAAATTCCATGGTCAGATGGCACAGGGCTAACATAGTGGAATAGACCATTTAGCCCTTAAAGAGACAAAAGCTATTAGAAAAAATGTTCTTTAAGGAAAAAGAAGAGAGAGAAGAAATTAATGAAATGCTTGTGTCCAGTCATGATTAGTTAAGAAATCAAGAGAAATGGTGTATTTGATCATTTCTTATTGCCTAGATGAGAAATTGATCTGTCTTAGAGCAATATATATTCTATACTCAACCAACTCTTAAGCTACTGCTTCCCCTTATGTGTTCATCCTGCATACTATAAATGTGTGTTTATCTTCAGTACTATAAATTGATCATGGACCAAACAAGACCAGCAATGATCTGACATAACACCTCAGATTATGGAAAACTAGTGCTCTGTGAATGTGACCCGTAGCAATAACACATTCTTTCCTAAGGTTGTTCAATTAGTTAAATGACTTTGTAGGCTATTTAATTTCTACTACTGATTAGGATATCTTATGTGTTTTGTTTTTTGTTGGTCTACATTTACACATGTGAGGTAAATATAATTCTTTCCTCTACACTTTCCTGATCTTTTCAAGTTATTAAGAGACAGAGGGATTAAAACAGTATCTGTATTAAAAAACAAAGAGATTCAAATATTATCTGTATTTCATTGAATCAGTGCTGCACTATAAGACAGATGCAGCTTTTCCTGGACATTTTTATACATTTATGGGAAAAATGCTGCCTGAAATTCTGACATCGCTTGTTCAAGTTAAGTCCAGTACTTTATGGAAGACACTTGACGTCAGGATTTGGGCTTGTACCATGTCAATTACTTTTCCCAAAAAAGGAGTTCTCTTTCTTTTTTGGAATTTTTCATGTCTTTCTACTGTCAAATTGCTTCTAAGAGACAAACACATGGAATTCATTGAGCATACAACAAAACCCACATTCAATTAGATATTGATTGTCTGGAAGGATAACAGTAATAAAATGCGACCAAGGGGAAAACGGCTCATGAGCTATAATATGCTGACCCTCCATTCTGTGCAGAGGGGAATTTTACATAATCAAAACAACAACAAGGCATGGCATTGTCTCCTCCACACCCTGTGATCACAGCAGTGTTCCTGGAACCAGCCTGGCCTTTTGTGAGAATGACTCCTTGAAAATCAAGCCTCCAAATTTTCATACTGCTTTCAGTCGTGAGGACTACAGCTTCACCTGAACTGAGTCTAGGTAGCTGTCTGCGATGAGCAAAACATTTTCTCATTCCATCTCAAGTTCATCACAACTAGCCAGAGTGCAGCAAACCAAACCACCATCTGTTGACTTTGGTTCCGTATGAAATCACACTTTTTGCCCACACGGTATGGACTGATTTGAGTAGATCACCATGCTAGGATCTACAGATAACTCTGACCTCTAGTGCAGCTTTTAGTTGTCTGTTTTTGGCTGTTTATCCCTTCTAAACTTTTTGTCTGCACTCCACATAGGCAAAAATGATTTATTTTAAATCAATTCATCCCAACAACAGAGCTGTCTCAGGGAGATGCCTGACTTGCTTCTTTGATGACAATGGGCACTGACTGTGCAGATGACTGACTACATTAGGTGGACTGAATTATATCCTTACTTTCTGACTTCAGAGGACAGTTTTCAGTAAGTGCGACAGTAAGCCTTCTGAAATCCACTTTATTGCCTTTAACCAAAGCAAACATGAGCAAAGAGCATGAAGGAGGATGCTTATCCTCTGTGAGACCACCAAGATCTCTACCATTCACTGTTTCCACTGGTTATTGAAGGGGTCTACAGTTCCTAGGGCTCTAAATGAGACACCTCATTTGAATGACTGACATGAGATGGGTTTAATCTCTTTACTGACATCCTCTGCAGTTATTTCCTTGCAGCATCCAGATCTGTCAGCTGTAGAAATTCTGTAGTACAAATTCTAATTAAAATCCCAATCCTTTGCCTGTTTTTGCAGAGATACATTCTCCAGAAAGAAACAGCAATAATACATGTGATCATCAAGACTGTCACTAAAACTCACGTACCTTAAAGTGTATTTTCTTCTTTATTCTCTTCCTCTAATTAATCTAGTCCTTTCTTTCCTCTGACACCTTCTGTGTGTACACATATATGTATTATATATCACACATACATCCTCCTGTCAAACTCCTTCCCCCCACTCCTTTGCTATGCCTATAGGAATTTATGTTAAAGATTTCAGCACTGTTTTACCATGGTCTGAATCACACAGCACTCATAAGGAATGTTCTATGCAAAACACTCCCATTTTTTATAATTCAATACCAATTTCAGTATTTATTTACATGAAATCTTTTCTGTGGAAAAATATAAATAATTTTATTTTCCTTTTTCCTGTCTTAATACTACGATTGATAAAAACTATCAGTAATTCCCTTTTTTATTTTCATAATGTGGCAGATTTTTACCGAGAAGAAGGCAAGCAGGAGTGGAACTGAATTTTAAACAATCTGATAGTGATAGAACAAGGAGCAATGGCTTTAAACTGAAAAAGGAGAGGTTTAGATTAAATGTTAGGAAGAAATTCTTTACTCAGAGGCACTGACACAGGCTGCCCAGAGAAGCTGTGGATGACCCATCCCTGGAGGCATTCAAGGCTGTGGTAGATGAGGCCCTGGGCAACGTGATCTAGCGGGTGGCAATTCTGCCCATGGCAGAGGATTGGAACTGCATGATCTCTAAGATCCCTTCCAACCTAAGTCATTCCATGACTCTATGATTTATTCTGAAAACAGCAGAGAATTTACCATCACACAGGTCTTGCTTTAGCATCTCAGGACAGGATCACTCAATTCCAGAGATGTTTTGTGGTGCTGTTTTGTCTCTCTTTAGAATGAAAACATGCTCCAATTAAAAGTAACACATTTTGTCTGAATGCATGTCTGCTTACAATCAGTGTAATGAGACCTGGTCTTTGCCAGTCACTGCTCCAACACAGCTCCAAGACCAAGGACTCAGGTGAAAGCTGTCACCTACTGGAGAAGAATTTGGCATGTCCATTCCTTTTAACAGAGATTTTGCAGGATGGGGATATACCTTTCACTGACATTCTGATCTCATCCATAATTATCATGAAACCAAAGTCATAAAGCTGAAACACTTTGAGGATATTAGCCTAACGGAGGTGCGTGACGCTCTTTTCCTGTTTCAGATTCAGCACTGCAAATCACAGTGTCTCCCCATTTAGTTTTCCAGTGGGAAAATACAGATTCTGCATCATCCCAGACTACAAACCTGGGACATTGCCAAGAATTTCTGCAGGTCATACAAGGAGCAGAGTGATGCAGATGTTTAATGTGTGCTCTTCTCTGCAAATCTGTGATAAGGATGCACAAAGCAGTTTGCATCAAAAAAATTACGTGGACTTCCATCTTCCATTGTAACAACCTATGGGTTTGGTATGTTTATGGAAATACAGACACAGAGCAACTACCTTCGCGTTGGAAACAGCTCTGTGTCACTCCAATGCTAACATGACTTTCAAATAACTTCCTACTGTACTATTTCAAGGAGTGCTCTAAATACCAAATAATTACGGAATAACAGTGCTGTGGGAGTTATAATTAATCCATACTAGAGTAGCCTCATTCCACAGTTACAGACACAAGACACACAAATGGCTTTCTTGTATGTGCAAGTTACCAGCAACGCTGTCTTTTGGAAGAATAAGGCATGAAGAACTTCAATGTGCTCCACAGGCTAGGCTCTTCCTATTTAAAATCAGTGACAATGGTAGGCACTGCTCACACTATTTGCAGCACATATGCCGGTTTTAAATTTTCTTTCACCCACTGAGATACATAACTGTTTCTTTAGGTTGTACAGTATTTCTACAAGGTAGTGTGACACCTCTGGTTTATAAACACTTTCTAAGATGCTATGACATGTAGCTGCTTAATGAGATCAAATAATCTATTTTAATTCATTCACAAAAACCTGGATTTGAGGCTTCGAACAACTGGTTTTCACATGTGATCACAGAAATACAATTACTCACAAATGCACATCAAGAAATCAGAGCAGGCTCAGACTGAATTCTAGTTTACAAACTGAACATTTTTCATGTGCTCTTACCTCTCTACGCGCAGAATTACATGCTAGGAGACAAACGAGCATTTCCTGACAGTATTCGCTAACAAATCACATTTTTGAACTGCTATAGATGAGACCAACACATTCCTTGCCTTCTGAGAATATGGACATTAACAACAGGGGAAAAATGTCCTAAAACTTTGCAGGTAGACCCAAGGAAATTCTCATTTGTTGGTCCTTCCTTCTACAGATGTTAATTTTCTGAAACATATGGAGATCTACCTGATAAGATCAGCTGTCACTGAATCAAATTTTATGAAATGTTTGCATTTCTTCCTTGTGTTATTATTTCTTCCAGAGCGCAAGGGAAGCTTAGTCCAAATCGCAGTGTGCGATGAATGTGGGCAACCAACACTTCTTTCTTTAAATATCTTTTATGCTTTTTGTAACTTTGCATCATGCTTCAAATCTTACAGAATCATCCTTCACTACTATCATACCCTTCTCACTGCCACATATACGCATGGACGGTCAAAGTAACGTTCTGAGACACAGAAATTGTCCTTCTCCCACTATACCCCATCTCCTTCCCACTAGCACTGGATGCAAACCACCATGCAAATAATTAACATGCTTCCCTCCCTTTGGATTGACTGATAAAATGGAATCAGACACATGAATTTTTGGTCTCCATTGATCTTTGAGTGCACTGTGTTATGACAGGGTGTGAGGTGACATGTCAGATAATGTATCATGTCACACTCCATGACTATTTGATGCCATTTAATGTAATGCATCCTGGCATGCCATGATGGGATGACACAAAATGAGAAAGAAGCTGAACTGGAAATACCAATTACCCACTCTTAACCCTGAGGCAGTAAGGGAAAAATATGCCTGTGTCTGGGTGACCCCTGCTCTGCTTATGGCCTGAGCTTCATAATTCAGGGGGTTTGTTTCGGGTATTCCATAGTCTGAGGTCATATTGCTATCCATTCAGACGGCCAAAGTGTCTGTAACCTCTGCCTTCATTGCAAATCCAGGAGAAGCAGCGGAGAAATCAACTGGAAAAAAATGTAAATCACTGTTCCCAGAGTGTCAAGTTGAGCTGATATTTTGTGTCTAATGAGCTGAAAAGCCACAGGGTACAAAGAATAAAGAAAAGGCAGGCGAGAGCAGACACCGCACCAGCAGTGAAGTTGAGCCTGAGAGCAAGCTTACATCCAAAGGCTGCACAGGCATCCAGGGTCAGGGCTTATGACGTGTCCAGCAGAGAGAAACAAGCTGGAAATAGGGACAAAGTGCACTATTCTGCTGTAGCTCAGTCCTGTGAGAAAGTTTATCTCACAATTTCAGTAATATCTCACTGTCACCTTTCCCTCCATCTGAAGTCATCGCTCCTCTGATCTACAGCCAGCCTGCTCAGGGAATTATTCCTAGACTGATCCACACAAATGACCCATATCAAAGCACAGCCTCATGTTCAGATCCTTGGGCACAGTGTGAGGGCACAATCTCCCATGTGGGTACACTGGCAGACATGGGACCAGCAACATCCCACATCCCGATATGTGTTATCAATGTGATCAGAAGTGCTCAAAATACTCCTGGCTACTGACAAGCACAGAGCGATGCAGAGTCTTTGTTTCATGACAGCTGAGCTTATTCCTACTGACAAGACAAAAGTCAGCAAGGTTGTGGAAGTTTTCATTCCGAGAATCACCTTCCACCTTCACACCTTTGTGCCTCTCTGCTACATATTCCTAAGAGCTACAGTTTCCACTCACGTGTCAAAAACCCAGATTTCAAATTCATCACAGCAGGAATGAGCTCAGAACAAGAATACTGCTTCTGCTTGATACAAAAATAGTTTACTTCTTCCCTTCGTAAGCCTGTGTGAGGTTGTGCTCTCCAAATACTCCTCTGCCATTGTTAGTGACCAGACTTTCTCCACCCCAATACTTTTTACTCCCCTATAACTAATTCCTGGGAAACAATATCTACGAAGTCCCCCTGTTCATATCACTTCATGTATGTATGTATGGTTAAATGTGCCCAGTTGCCATTTGCTTATTATTTTCCCAAAAGCCATTATGTTGTGTTTGTTACGGATACTTGATTCTTCAGATTTTTTCAATAGGAAGAAAAGAAAGTCAAACGTTTGCATGTCATAAAAAACTTGCCTTCAACACACACTTTGTTGAAAACTCCTAAAAAAAATCTGCATAGGAGTTATACATTAATTTATTCTTGGAAAACAAACAAACAAACAAACACCATCATGATTCAAACCAAAATTATACCTCTATGAATAATGACATAAAGATACAAGATCTGCCTTCAGAATGTCCATCTGAGGCTGCCTTGATCCGTTCCCACGCAGCCTTCAGCGCACTGGAAATAAACTGCTTAATGGCATATTTTCATTAGTTACCTCCATGGTTGGGGAAACATTACCCTTGCTATTGAAAACTATTCTACTGATACTGTGAGAAAGATGGAGAAATGCCTCTAGAGTGCTTTCCATTAGAAGTGACAATGAGCATATCTTGTTATATCATTTAACAGCTGGCAGCTACAAATATGATATGGCAGATCATAACTGCACTGGACTTACAGATGGACAAAAAAATTCCACATTGTTCACAGATAAGCAAAACTGGGAGACTTTTTATGGCAGAACTGAAAAAAACACGCATTTATCCAAAGATTATTGTATTTTAGAGGGACATGTACTGTAATAATTATCTTCACTTTACTGCAACTTTTTTGTTTGTTTGTTTGTTTTGTTGTTTTTTTGTTTGTTTTTTTTTTTTTTGGTTCCTAAACATAAGTTCCCCTTTTTGCACAAGAGAAAAATGCCAACCAGTCTCAAACAGGGCAACAAAACTGAAAAAAAATTCAAAATCACCATGACATTCCCAGAAGAAAAGTGCTAAAATGATGCAATCAAATTCCTACCAGATGAAATACTGGGGGGGGGAAATAATAAAATAAAATAAAGTCGGACATCTGAAGCTGTTGCATCAAGACCGAGGAGTAACTGGAGGATTTAAGATAACATCTCTGTGTTAGGTCCTGAACAAATGGTTGTGAGCAGCAATTCAGATATAAAACACCCTCTCAGACATAGGCTAAGCAGTGTGAGTGGCACAACTCAAAGCTACAAGATTTAATTTTTTTAAAAACGTAACGTATCTAAGAGTCTGACACAGAAACAAAGTCCATTCAGCAATGAAGGTTAACACAGAAAGAAGCTGCCTAATGTGACAAATCTGTGCCAGCCCAGCCCAAGCAACTATCAGTACAGTATGCTTTCTGTAGCAGTGTACATATGAGTTAAAAGTGGTTATTTCATAGCATCATAGAAACATTTCAGTTGGAAGGGACCTGTAAAGGTCATCCAGTCATTGATGTACACACATAAACAGTTCTTTATAAATATTGAAGAAAGCCTCATCTACCTCATCCTCTCTTCCAAAGAATATTTAATATATTTGTATTTTTCCTTTTGACTCCAGACCTTCCTGTGTTCTGATCCTCCTACAGTTTAAGCAGAACAACCCTTGTGCTTGATGTATAAATTTTACTCTTCACAGGCTATACAAAATATTGTTAAGCCTTAAAGGGCAGCCACTACAAGAATAAGAATAATCATTAAGCTTCCACAGGAGCCTATCAACTGCCCTAATTTCTTATTTTATTGCAGTAAACCTGTGCATGATTGAGTCACTCCATCCTCAGCAAATTGGTAACTGCAAATAAACAAAATGCTTAAGCAGCTTGGATGGTGATCGAAATCTCAGTCCTCCATCGATTGTATTTGTGTTGTTAAAAGTGCTGGTGCAACACTGGTGCATGCAAAATTCATTCAAAGCAGAAAAACAGAGAAAAGACATTTGCTGGTCTGTTAATGAGGCTTATTCTAGCAACTACTACTTTTGAACATTTTTTCCTCTTGAAAAATCTTTCCTTCTTGCCTATCACTCAGATCTTTATCTGAGTAAATAGACATAGGCATAGACAAGGCTCATTAACACCCAGCTCCATAAACTACAATGACTCTGCAGTAACATTGCTCACACACATTACACTGAACTTTGTCCATGAGGTAATATTGTGCACTTCAGTGGGAAGGAGTATGAGATGTGGTCTCAATGTCTGTGTAAGAATGGCTCTTTTTAGAGCATGAAGCCTACATTCACATTAGCACAGCCACTGGGGATTCAGCCAAAAAAACCAACGAATATAAATGCCAGAATAGAAGAGCTATAGTCCTGACAAGAGCTTTTCCCAATCTCAGTGTCACTAATCCAATACCTGCTTCTGAGTTTTCAGTTGGTGCATTTTAGAGAAGGGCTTGGATTTCTTTTAAAGCAATTAATTTTCCTCTGTGTTTAAATCAGGAGTAGAGCAAAAAATTGTGCCACCTAGACATTATAGCTGAAAGGGTCTAAGTTTCTTGGTTTGAAAAATCTAATCCCAAAGTTTATATTTCCTTCTATCCTGGCTCATTAAATAAATAAGGATTAACAGAACCATGTTGTCTGTCAGACAGTTCTTCACCAATAGCTTGAACATGCCAATCTGCATCAATCAAATGTGGGAAAGGAGTCGCAAGCCTCAGAGGTGCTGCATTCCTACAGATTGTCTGGATATAGGAAGCTAAGTGGGGAGTAAGACTTATTAACAACAGCAAGGTCAATAGGCAGTAATTTATTTTAGATGCCAAAAATCCACTTAAACAGTAACTCTCATAGCCTTCCATTGACAAACACATAAGAAACTAGGTTTCCTTACTTATATTGTTCATGCTTTCCTCCATCCATCATGCAAAAGACAATACTGAGAAAGATCGAAAGGCAAACTGTCTTTTATGTTAACCCAAAGCTGAGCATCTCCCTCCTCAATAAAATTTTATAAACAGAGGAAAATCAAGATCAAGAGTGTATCTTACAATGATAAGAGGCTTTTAGCACAAGACATCATGTGATATTGCAGCTACCATTCACACCTGACTGCAGCAAATAGTGAATCTCCTGGAAAAAGATGTTATTCAATATTCAGTCAAGTATCAGGTACTGACCCATAAACAATTGCATCACCAGTAATTGTTTTATATAGGCATAGTTTCTAAATGAAGCCATGTGCACTATGGTCTTTACAATTCCTGTATGGAGTCCTATTACTTACAGATGAAACACAGACCAGAGCTATAACTATTTTTATTTCAGAATTTCAAATAACAAATTTTAATTGAAATATTTTCCACTACAAGAACAAACAACCCAATCTAAATTAAGAAATATCGGACACAAAACATTATTACTCAGTGAGAGACCTCTCTATGTAACATCACCTGGATAATTATCAGCAGCACCTCTGTTGCTCAGGACTTTAGCAGACGGATCTGTACAGGGGTACTTGTATCACTCCTTCATTGTGTTTTGCAACAGTATTAACTTGTTAAAACAATACATTACGGGAAATGCAGGACATTCTCACAAAAGTGGTGTATCAACTTCCACCATCCTGCAGACTTACCTGCAGCATCACAAAGCCCAAAGCACTGTGCATATAATCCTACATGTAGGTCTCTGACGCAATATTTTCTGCACAAACCTGATGATCTGCAAAGCATTAGGCCTGCAGAAGCCCATCTGCATCTTTTCAGGCGTCAGCCAGAGCTTGCCAAGGTGGCAGGACACAAACTCATATCAGAAGATAACAACAAGATTGTTATGTGACAACTGAGACATTCAGAGCAGCCTTATTCTTTCTACGAGGTATATGAAATACCTACCAGGAAGGATTCTGAATTTTGACTAGGTTCATTCACTAATAAACAATATGTCACAAGAGCGCTTAACAGTTCCTAATCATCAAAACATTGTTTTTTTTCTTTTTTGTTACCAGACATCTACCTGTAATATTGCAAGATGCAGAATATTATTTGACTCTGGAAATGTCAGATCAGTGTTGAGCATTTTCCCAAAATGATATGCACTGGTTGCATGGTGAATTTGATTGATGAAGTGTTTGCTGGATGATATGCTATGAGCTGTGCTATGAGCTGTGGCACAGGACTTTAATGCACAGAGACTGGTTGGGTTCATTACTTACACCATAGGTTGGCAACTTCAAAGTTGGCTCAGATCTACACATGCAATTCTGAAGAAATGGGAAACCATCATATTTTCTATGGGCACGGTTTAGTATGATGCCGCTTTATAAACAATCTGTGTTATACTAAAAGAGAGAACATAGGCTGCCAGTGCGACATCCTTAATGTTACACCACTTCAAGGTAGCTGGTAGCCTTACTGGATACTAACAAAATCCAGGACTTTGTACACACAGCTGAGAAACAGGCTTTATTAGTTATCAGTACTCAGGTGAATTTTGGAGACTGTCCAAATGATTGCTTATGCACGGAGATGTGGAAATGTAGAGTAATTTCAATGCTTTTATGAAGTTTATGATAAAAGACTTGACCCCATAGGCCAATATGCTCTGAGGGCTCCTGGCCTTCAGTGTACTCAACTGCCACGTTTCCATTCTGTGTTTGAGCTCTGGGACTACATAGGTTCAATTGAACCTGCTGCTTCTCATTATCTGAGATCCCACTGCAACATGGAGGTCCAGCTTTACACACCTTCCAGCTCATCTGCGCAAAATCACGGATATCAGCTTTGATTTTACACAGATGGTAAAGGAATCTGTAAACACAAAGATGTGTCAAGATAAACCAGGACATCCCAAAGAAATCACGTTGTGCAACTATTAAGAGCTAATGATGATCTACAGTCAAGGGTCTGCAAAAAACGTAACAGCAATTAGAGCCACTGCTCTTTCTGTTCCCCTGAGCATTAGAAAACACATCAGATATGCAGCATGAGTTATGTAATAGGAAGCAATAATTTCCGGCAATTTCCACATCAGCATATTATATAATGAACACATTGATGTGGAACTGACCAACGACCAAGCCACAGAAGGATGTAACTTCAGCAAGTGGATTTATAACACTTAAAAAAAAAAAGAAAAAAAAAAAGAAAAAAAAAAAGGTGTTAGCTCCAATGTTATGGTTTTTCAAATAGAAACATTCCAGGCACTCTGCAAACATTGTGCAACATAGTTCCAAGAAAAAAACTGAGTGGGTACAACTGTCCTCATTTCATATTTGTGTTAAGAGGAGGATTGGAAGTTGTGAGATACTGGAATAAGACTGCAGGAATTTGTACTCTTGTGCCAGTTCAACCAGAAATACCCAACCTGACATGAAGAAGGCTGCTTTACTAAAAAATTCAAAGGCATTTTAGAAACTTTGATTATCCAGTAAGATCTTCAAATACTCCAATACTCCATACTTCAAATAGCTGGAGTTTATTGGTTTTGAGGGAATTCAGTGCAGAATCTTTTTAGGAATCTTTTTAAAAAATATACCTTTGGCATCTCCTGACTCTGGCACTGGTGCTTAGCCCCAAGAGGATATGGGCATTTCACATTGTACATATGCCAACCTGAGGTCTCACCAAGTTTGTACTTAGATCTTTCTTTGCAAACTTGAGTAGCTAATATTTTCTGCTTATTCAGTTGTCTGTTTAGGTCTTAAGCTTCCTGAAGCAAGGACAGTCAATACATGTTTATTCCATGCATAAAATTTATAAAGAAATAACAATTCTATAAATCATAATAGGAGGAAACTTTAAAAAGGTGAGTCTAGTTGTCAGCCTTTAAAGAGTCAACCTCAACTTAAACATGCTTATTCTCTGACTCAGGTAATCACAACCTTCCCCACATGAAAGAAGATCTGATTCAAAGAGAGGGGAACAGCAGAGGGACAGTTAATATTTGTATATGTCCCTTTATCTCTCTGGGATAGTAAGAATTCCTATGACAGACCATAGGAAGCCACAATCACTGAAACCTCAATCTCACATAAAGAACAGTTCACTGTACTAGATATGCAAGAGTCCTGATCCTTCTTCTATGAAGGAATGGAAGCTTTGCCACTACTGCCAGCAGCAACCAGCCAAAGGAAAATGTCCTTGGCTTTGTGCTATTTTGAGCAACAATTTCTACAGCCAAGGCATGATGAACCAGAAAGATCAGTGTATAACTATTTATTTTGAAATGACAGCATCAGGTTTGACAAGTGACAGACTGAATGCAACAAGTCTTTGATTCTGTCAGACCATCCTTTTTCCAGAGTCCTGAAGGTTACAGAAACTAAGAGACAATCATTTTTATATTCAGTCTACAAGTCGGAATTCCTGGGAAATTGTTTTGTTTTACCTTAAAGTCTTTGGAAGATTAAATTTTACAGACATATTCACATCTGCTTCCACACTTCTAAGACATTTACAGGTGATCCAACCTCTTTTCAGCCTCATTAGGTTTACCAAATAATTGCAAGCAAACAATCAGACCCTTTTGAAGGAGAAAAGTATCCAGACTATGCAAGTAGGATGCATTCTTAATTGGTACATCCATGCACCACTGAATATTGCTTGGGCTCATTGCCACTGTGTGATTTAATGCAGCAATCTGTACTTCCCCCTGTGTCTGATAGTAACGTGACAAGGGATTTTAAAATGTATGTGTCTGGGAAGCATAATAAAGTAAAAATACTGGGGAGAAAGCAAGGAAGGAATGTATATTTATAGTAGGTTTTGTATAAGCAGAGCCAAATCATACTTCTATTGAAGTATGAAACTGGGAAGAGGGCATTCTGTGATTCTGTGAAAAGTACATGGCAAAGGAATAAGAGAACCTGTGGATACTTAACCCCACTGAAAATGAAGCCTAAGAGTTTCAAACAGGGAACTTAAAATACAGGAATCCAAAAACAGAGATTATTTGAATATAAAGTTTGTCTCTTGGGACCTTACACAGCTGAGAGGATGCGCACAAAGAAGTGAAATTCAGGGCTCTGTAAACATTCCCAGTTCAAACTGGCAATGTTTCTACACACGTTTCTCCCATGCCATAGAATCATAGAGTCATAGAATTGCTCAGGTTGGAAAAGACCTTAAAAATCATCAAATCCAATCACAACCTGACCATATTACCCTAACTCTAACAACCCTCTGCTAAATCGTGTCCCTGAGCACAGCAGGTGATATCAGCAAAAATATCCATAAAGCATCCATTGCATCACTGGAGGGAAAACAACAGAGCCTGGAGGAAAGGAGACATCTGAGCAGGTGGGAGGCACACAGAAGCAGTGCTCCAGGAGGCGTGCAGGAGGGGACAGAAACCTGAGCAATTCAGGCTCATTGTATTTAAACTCTGGAATGCCCTGCAGTTCAAGGCCCAAAATATCTTAAAATTTCCTTCAGCTCTCTTGAGGACAAAGAAGGTTAACAGCAAAACTCTGGGAAACCCACACCCACCACTTTGAGTTTTAACAATATTTAGCCTAGGGCAATAAGAGGAAAGAAAGGACTTTCTCTGTTTTATGGGGATGAGAAGATGAGGAATGTGAGGAATATTTAATTCAGCGCAAGATCTGGAGTCCTATCTTGAGTAGCAGCCAGAAGCAGGAGATGGAGGAGCTGAGAGGACCAGACTGTCCATGGATGTGAAGGTCCTGCAGGTCACATCGTTCTCTGCTTTCTAACAATGCAAATGCATCACAAATCAAAACCTGTTCTGAGTGTCCAGAGCAGTACACTTGAAGAAATTCTATCTTTTTCCTCTTAGTTCTAAATCTTGGGGGATTTGGTGGAGACAATCACGACTTATATTTCTTCCTTTTGAAAGTGAAAGGTCTAAATATGACTGCAGTCAAAAGCAGTTTTCAGCCCTTGATGGGATCTGGAGAGCAAACAGCAGAATAAGGCTTTTTTCAGGGGAGACCCAGCAGACACACCATGACAGTGATCAATGGGTCCCAGAGCAAAAAAAGAGGAAGATCAGGAATACTGATCTCATTTGGCATGCAGACAGCATCTTCGTTTTGCTGCATGTCCTGCTCAGTGGCAGAGCGATGAGTAAAGGTCGCCTTGGTGACCCCAGTCTGGATAATGTCCCCATATGGTGCATTGACACACAGACCTGTACAATGAGCTGTCAGGAGGAAAGACTGGACACTTCTTCACATTCAAATTGCACTGTCAGAAACTTCAGACTGAAACATATTTTCAGGCTTAAATCACACTGCTCAGCACATACTAAAAAAACAACTTGGTGCTTGGAAGTCTTTTTGAGGTCTTCTCATAGTAAAAGAGCATTTTCCCTCACAGAAAAAAAAAACAACAACAAAAAAAAAACATATTAGAGCTGATACAGTAAGATTAATTGGATGAGATTATGCAGAAGTATAGCATCATTTATATAGATTACTCTTAATAATTACAGATTTACTCCAAGAATGAGATTCTTCACAGGAGTTGCTGCAATCATCCAGGAGAAGTCAATAACAATACAAATATCAATTTTTCAGTCACATAGGACAGTCAAGGAAACACAGAAGATGCTAAAATAACTCTTCTTGCTCACTGGGAAAGCCTCCAATTATGAAGATACGTGCATGGTGGCAAGGGCTAATGGATTTCACAGTGAGACAGTGCTGGCAGGAAGAGGCGCAATGGGGAATTCAGGGTGCTTGGAAAACCTAGCCCATTTTTCCAGAAAGCACTCTTTAACTCTGAATGTCCCAGAAGGACCATGGGTTCTGCAGAACCCATCCTGAATCTCTGCCTGGCAAGCATGGGTATAGCAGTGGCACTGCCCCTGTCTCCCATAGGCTGGAGAAGAGCTCTGTGCCCAATAGCACCAGCCAGGACATTTCTGTTGGAAGAGGAGAATTCAGGGCATTGCACACTGGCAGAGTTGAGGACAAGAAGCAGTTTCCAGACTATCAAAATGTCCTCTGAATTATAGCCATCTTGCACCAACCCCAGATGCTGGCATGCAAAGTGTCTTTCTAAACCACTGGCAAAGTCTTCCTGGGAACTGGTCCTGAAAGAGCACGCTGGAGCCACTTGCACTACATATTTACTCTTCATGATGATTAACTCCTCCGTCACAGAGAGGGACACAAGCATCCATCTCAGCTCGGCCAACTGGAATCAGTGGTCAGCATACCCCACGCCATTTATCACCAGTACTTACATGGGAGAGACTGACAGCAGGTGCCATTTGTGTCAACATCGCTGCGTGAGCCGACTGATGAATTAAAGTCAGTCGGCCCCCAGGCTGCCAGGAGAGCAAGGAAGAGAAGGAAGGATCGTTTGTTAGTTCTCCCTTAGCGCTTGCTGTCTCCTTCAAAGGTCCTTTGAGTAGAAGCACTCAAACCCCAGAGTGTCTTGGGGTCATGGAGGTGGGCAGGGTGAGCCCCGTGGGGAACAGATATGGATGTTTGTGGATCTCCATACCCAAGGAGGGGACATGTGGGCTCCACAAACTTATCCCACATCCCATAGCCATAAACATATGGATTAAAGGAAGTGTCAAAAAGGAAAAATAATCCCAGAAAACACTGTGATGAGTAAACAATTGCCTCACATCCTATTAACCAGGAATCTTTATTATTCGTAGACCAGTGCTGATGGATGCAATAACATTTCTTTTTGTTCTCACAAACACAGATGCGTCCATCCAATTTCATAAACTCTCACACTATGCTCAGTTCAACCAGTCCCAGAACATCTGGATAGATAGTGATGCAAACAAGCCCATCACCAGACTCTCACACATCTCTCCAGCCTGTTCTGGATGGATTCTAAGTGACAGCCCATTTATCCATTTAAATGACTGCAGGAATCACTTCTAAGTGATGAGTCGCTTAGGGGTGCACAAAAGAATGAAGTCATATGGGTATGAGGCAGGTCTGACACACGTAGGATGAGATACACATTGCACCAGAGCATCCATTTGGGACTGCCATTCATCCCTGATTCAAACTTGTGCAGCATAATGTCCATGTGGGACACAGAGTTCATCAGCACCATCAAAAATAGGGTCCCCATAGTCCTAGGGGCAAACATCATGGAGTTCAATATGGAGCCCCGTGTTCCACTCATGGACTCCTGAATCTGACAGAGGAGACATGGCTCAAACAGCAACAGAGGCTGAAGAAGGGTGAAGAAGACTAAGGGAGACCCAATAACTTGAGTCTAAAGCCAAAAGCCACTTTTAGAGGCACAGGATCACAGCATGGATGAAGTTGGGAAGGTACCTTGGCATCCATCTGGCCCAACCCCTGCTCAAACAGGGGGCCCAGGACCATGTACAGGCGTTCTGCAGACCTCCAAGGAGGAGACTCCACAGCCTCTCTGGGCAACCTGTGCCAGTACTCTGCCATCCATGCAGCCCAGAAGTGCTTCCTGATGCTTCCAGACAGAAGCTCTTGTGTTTGTGCCCATTGTCTCCTGGCCTGGCACTGGGCACCAATGAAAAGGTCTTGGATCCGTCTTAGAGTCATAGAATCATTAAGGCTTAAAAGATTGAGAAGATCACCCAGTCCAACCATCAACCAACGCCTGTGACTGCTCTAGACAGTATCACTCAGTGCAACATCTACACTTTTCTTGAACACTTCCCAGGACTGTGACACTACCACTTCCCTGGGCAGCCTGTTCCTATGCCTCACCACTCCTCTGAGAAGAAATCCCCCCTAGTACCCAACCTGAACCCCTCTGGTGCAGCTTAAGGCCATTCTTTCTTGTCCTACCACTGCTACCTGTGAGAAGAGGTCCTCATTGCATCCTTCTTCCAGGACAATAATAGTGCACTGTATCTGCTTAATATCTGCCTATCCTGTTGGGCACTATCACTGAAGATGGGGGGAAAAAAAGCATCACAAATACAACAGCAAGATAGACAGTTTGCTGTGCGTTCTCTGCAGTTCTGAGCAGCAGACAGGTCCCTGTGCACCTGGGAAAAGCAAAAAACCTTCACGATGCTCTATGCAGTGCTGCACTGTACATGTGCCAACACACTGTGTGCAGTTTTGGGTGCTACAATATCAGAAAGACACGCAACCACCCAAGAGTGCCGAAAGGAGTAGAAAAGATGGTGAAGAGTCTGGAGGGCAAAATGTATGAAGTCCCTTGGTTTGTTCAACTCTGGCCCCAAGCTGCCAGAGTTCAAGAAATATTTAGACAACACTCTCAGAAATGTGGCTTGAATTTTGTATGCTTCTGCGTGGAGCCAGGAGCTGGATCCTTCTGGGTGCCTTCCCGCTGGGGATGTTCTACAGTCCTAGGATTCCATGAACAGCAGCACAATTCCAGGTCGCACCTGGCTTACCCGGGCAAAGACAACCACAGAATTAGTGCACTCTGTCTTTAGGACGGGTTCCCCTCGGTATCCCCCCATGGCCTCTGCGAAGCCCACCCCCACTCTGTGCCCTCCCATCCCGCAGCCTCTGCTGCCACCTACAGCCCCTCCGCTCGGGGCCGCCGTGCCCCCCCCCCGCCTGAATAATTCATGGCACTGATTTAGCTCGGCCAATTCGCCTTTTTTTGTCTGCAGGTTTAATCATTCGGAGATAAATCGCCCGCATCCCCAGCTTCCCGGACGAGGAATCGTTAGGGGCCAGACCTGCAATTCATTATATTTCGGCAGAGCGAAGGTTTAACTGCTGCGGGGTGGGGTGAAGAAGGAAGGAGCTCTCACAAAGGCCGTGAATTACTGCTACTAAATACCGCTAATCCGGTGCCTTCACAGGAGGAGACATTTCAGTTTTGTGGGGAAAGAGGAGAAACATTCGCTTTTTTTTTTTTTTCTTTCTTTTTTTTTTTTCTCCTGGATTCTAATCGGTGTTTTTATCGTTGATAGAATATTTCATAGGGATTGTAGTCATCACCTCATTAAATATAGTTTGGGTTAAGCTCTTTGCAGGAATTTCAATCAGTGAGATACAAAAAATTGTAACTCTCCTTTCTGGCTGCTCCTGCATTGTCCCTTTGCTGCCCTGTCACCGTCAGCAACACGACCTGATTCTCCCTTTAAATGCCATACTTCACTCCTTTACCTGAAAGATTACAACAAAAAGAAGAAAGTGGAAAAAGGCACTTAAAGGAGCCTAAAAGAGGAGAGGAGAGCCCCAATCTCAAGGCCATGGTCCTCACCATCATTAGAGTTCTACTGTGTCAACAAAAATGTCAACAGCTTCTGTTTGTTGCTGCCCCAGCAAGGCAATGTACCATCATGCAGTACTGAATGTAGGCAAAGGCCAGTAACTCAAAGGGAAGTGAAGCCAGGGGGAGAAAAAAAGAAATCTCTAAGGAGTGACACTCAGCAAAGTGTATAGATCTTGAAATACACAGAAAAGTCTGTGTGACTTTTCTGCCCCAGTGAAGAGTAGGTAGACAAAGGCAAATGTTTTCCCTTCACAAAACAACACCAGGAGTAACATAAAAAGTGAGGTAACTTTGCTAGAGGATCCCTCACGCTTATCTGGCCCTTACCTGGTCACTGCACACTGTCCCAACATGAGAACATCTCTGTCAGACTACAGTAACCATCCGCTGCTATCACAGAGGTCAAGCACTGAGATATCCCTTTTACAATGGCCTTTGCTTAAAAACCTGCATAAGGCATTACTCCCCTCCATACATAAGGCATTACTCCCCTCCATACCTGTGTCTGTATCCCCAGAAAATGCTTTCTGAACTCTCCTTTTAGAGTAGGGCTTGTTGCACAGAACTATCTCCCTTGTACTTCTAGCCAAGACTGCAAAAGGCGCAGGCAGCCATCGGATCCTGGGAGATATCCATCATTGCAGCCAAGCCCCCCTGAGAAAAGCTTGAATCTGATCCCAGCACTTGTGCTGATTTGGCCTGAGCTGGGATGTGGATCCAGGCACTTGCTCATGTCTTTCTTTTCTCCAGCAAGAAACCAGAGGAGAGGGGAATTTCTTGCCAGGCGCCCCAAGGCTCTCTTAATGGCAGCTGAAAGGCATTAACTGCTAGCTGATCCGATGAACTCTGTCTTGTCCATTTTGGTGTCTTAGGTGCCAGCAGGAGATTCTCACCTTTGCAAAGGAGCAGTTTCTGGTTTCTCAGCGGTTCTGGGGAGGGAAATGGGTGTCATCTGTGGATGCCAAAGTGTATAAAACAGACACTGCCTACATTCAATAGTAAGAGCAAAAAAGTTTTAAACACAGTAGGAAAGAATTGGGAACAATGTGTAATAGCAACACCAGCAGCACCCATCCAAATATGTGTGCTTTATCCATTCAACTGGAAAAGCAAACAAACAAAAACAAAACAAAACAAACAAACAAACAAAAAACCCACCAGAGTAATCACTGAGTGTATGTTTTATGCATGATATTTCTGGGACAGTCAAGTTTTCCCAAATGGATTCACAATAATGAACTCTTTGGTTCCAGACACTCATCTCCTGTATGAGAAAAGACTGAGTAACCCAGGTCTGTTCAGCCTGGGGATGAGAAGACTGAGGAGGGAAAAATGTTTATAAATGTTTATAAATGTCTAAAGGGAGGTAGGGGGCAAATGGATGAGGCCAGGCTCTTCTTGGTGGTGTGTAGTGACAGGACAAGGAGCAATGGCCTAAAACTTGAGCATGGAAAGTCCCATAGAAACATGCAGAAGAACTTTATGGTAAGGGTGGAACAGATTGCCCAGAGAAGTTGCAGAATCTTCTTCTGTGGAGGTATTCAAGACCCATCTGCACACCTACCTGAGTGATCTATTGTAGAAAACCTGTTTTAGCAGGGGGGTTGGATTCAATCTTCTGAGGTCCCTTCCAACTCCTGCAATTCTGTGATTCAAGTTCTCATTCAAGCTGCAGGTGATCACAAAGATAATCAGATTACTTCAGAATTATCTTCAGCTTCTTCTCATTAATGTAAAATAAAGGCTTCAGGGTCAGTGAAAAAGACAACAAAAAAACTCATTGACCCATCTGGACATATGCATATTGGCATTTGTCATTTGACTATGTACAGAAGATGTAAAGAAGAAAAGAAAGCTTTATGGAAACCAGAATTACGTTTAGTTGTATGTAATAAAAATGTTGTGCCTAAAATACTAGACTTCTCATATCTTCAGTTAACACAATCATAACTTTTGCTGCAAGAAATAATTTCCCTCTATTGGAGGAAAAAAAAAGCATGTTTGGAACTAAGGGAAGAAATTATCTCTTATGCTTCTTCTTTGCCAGTTTAACTCTAAAGAAGCAGAATTAAGACTTCAAACCTTGGATTATCAACAATTCTTAGTATTTATGGAGCCTTTCAATACATCTAATTCAGTAATAAAGCTGTGTGTAAAATACTGTGATAAATCCTTTGCTGATGTAAATTTTCATCACTTCATTAATCCTATTTTAAAAGAGGATTGCGTGATTTTCACTGAGGAGAATGGCTGGTCATTTGCTTAGCTGGTAGAAAGCTGGTAGGTCAATTGTAGAGAATCTGTCATGCCAAATAATAAGACTGGAGTAGTGAGAAAGGCAGATAAAAGCATTTTGCACCTGTAGTGACACTAGTCTGGTTTGTAATTTAATTAATTTAAAATAGCAGATACTCTATGTGCTCTGGAAACCAGGCAAAAGTAAAAAGTAACAACAACAACAAAAAAAATTATTTCAAGCATCAGATCTAAGACCTAAAGAATAAAATCTCAGGATTTTCAAGTGGGAGAAAAAAATCTATCATCAAGGAGGAAAAATGTTTACCCTAATTTTCCTCATATTTTCAAACTCACATTTGGGCAAATCAAACTACACAATGCTTTGGCTCTGTAGAAAATTTCTCTGCCAAACACAAGAGCAAAGGTTCCCTGACTGGAAAAGACATTTGAAAGTGAGCCACATCCACTTCAGCATTATGGAGTTTTGCACTGGACTCCCACAGCTGGGGGGCCAAAGATATCTCAGCCAAGTATTTTCACTTTGGTACAGTCTCTGAGATTGTCTCACATCTTGCTGAGGATGTCAAGTCAGAGCTTCAGTATGTGTGTACCTGCCTAACATCTAACCTAAACCTCCTCTCTTTTGGTTTAATGTCACTCCCTCTTGTTCTATCACTATTAGACAATGTAAAAAGTCGGTCCCCCTCCTGCTTGTAAGCTCCATTCAAATAACTGAAAGGCCGCAACGAGGTCTCATTGAAGTCTTGTCTTTTCTGAGCCAAACGAGCCCAACTCCCCCAGCCTTCCTTCATAGGAGAGGTGCCTCAGCCCTCTGATCATCTTCGTGCCCACTCTGTACCCACTGCAAGAGCTCCATGTCTTTCTTGGGCTGGGGGCCCCAGGCCTGAACGCAATACTCCAGATGGGTCCTTACAGTCAACAAGGAGCATTATGATGGTGCTCTCACCGTACAGTTCTGCCCTGCGTGCAACCCTCAAGAACATAGCCAAGAACTGCAGTAAAACCAGATATGAGTGTCACTTCTACATAGGAAAGAAGCTGTTGAAGAATTAAATCATTCACCTTAGCAAACAGGCAGATCGCTTACGAAGCCCAGGGCTGTATATACCATTGCAATATAAAGTTCTTTCCTTGTGGAGAGGGAGGCAAAGTCTGTTATACAGGTACGAAACCTATAATCTCTGCTTTGACCAACTTGTCAAATATTTATCTCCAAGGCTATGATTATTATTATTAGCTATTTCTGCTATTTGTTTCCCACATCTGCTATGGATGTCTATGGCACACGCTTAGCTCTTGCTGGGAAGTTCTTGCTTGCAGTTCCAGAAGATTCTAACACAGCCTCCCTGGTGATGTGAGGAGCTCCCTACATATCTTCCTTCAGACACTGAACCCACAGACCAACCCACCCCCTCACTGATCTTTGAACCGAGTCCATCCCTTTGGGGTTTGCACAAACACGTGTGCACGAGATGGCGGAGGAGCCCGGGGGAGGGAATGTCTCCTTCCACATACACTCAGCTCAGAAGGGGCTGACAGAAGCCTGCGTCATTGCAGGAAACGAACAGCGGACCACAACAAACAGTGCGGTCTGGCATCCCCTTGGAGGTCTTGTGACTTCCATTTTCCCCACAAGACGAGAGTCCTCTCTTTGTGTGTCTGCCCTGTGCTGCCATGGGGGTCTAAGGCCTGATTCAAAGGCCTGACAAGTGCGCAATGCAAGCACGAAATATAAGCAAGAGCTGGCAGCGATCCAGGGATTCATCTCGCGGCTGTCTCAGCTGTGCCAGTTGGAGTTAGTTACAGAGGAGGAATTGCAGAACCACCACAAGCACTGACGGGGCTAGAAACATCATCTATGGCGTAAACAGGAACTGCAGTGCCTCAGCAGGGCCCTCTTGGTGGGGAGAAGGTATGGTGCAGGTGGGACAATTCCTTGCCCTCGACGCAGAGGTTCTGTGAATTCAGTCTGATTCTGTATGGAAGGGGCAGTTAGAGTCATAGAATCAGACTCATTTGAGTTGGAAAGGACTCTTAAAGGCCAACTGATCCAACTCCCCTCCACTGAGCAGGGACACCTACAGCTAGAGCAGGTGCTCAGAGTCCTGTCCTGCCTGACTTTGAGTGTCTCCAAGGATGGGGCATCCCCCAGTTGGTGTGAGCAGGAACATATATTCTCTGTAAGCTTCCCTTGCCTTTCTGGAAATGTTCCTGGAGTATATAAGAAGTGCTTAAGTTTCTTTATGCCTAGCTCACTGAAGTATCATCGTCCTGCAAGCAGCCAACCAACCCAAATATGATGGGTGCGGTGCAGCTCTCAGACAGCTTTTACAGGCTTTCTTCAGGCCTAAAAACACGTGCCCTGCAGATTCTAACAGTATTCGTATGCATCACCAGCAATCATGGGCTGCTGTGAAAAGGAACACTTTGACCTTCTAGATGCTTTAAACTCTGGGCAGCAGCAGAGAAAACATATTAGTCAATAATATGATCTTCTTGGGAGATCTAAGATGAAAAAGAGTAAAATGCACCATTTAAGTCTGACAGTTGTTACCAAGCCTACACATCTCTCCTTACCTCCCTGCCACTGATTTATGAATCAGATGCCTTGTCCTCACACAGGCACACATATGTTTCACATTGACACAGGTTTTCTTTCCCACTCATCTCTGCTGCGGAAAGTGACCATTTGAACTCATTAATTTACCATACAAAGTTAGTGTGTTCTCCTAGCTGGTGCCCTACAGAGCTCAGGCAGGAGAGTGGAAAATACTCTTGGTTTGAGGAAGAACAGGAGGAGGGAAGAAATAACGCAGAGAGGCAATACTTTAACCCAGAACAACTTGCCTTCTCTTCAGCCATAGCATATGGTGTACACATGACTTGAATGCAGCAAAATAGCTCACTGCTTCACACGAACCAAGTCAAGCATGTCTGTAGCTCTGACAGTAGCTCTCTTGGTCATCATGAGCTTGGAGATACAACCATCTGCAGCTCTTCCTTACCAGAGATGTCTGGAGGACTCCCAGAATCTCACATACAGTTTTGTTGTGTCACAAGCTACAAACTCTGAAAGCAGAGGTGACTCAAATCAGCCAGATGAGAGCAGATTTCCCTTAGCTTCGCCCTCTACTTCTCCTCTCCCTGTCACCTACACACCCTCAGGAAGTCCCACTGGTGGGATGCTGGCGGACTATGAAGAACAAATGAGGCTGCTTCACTCCCCTCTAACAGCACAAATTTTGGTATGAAAAAGGGTAGAATTTGGGATGGTGGGGGAGTGTAATGCAACGTCAGAGGTGAAACACAAGCACCTGGCTGCCAGGAACCCACTGCTTTCTGCTCCACTTCTCCATGTCCATGGCCCATCTGAGATCTGTCAGCATGGTGTCTGGGTCCACCTAAATGGCTTTTAATCATACAAGAGGCTAAAGGACATTCAAAGATCATGCATAATATCCTCCATTCTTCCTGGAGAAGTTGGTGAAAAAGCAGCATATTTGCACTAACTTCAGACTTACTCTCAGATATCACTGATATTTGAGGTTGGGAATGAGTGTGCTTGTGGCCAGCAAAGTAATGGAGGGGAGGAAGCAGCAAAAAGTAATTAGTGGGTGGATGCCCCTTTAATGAAATACATGTATGGTTAAAAGTAATTTCATGGTCAATAAATCATTTTTTCCAGGAATTTCAGAGGAGAAGACATGTTCACAAAGAACCAGGGAAACAGCAAAAAAAAAATACGTGCATACACATCTTTGTTAAAGCCCCTAATGTGAGCAAAAACCCAGTGAACTTTGGGGTTCCAAGTCAAATTTCACGAAACAGTATCTGCCACCTCCAAGTGGGATAGAAATGAATGACATGAAGATGTTCCACGCTCTTGATTCCCACTGCCTGAGAACCCAGCCCTAATTAGTAGCCATACGTTGTGGACGGAAAAAGATCCCGCCAACTATTACTAGAATGTAGTAACGTTATTTCCAAAGGATTTTGAGATATGTCCAGAGAGAGGCAGACCTGACACATTTCTTGTATTTTGTCTTTGGCAGGAAGGAGTGTGGAAAAGGGGCTAGACTCAAAGGGCCAAATAGCAAAAGAAAAAGACAAACTTGCCATGACGAGTTGGACATAGCAGGTCACTCTCTATAAAGCATGCAGGGAAAGCACTTGTGTCCCTTCCTCACTGGTTCACAATGCCAAAAACCTCAGATGATGTAAATTATCCTTTCTCCTCTGACTCCAGTGGCATTGTGCCAGTTCACAGCAGCTAAGGATGTGACACAACCATTTCTGCACTCTGTGAATATTGACGAAGTTATGCAAAAATTCAATAAAAAGCATTTGAAAATTAACTTGATTGTGAATTATGTCCTATTTAGGGAATTTACTTTTAAACTCCACATAAGAATTTGAGGTCTAAAATCCTGCTGGAATGATGCCGCTGGTGGCACTGGTATTTAAATGAGCCCATAAAAGAGGCTTTTAAAATCTTTTTTTTTTTTTTTCCCTGACCTTGCGTTTAAGGCATTAACAGGGGTGGGTGATAAACAGGCAAATAAATTGTTATAGTCAACAAGCAAGGGACCATCAACGCTACACTACTGCTGAGCCTGGGTGTTATCTCAGGCAATCAAAACTTTAAAGGGAAAAAGGCAGCTGCAGCAAAACCGCAGGCTGTGAAAGCCGCCCTGTCCTCACACCCATATGGCTGCAGCATGCAGAGAGAGGAAATGCCTGTAGTCGCTGCCACCAGCCCACATAGGCCCAGCTCTCCCGGCACAGCTCTGTGTTAGGAGGTGTGGTATGTGTCCTGCACAGCCCCCACAAGTGGTAAGTAGCCTCTTGAAGAGAAGGGTGGCTGCAATTTTCTGGGATAGGGTCAGCTGGATGAGTTGCCATCCCCATCCTTCCCACTGCCCATGGCTCCCCCTTCTGCTAATGGTGAGAAGCTCTTAGCAGAATCATAGAATCATTAAAGTTGGAAAACACTATCATCTAGTCCAACCATCAACCCATCACCATCATGACCAGTAAACCACATCCGTAGATACCACATCTACCACATTCTTGAACACCTCTGGAGACAGCGACTCCACCACCTCCCCAGGCAGCCTGTTCTGATACCTCACCAATCTTTCTGAGAAGAAACTTCCCCTAATATCCAACCTGTACCTCTCCTGACACAACCTGAGGCCATTATCTCTTGTCCTATCACTGCTACCTGGGAGAAGTTGCTGACTCCACCTCACCTCCTGTCAGAGAGCTGTAGAGAGCAATAAGGTCTACCCCAAGCCTCCTCTGCTCCAGACTGGACAATACTTCAGCCTCTCCCCATACAACTTGCAGCAATGGTTCCAGGGATGCCCTTCTGAACAAGAAGGTGAGCCCAGCACACCTCCCTGAATCTTGTGGTTAAATCACACCTGAGAATTCAGTGGTGAGGAGCTCATTTAAACATCTCAGAAAGATGCTGGTCTTCACCATGCTGCAACACTGCCTTCAGTGCCTGTATCTCTGCAGCCAGACAAATGGGGGCTGAGTGGCACGTTCTTGAAGTGGGTAAAAAATTCTGGCTTTATTTTCCTTATAAAGAAGAGATCATAGGGATATAAAAGTGTTTTGATGAACAGCCAAAATTGGATAGACTTCTGGTACTCTTCTGTAATATTCTAGTGATGCAACTCCTTTCACCACCTGCAAGTGAGCACTTTCTCCCATGTTTCCACAAATTGTGAACTGAAAGCAAAGCTAACCACAGTGCTGCAGGAGTTCCCACTTCAGCAACAAAGTGGGGGAACAGGGGGCTCAGTGCAATAACCAAGATAACAGTAGAGGCTCGAGGGAAATAAAACCCGGTAGTCCTTCCTTCCCTCTACCAATGTAAAAGGTATTTCTGTTGTAAAGCTTTCTTTTGTACTTCTGCAGTATCCTCATACACCTGTGAAACAGTTCCAGGAAACAAAATGATTCACAAAATTCAACATCAGTTGTGTTATCATGTGTCAGGAACACCAGTGGCCCACCCCTAATATTTGAAAGGGGTAAGCCCTGACTTTGTATGCTCACTTGAATCAAAAGCATCCATCCACCCATCTACATATGCACACAACAGTTACTTACGCAGAAGGGAACCCCTAACACTTGATCTTCCCAGACATCCCTAGTGTTGTTCGCTTGTTTCTCCAGTGGCACAGGTTTCCTAGCACGTTACCTCCTTTAGGACAATGGGGATTGTTGGAAAGCTGCCATGTGAACGAGTATCCATCTGTGGATGAAGAATGCAAAGGGCCAGCACCTCCGGCCAGCCAGGAGATGGCTCAAAGCTCTGCTGGAAGGACACAAATCCAGCCCCAACCTGCAGCCAAAGATTTGCTTGGGCACTCTGTCCCACTTCGCAATTCTGCAGCCATCCTCCCTCCTCACTGCAGCAATTTCTCATCTCTGGGCTTTCTTGTACTGCATTAATGTCAGTGCCAAAACTCCTTCTCCAAAATCTCTTAGACACAGCCACAATACTTGCCAGATGTCTGGGGGAGCCACTGACTTCATGTGGTGAATACACAGCAGAAATCCAGCCTTTTTAACATAATGTTTAATTTTAAAATGTTGTATTTCCTCACATCAGCTGCATGATTTCTCAGCTGGACAAAACCTATGCAGCTGGGACAAACCTGCTGGGCACGTGAGATTTGTGTGCAGAACCCAAATGCAGTGACAGCAAAATGCAGTGTCTGAAGGGCTGGGGAGGCTGCTCCATCCCTGGGTTTTCTCTTTGCACCGCTGTCTCCACTCCAAGACCTGCGTCCTCAGCCAGCAGATGCTTGTTTAACTCATGTCAAGATTTTGGCAGGCAGTCTGACATTTTCAGAAGATAACTGCAGTTAATAGCACAGATCCACTTAATCACTTCAGTCGGGACAGAATGACCCAGTGTCATCTTCTGATCTGATTTATGAAATGATGGCATCGAATGGTAGAAAGGAACTGGCTGCTACAGTGTCAATGACATGATGTTTCTGCAGTGCTCGAACACATGGGGAGAGGTGGGAGGAAAGCTAAGGAGGCTGCAGAGAGAGACAGTCACATCTTCCTCAAGAGCCTCAGCCTGTCACATTAACATCACAAGAAATTACGCTTACAAAACTTTTGTTCCCCACAGGGAAAAATTTTACTCTGGAACCTATCACTATTCTAAGGGAAAACCTGAAGGCAACAGTTCATAAGGGTAGAGACGATGTACTAAATTTTTCCAGCCCCTCTTTCCTTTTAATTCTCCTTAGCTACTGTCCAGAGGACACCAACCTCATTGTGCTCAGCTCACCATCACCCCACTAACAGTTAATAAACATGGTTGGATCCTCACTATGGGGCATGCATGGTCACCTTCAGGCCTGCTCCTTCACAGAACTGACCTGTGAACTCTTCCATAGACTTAGAGATCCTCATCTATGGTGAGTTGGAAGGGGACCCTTAAATGTCATCTAGTCCAACTCCCTTACAATGAACAAGGACACCTACAGCTAGAGAAGGTGCTCAGAGCCCCATCTGGCCTGATCTTAAGTGTCTCCAGGGACAGGGCATCCATCACCTCCCCCCTGTACTCAGCTCTGGTGAGGCCACACCTCGAGTCCAGTTTTGGGCCCCTCACTACAAGAAAGACAGTGAGATCCTGGAGCAGGTTCAAAGAAGGGTGACAAAGCTGGTGAGGGGTCTGGAGCACAGGCCTTATGAGGAGTAGCTGAAGGAGCTCTGATTGTTCAGTCTGCAGAAGAGGAGGCTCAGGGCAGACCTTGTTGCTCTCTATAACTACCTGAAGGGATGTTGTAGTGAGCTGGGGGTCGGCCTCTTCTCTTGTCTAACTGGTGATAGAACTAGAGGGAATGGCTTCAAGCTGCACCAGGGGAGATTTAGGCTGGAAGTTAGGAAATACTGCTTTTCCGAAAGAATGGTCAGGCAGTGGAATGGGCTGCCCAGGGAGGTGGTGGAGTCACTGACCCTGGAGGTGTTCAAGGAATGTTTGGATTTTGTGCTGAAGAATATGATTTAGTGAGTACTATTGGTGATATGTGGATGGTTGGACTGGATGATCTTGAAGGTCTTTTCCAACCTTGGTGATTCTGTGATCACATCTCTGGGTAACCTGTTCCATTGCCTTATCATCTTTACTGTAAAAACCTTTTCCTTATTTCCAATAATGTAGCATGCTTTAAGCAGCACATCCATCCTTGGCTGCTCAATACCATGAGAAGCACAGGGCGAGCTCTGTAATAGCCTTTTGTTGGCAACAGTCAAGCAGCAAGATGCAAGAACTAGGAATACATCCCATCTTCCCAGAACACCATTGTGCAGAGATTTCTTCATAATTGGCCTTTATGTTTTTTTTTATTAAACCATGATTAATTTTCACTGCCTTTTTTTTTTTTTTTCCTCTTTGAAAGAATCAGCGTATTGCTAAGCACACTGAAGTGTTTGGAGACCACAATCACCAGAAGATTATCTAAGTGCAGTTCTGAATAATGAGAGCCATGCTGTTGCAACCACTGACTATTACAGAAATGAAAGGCAGAGGGAAAAATATTTTTCATTCCAGTTCAAATGCTGCCCTAAAATCTGGAATGGCCTTTTTGTGCTCGTTTGCTGAATCTTCAGGTTTCATACCATAGAAAACCATGGGATGAAGTCCCTGAACAAGATGCCAGACATTTCCAGGCAGGCTGTACAGACTGCAGTGTCATTAATTTAATCTCCCACCACTCGACTCTTCTCCTGACTGAAAAATCAATGCTAATAAGGAGCTTTGGGAAAAGAGAGTGTTGATGTCTGAACTCGCATGGACTAATTTTAACCTGCTATCAAATGACTAAGTGGCTCTAAAGAACCTATAAACCCAACAAAGAGATTTTTTAAATGTCTCTTTCCCAAACGGTGCTCTCTGCTGATGAAGACATCTAAATGCATGAGGATAGGTTTATGTGCTCCTGCAGCCTCTCCGTCAGGAATGAGGGGAATGAAGGCCAGTGCTCAGAGCCTCCTCCCTCAGCCGTGCCAGCCCTGCGCCCGTGCGCATCCGACACAGAGCAATTTCAGGCAGTCACAGACACTAATAGCATCTGAATCAGCTGTAGCTGGAAGAAAAGAGCGTGCTGCTATTTGCTCATTCAGATAAATTGCCTGCCAGAGCAATAACGGGAGCCTGAAGAACAAGTGTGGTTTTAAGCCATAGTTAAGGTGGGTTAAATAAACTCAGTGTGAACAGTCTCATCCCTGAGCATCTCCCTCAGCACTGATGTGCAGTGTCTGCTTTCCCCACAGAGTCTCTGGGAGGCATCCTGGAGGTCACAAGGCATTCAGGAAACAATTTCCCAACTCTGGGAGATGCATGACAAAGCTCTGCTGGGTCACACACCCTTTTCCCACCTTTTAGCAAACTGCCCAGCAAAAGTAGCCACCTGGCTGCATCACCCTGCCTTAAATCATGCCACACTGCCTATTCCACCTGCGGCCACTAAGTCACATCCAGGAGACAACAGTGAGCTGAATGAAGATATTATCTGTTCTGAAAAATGCTCTTCATTTTGCAGCCAGTCCGTTCTTTCACTTCATTTGTCTCCTCTGCTCCACCCTGCATGCCAACGTGTAACCACTGATCATGTTGATCTGATCACCAGAACAGCAGCTTTATTTCTTACCACTTTCTACAGCCCCTAAAACTATGAGGGCTCAATCTTTAAATCGAAAGTCATGAGGTACTGCTTGAATGCAAATAAACACGCAGACACTGTGAACAGATTTGTAGAAAGACACGGGCAGTTTTGTTTTCTGAATACGCACTTACTGATATTACAAACACAGGAAAGTGCCATTGCATTTTTTGAGCAAATGCACGGCCATCCTTACAGTGAATGGATTATTCACTGAATATTTACTCAACTTCAAAGTTGGATTAATTTTTTTCTCTTTCCTCTTCAGCAGCTTTGGCCACAAAGAGATGGGAAAGGATAGATACAGGTATTCATTCATCCAGAGAAGAGTACAGATCCTGATTCCCTCCTTGCAAAAGAGGCCCCCTGCACCCGGTTTCACAATTCCCTCCTGATATGGTAATGTATTTATAATATTGCTTGCTATTAATATGTATGAAAATAAAAAGAAGAAAGGAGAGGATAAAAGGAAAGGGAAAGTGGAAGGAGAAAGGAAAAGAAACACTGTAGAATACTGTAGCTTATCCCAACTAAACATCAGTGCCTTAACCACTCTGGTGAGAGTGAGAGGGAGATACTACATCAAGCCAGCTTTTAACACTGAGATCCCTCACTGATAACAGCAAATAGTTTATTAGCAAGATCTCACCCATTTCTAACTCCAAAAAGGGAGCCTACGATGAGGTTATCATCCCGACAGAACCTGACTTCATTTTCCCCGTGTTCCCTCTCACCCCAGTAATAACAGTTCTTTGGCAGTGACCAGCCCAGACTGCACAGGGTTAGGCCCAAAGATGAAAGGCTCCTCAAAGGCTGCTGTTGTCTTTTTTCTGCTGCTACAGTAAGTTACATATTATGGAGAACTATATATAGGAAAATTTGGTTGTTCTCTGATTATTTCCTGAAACAGTTACCATTCTTTTTTTTCAGTCATCATACAAATCCTTGCTCTCTCCCACCCTTAGGATCATCATGCAGCAAGAAAAATGGGATGAAGCTGAAATATGACAACACTTTGGCAAGATTCCAACCATGACTGGGCATTTCAATGAGTTATGAACACAGACAGAGTTACAGTACTAAATATCTAAAATTATTTTTGAAATGAAGTCTCTAGAAACATATAAACTCTTACGATGTGAGGCATTAGCTAACCTCTAATTGCAGAGGGAAGGGAGGAATGGAAACTTTCCTGAGATAAAAGGTAACCTGACTGCTTGCTGTGTGGGTTTCTTGGAACATCTGCTAACAGCTCTGCTCTGGTCGTTGTCAAAGGCTTGGACTAGAAGGCTCACTGCTCTAAGTGAGCCTAGATGTTCCTTGATTCCTAGAAAAGCAATTGTAACTTATATTCTACTTTCTATAAACATTGATTTTCTCAATGAAAATACAGAAATATATGATTAGATATACGGGATGTTTTGCTGCAGGCAAACGATTACCATAGCAACTGTTTTTTCCCTTTGGAGTTGCAATGAATAATTTCCCCATTACAAACATCTGATTTTTATTTATCTAATATATACATGTTATATATTTATATAAACAAAACTAGATAGTGTAAAATATTAGTGCATATCAGATAGCTCCTAATATATGAGACAGTTGAAGTGTAAAAACAGCACCCCAGCACAGAACTGAGTTCAAATATCTTTACTTATCTTTCTTGTACAGTTTATCTGTTGTCCCTAATATGTATTGATTTACAATATGATCTATTCAATCCACCAAACCTCTTATAATAACATCTGCTTTACTTCTTACTTCTCTGTGTAGTTTTGGAGCCATTTATTGTTTCATTCTAAACTTTTTGGAAGCTTATTTTCAGTACCGATTTTGTAATAGTTGTGACAGCTAATAGAAAGGTCTCAGAATGAATCTGGTCAGGTTTTGGGGTGCAGCTCACCAGTGTCTATGATGCCAGGAATACCAAGGCCAGGACAAGACAGATAAAGCAGAAGTCAGCAAAATGCAGGGAATGGAAGAGAACTCGCAAGTTCAGCAGCAGCCAAACAAGAAGCAAAGATCAACTCAATGGATTACCTGTGATCATAGAATCCTTAGAGTCAGAAGGGACCTTTAAAGACAACCTAGTCCAATTCCCCATCAGTGAACAGGGACACCACAGGTAAATCGGGTTGCCCGGGGCCTGATCCAGCCTCACCTTGAAAGTCTCCAGGGACAGGGTATCAAGCACATCACTAGGCAACCTGTTCTAGTTGGTCAAGCTTCTATAAAAGGGGTCCAAAAGATGCTTCTCACAGCTGGGAATGTTGATGGTGATCCTCAGATCAGCGTTTCACCTCTAGTCCAGATGTGCTTTCTGTCACTGTAGCAAGCCAAAGGAATTTAATGGTCAACCACAAACTTCCAGTCCTCAACACCTTTTAGTGATCATAGTATCATCTTTTAGGAACGATAAGATATTGGAACAGGCTGCCCAGGCAGGTGGTGGAGTCACCGTCCCTGCAGAAGTTCAAGAAAATAGTGGATGTTACACTGAGAGATATGGTCTGGAGCAGTCACAGGCATGGGCTGGATAGTTGGAGTAGATGATCTTAGTAGTCTTTCCAACCTTGATGATACTATTAATCCTAGTGAGCACAATGGCCCCGGAGAAGGGGTAAGGCGAGAAACCGGCACTTAAGGCAGGAGCCAGAATAGACATGCTTGGCCAACCAGCACTGGCCCAGTGCCACAAACCAAGGCTTTCACGCTGATGAGAGACTGCACTGAGCTGTGCAAGGCCAGGCTGGATGTGGCTCTGGGCAGCCTGATCTAGTGGTTGGTGACCCTGCCCCTGGCAGGGCGGTTGAAACTTGATAATCATTGTGGCCCTTTTCAACCCAGGACATTCTATGATTCTGTGAGCAGTGCTCAAGCTGGATTAAGTCAGCGGTGAATGGGCTTGCCATTGCTGTTCACAGTGAGAAGTCGCCTATGAAAAACTCAAAATGTTCACCTGGAACACTTCCTCTGCAAGACAGTCAGCAGCATGAGACACCTCCTATGGGACAGGAAGCAGCATTTATTACAAATCATCACTCAGTGCAAGAAAAAGAGGATCACTAAAGAAATATCACCTCTTTCACCTAGCCTGAATCCAAACTCAGTATGTATAACAAGAGATTCACAGCATCCCTAGGAACTCCTACAGTGCAAGTCTGTCTTCTTTCCCCACTTCCCCACTTACAGCTCACCCTGCACTCAGCAGCACGTGTAATCCTTGTGCAAAAATGAGCTTACAAAGAATGCCCCAAATTGATCCACGAGATATGCACGTGGACATCACTTGGATTTCAGCTCTTGCAGTCACCCTCTTGCAGTGGAAGCAGCGCAAACTGCCCAAATTCTGATCCTCTTACGCAGCCCCAGAGCTGCTCTGTGCAGCCCAGCACACAGTTTGCTCCAGCACCCAGCCCTCTGCACACAAGAGAAGCCAAGTGTCACTGAGGGGGAGATAGCACTAACTGGGCTGGCTGGGCCCAGTAGTTTCTCTGTAGTGGATGTAGTCTTAAGTTGGGTCTGTTGTTACTGACATATAAAATCTAAAGGAAAAAAATATTAGTTTAGGGAAAAAATGAGGTCAAAGTCCCAGCACAGAGGTGGGGAGATGCAGCACACTGCTTGCAGAAATCACTGGGGTGCACAATATCATCCTCTCTCACATGTGCAACAGAGGTTTTATCATAAGTTTAGTGCTTATGGCAGGTTGTTTAAAAAATAATGATCATATATATGTTTATACATGTGTGTGCACATAAGTATGGAGGCATTTCTGTTTGCTATGTGAGCCCCTCTATCAAAAATACAAATTCTTTCCATGCATTTTCATAGAGTATTAACTCAGTGAGACAATCAGCAGTACTCACATACATATATCTCTGTATACACACAGTGCTGCAAGAGGCAGCATCCCCAGCACCTCACTGATGAGGCAACCGTCTCTGCTAGGGGTGTAGGTGAACAGACACCAAAAATGTAGATGCCCTGTGGAGCTGAAGGTCCTACAGCAAAGTGCCTGATCAAACCTCACCTGCAAGAGCTTCCCGTGCCACAGAGACCAAGACAGCAAGTCCCATAAGCAAACCCATCCCATACAAACTAATTAAAATATTTAATCAGTCTCTGATTAACAGCATATTTCAGAATTAGAGACCCACAGAGGCTGAATTTGGGTCGGGGCTGCTGGTTGTGTACATGCATTCCTTGTTTCAGAGCAGACATGCAATGACACCACAGCTCCAATCGTTCCCCACTTGTGAAGGCAGAGCGTGAAGCAAGTTGTGTTAATGTGTCGAAAGGAGGGGAGAAATAAAGAGAGCAATGGATCAGCACAGCACGCCTTTGAAGGGAAAAGTAATACTGCAGTAATTTATAGAAGGGAGAGTTGTTGGGTGAGACAGCCGCTCTCAGTGGCATTCGGCCAGAAAACAAGGCTCGGTTGGGAAGAGCATCACTGCCATCTTCAGGACAGATGGCTTCTCTTCTCTGAGGTGCAACAACTTTCCCCTGGCAGCTTTTTATTCCTGCAATACCATAGAAAGCATTTCCTGCAGCTCCTGCCAGTGTTCCATTTGTAGATGTTATGGACACTCTGCAGAGCAGGCTTAGTCCAACACCTCTCCGCTTCTGAGTTTTGACACAGAGCAACAGAGTCAGTTTCCAGTGTAAGCTTCAGGTTTAGATGGAAGGGGCTGATCTAGCCTGTGTCAGCACAATATTGCTCCCTAACAGGCAGCACCTTTTATTCAGTCTTGCTGCAAGACGCTTACAGTAGTGTAAGAGATGTGTTATGAAACTTTTGACACCGGCCACCTTTCTTTCCCTTGTTTTTAAACCATATTTGTTTAGCCTGAGCACAGCCAGCCAGCTGGTGAGCACAGAATGCCCTCCTCACCCGGGTCTCTAAGAGACATCTGCCCAAAGCAGCTGTGGGTGCCCCATCCCTGGAGGTGCTCAAGACCAGGTGGGATGGGGTCCTGAGCGGCCTGAGCTGGCGGGGGGCAGCCCTGCACATGGCAGGGGTCAGGGTGGGCTTTGATGTCATTTCCATCCCAAACCATTCTGTGATCCTATGATTTCAGGCTCACTACAAGCTTTCTGGAGAAGCCTATTGCTAAATCCAGAATGCATCACCTTAAAAACAAGAATGCTAAGGATCGTAAAGGCAATTGCTTACAAGCTGTGAAATATCACAGTTAAAACTTCCACATTACGTAAGTTCAAGACTTTCTGCAAATGCACTCCTAGCCTGCTGTTAATTAGTCCAGTGCTGATCAGGGATCACACAGGTGATTATACAGAATCAGCTTTATGTCACAACATCTCTTCCCACCCAGTAACTGGATGCACACCTCATGCCCTTTCACGTGATGGGTACATTTCCAGCCACACAAGATGAGCTGGATGAGCACATGGACTCTTTCCCCAAGCCTAGGCACCAGGCTGTCCCTTCAACCGACGTCTGAGAATCACTTCAACACATCCAATGGAAAGATGGGCCACTGAGCAGCACACATGCAAGCTTCCACCCGACCAGCTGTGACTTGGCACTGGACTGGACAGCCGTGACTGAAAAGCATGCCTTCTCCTCTCTGGCTCAGTTCATAAAGCACGTGTTTACCAGCTAAACATAAGCAAGTAGAAAACAAGCTTTAAAGGCCAGATCAGGGATATCCACCTGCAGCAGGAGCTTCTGCAGTTGTGGACATTGAATCATAGAATCATAGAATTACTCAGGTTGGAAGGGACCTCAAGGATCATCAAGTCCAACTGCAGCCTAACCGTAAGTACCCTAACTCTAACAACCCTCTGCTAAATTGGTGACTTGATGATTTGCCTTGGATGGTAAGGGAGGGGAGAGCCTGCAGACACACCTCTGGAGACCTCCAGCTTAAAAATTTGTCATCACTAACAAGGAATCACAAGACAGAAGCCAAGAATGGGCACAGCTCTCCAATATCCCACTCCAACACCACCAGCCACAGCACTTTGTGACTCCCTATCACATTTGTCAAATACCCCTGGCCCCTGCAGCCTTTTGTTGCCTCGTGAATAAGGCTCAGGCATTGACCACAGCATGCCCAGGACAGGAACACACTATTTCTAGTGGACTGGTATAGGGAGAAGACAACTGCAACTTCTGAGTTCCTCCAGCTCCTCTTGTACACACTGAAGTCCCAGACCACTGAAGTGGTCTGTTCCCCAACCACTCCTACTCTCGGGAACACTGCAAGATAACAGCACCAAAGCTTTTCCATATACATTAGATGCATACATATGTATGTTTGTTGTCTGTGTATTTTCAACTGTTAACTAAAGGAAAATGAAGTTCATGTGTCACTCAGAAATAGTAGTAGGGCAGTAATGGAAAGGTTGCAGGTGAAAGTGGTCTCATGAGCTCCAGGACTACCTGCACCAGGGACCTCATGGCCACAGTGCTGCAGAGCAAAGGACAGCACTGCTGCTTCTTGCCATCCAGGAGTTCCCCCTCAGTACAAGAGATAATTACATCAAAGTTAGAAGACTTTAAAGGAAATAAATTGTGATGAAGAAAAAAGTGTTTTGCTTCCAGGTAGGGCTGCAACAGACCTTTTTTTCTTTTTTAACCTTACAGCATTTCCAACAAAGCATGCTAAAGCAAGGTGACAAGTAGTTATTACCTTAGTCAGCACTGTAATATTGCTTTTTTAACAAGACACCTTTGTGCTGAACACCTGGAAACATAAGAATTTTTATTTATTTATTTCTTTTGGAGTGGCAGACAAGAAGAAAGGCATAGAGAGTGAAGAGCTGTCCCTGAAGAATGGGTACGAGCAAGTCTAAGCAAGTAATGTACCTTCTATAGGTACATCAACCAGAAAAGGAAAGTCTAGGAAAACATACCCTCTACCCCCCTTTACAGGTAGGTTGGTTGCATGGAGAAGGCTGAGGCTCTCATGAACTTTTTTGCCTCAGTCTTCACTGATGGCTGCTATTCACTCACCCCTGAAGCAGATGGGTTGGAAAGTGGGGACTGAGGGACCAGTGTCCCTCCTACTGCAGGCAAACATCAAGTTTGTGATCACCTGAGGAACTTGAGCATCCGTAAGTCTATCCCAGATTCCTGAGGGAACAGGCTGAAATAGCTGCCAAGCCACTCTTTATGATATCAGAGAAGTCAGCAGTCAGTCAGGTGAATCCTTCAGTGACTGGCAAAAAGGAAGTCGCATCCATTATTTAGAAGGGTAGAAAGCATGACCCAGGGAACTACTGACCTCACCTCAACTTGCTGATCTCACTACTGTGCCAGGGAAAATCATCTAAGAGATCCTCCTGGAAGCTATGCTAAGGTATATGGAAGAAAGGAAGATGACATAGGGTAACAAGCATGGCTTTGCCAAAGGCAGGTCCTGCCTGACCAACCTTGTGGCATTCTACAATGGCATAACTACATCAGTAGACAAGCAAAGAGTCACTGATGTCATTTATCTGGACTTCAGTGAGGCTTTAGACATGGTCCCCCACAATAACCTTCTCTCCAAATTGGAAAGATAAGGATTTGATAGGTGGACTGTATGATGAATGAGGAATTGGTTGTAAGATCATATCCAGAGAGTAGTGGTCAGTAGCTCAATGTCCAGATGGAGATCGGTCACAAGTGGTCAGTGGTCTGCACTGGGACTGGACCGATGCCCTTTAATATCTTTATGAGTGAAATGGACAGTGGAATCGAGTGCACCCTCAGCCAGTTTTTGGATGACACCAACATCTTACAAGTTGCTGTGCCTTGGTACCAGGCTACTACACACTTGAGTACTGCTACTGAAATATCTGCAGCCCTCTGAAAGCTTTAGTCTGTTGCCTGTCCTATGTTCAGGAAACTGCACCATACAAAGCAGGTGATGGTCTCTCCCCATATGACTTTCCAAGCTTCCTAGTACTGCAGCTGCCACCAAAGGAGACCAGAACATTTCACTATTCAGACTCAAATAACACAAAGGGTCAGATTTTACCCGTCTGGATTTGTTCACTGAGTACAGCCTTTCTTATGTTTTAGTTTCCATGGATGTGATAAGCCTGACTAGGTACCTTTGTTTTACGAGAACAACAAAACCAACCTCCAGAACATTATTAGCAGTGAAGCAGGAGGAGAAAAAGACATTTCCCAGATCCACAGCACCAAGCTGAATACTTGGTTTCAAATACCCCACGTGGCAGCAATCCACTACAAAGTCACCTGTAAGAATACCACAAATTTTATGTTGGCATTACTTTATTCCTTGCTTTGCTAATCCCACATGGAGAGCCACTGCTGTTGATCAGCAAACAGATGTTAGACTGGGCAGCACATCAGGAAAACAGGAAAAGGAATGGAAGAAGTTCGGGGCCAGTAAAAAAGACCAAGGTAAAGGCCACAAGCAAGCAGCCCAGTAATGTGGAGCTAACCCTACTTCGACATTAGAAGCTGTCTCAGATCAGAGTTGTTTCCACAAACACTTTTGAAATTTGTATTGATTGCAAAATAAGAGAAGGCACTCAGGCTGTGAATTTACACCTGTGAGAACACAGCAATAATTCTTCAAGGTACTCAAAGAAAGAACGTAAGGAAAGGATCCACCCAGAGCACTCCCAGGCAGCTGCACCAGCCTGTATCAGAGGAGAACAGCTAACTAGAGCAAAGCATTTATCAAAGGTAAATCGTGCCAGCCATCCTAGTGCTCTCAGACTCCAGGCTACAAAAAATTAAAACACAGGGAGAAGATGAAAGAGTGTTTTTGCAAGGAACGTGCAACTAAGCTCAAGTATCAAACACCCAACAGTGCTAGCCTAGAAATGTGAGCAACTGATACCTCACACAGCAAAGGCCTAATCTTCTTCTCTTGGAAGGCTCACATGAGGAGAAGCTCGCTGAGTTGCAGGCCAGCCAAACGGAAGGCATGCCAGCTGTAATCTCCTTTCCCAGCTGTGTACACACAGAAACTGCAGAATGCAAACACTGGAGGAAAAAAAGGAAAGCTCCAATTATTCTCAGACCACAAGAACAACCATGTCTAAAAGCAGAGATATTGGCAGGATAGCAGAAAAGAAAAGCTGTCCAAAACAGTCAATGTAAGAAATTGTATTGTTTTCATCTATAGCCACCAAGGCAGACAAAGAAAAGGAAATCTATGTTGCTAGTCCTTCAATAACCAGTCTGGATTTTCTGTCAAATACCCGAGTTACACTTAAAACTTAATCTCTGGAAAATACATTTCCTCTAAAAAGCTTTAAGAACAGGACACAACAACTGCTGTTCCTGCAATTATTAATTTCTTTTTTTTCCATAACGAGGTTGAGGAGAAACATCTTTTTCCCCCCATCAGCAACAAACTAAGGAGGCCAGTTACCCTTTCAGATACACACAATGGTTGGTTGCATGCAGAGTTCAACATTCATGCAATTCTGGGAAATATATACTTAAAAAAAATCAAACCACATTCTGTCCTATCTCAGACAGTTCCAACTACGACACTGCCAGAAGGATTACAGAGTAATAACAGGTCTAAGCAAGAGAATATTATTCCTGTATGTAACACAGCACATGATTTGCTTTCTCTTTAGGAGGGACTTCTACAAAGAATCCTTGACATTAAAAAAAAAGAAAAAAAATAATTGGAAAATCTTTCATGATTGTGCAGAAGTGTAACTACAAGACATCCAGCATGGTCATACTGGTGTGTTAAAGTTGGAGCAAGCATGCCATGGAAAGTTACATCATCTGTCCAGCAAATAAATCTGAGGGTGTTCCTTTTTGCCTGCAAGTTTTAAGTATCCTTTCCAAAATACTGACAACTTGTTTTTTGCATAATCACAAAATAGACAAGGTGCATTAATGCCCACTGATGCAAAACTATGCCATCTTTCAGAAGAATTTTCTCCAGCAGTTTTCATTTCTCATTTTTCCATTCCAGCTTGATTTTCTTCACCAAGGTTCAACACTTATTCTGGAAAAACACTGGACTAGCACCAAGGCAACATCATTTAGTATGTTAAGACAACTCTGAATTTACACACTGTTCCAATATCTACAGATCTGTAAAAGTTTACACTAGTATACACTGAAAGAGAAACTAATCTCCCCACCACAGATATGGAAAGAGCCAGACTGGTAGCCTGATCTGGAACGTTATTCTGATGGCTATGCAAGCCAGCATGGGTAGTCAAAATACAGTTTCTTCAGCAATGACCACCAGGACCTACATGGTGAGACAGTATTCTTCCCCTCTCAAAACCTGGTGATAAGGAATCAACAGGAAAGAAAGTAAGAGGCCTGAAATATGCTAGGCTTCAGGTCAGTGCACTAGACTCTAGTGGTTACTGGTAATGAAACAGCAGAGTTTTCACTATATAAAATTTATAAATTTATTTTTTGTAAAAATCCAAAGAGCACGAAGACATCTCACTCAAAATACTGGTAAATCAAACCACACTTAGAAAAATGAAAGCTGATTTTATTATCTTATCCACAGCCAATCATTTGACATGAACATGCATACGTAATTTTGCTACGCACACACCACAGTTTAACGTTAGTTATTAAAGGTTAAACATACAACATACATCCTTACAAAAATGAGTCAAAATGCAAACGTAACTTTTAAACAAAACAGTTTTTACTCATTTAAAAAAACCTTTGTGTTGGGTACCATTTTGTACAAACACAGTTAATTTAAACAAATCTGCTTTTAGTTTCCTCATGGTTCAACATGAAAATAAGCTGCAATAGAAAATGAAGTCATCAAGGGATTTTTAAATAGCAGAAGTAGGCAGTCTTGCCATGCAGAAGAAGCAATATTAAATATTAGTTTTTCAAAAAAAGAAAAAAACCACAAGTTTAAAAATATTTAGTTCAAGTCACAAATCTTTCCCCAGTACAGAGAAATCCAAATACAACGCATAATTAGCTGCCACTTAGGATGGCTATTCTGAAATGTAGAAACTTTCCAGAATTGTAATTTTTGATTTGGCACAGAAAAAAAGTCTGAGCTTACTTAAGAACAAGAAAGTGATTAAAAAAAAAAAAAAAGGTAAAACAGGAAGAGAGGAAAAAAATACAAAGCAAGAATGAATGAGATAGTAGTTGCAATCACTAAAAAAAAAATCTGTGCATCTCAGTCATTGCAGAATACTGTCTGTCTACAGCAGGTGCGAGTTCCAGGTAATTGTTATTGCAACATGGATTTAATTTGCTTGGAGGTAGTCTCATCATTCAAATGCTTTGTTGTGTACCTGAGCAGAGAAATAAAAATCAAGTTTAGAAAAACGCAAATTATTTTGCTTTGGTACAAACAGGCTGAGGCATAACTGAACAAACTGAGTTTATGCTACAGAAAACCCTACAGCCACTGATCTATACCTATTCCTGTTACCAAGAATAGACTTTCTGTTCTGGAAGTGCTACTGTTATCAGATCTATACTCCAGCAGCCTTACACCAAGGAGAAATAAAAAAGCCTCAGGTGGATGTTGGCTCATTCTCATATGCCACTTCGCAGTAAAGTCACGTGCAGTTGTGAAAGCCAGTTGTGAGCACTGAGACTGACTGAGTTCATGGGCAATATCTTCAACTAAAACAATGCTTCTGAAATCTTTCTTCCCAACTTCCATTAGCTAAACCACTTAAAGATCCCTCAGAGGCAATAGCTTAATTCACTGTTTACTTAGTTAGCTGTGCTAATTACATCTTTAAAAGGTATAGATACAAGTGTTTTTTCCTTTCTTTTCCCTCAAAATTCTCTAGGTTTTTTTTTCTCCACCACAAAAACCTTTGTGAGATCTTATTTTGAAGTACTGCATACACTCCATGTTGCAATCCTTGCACAGTTCCTTTCCCTGAACTTATTAGAAAATCTTATTCTGTAATTCAAATATTTAATGGGTTAAAATTAGCACTTTGACTGTGATCCATAACTGCACTGATATTTTACATGTTCACTAGCAGAATATACAATGGCTTGGTTTTGAAAATCATTATCAGTATAGATTTCAGGACATTTTGGGAATACATAATTTCCACAAGAGCCCTAAGCTTTTCTAAAATCTAGAGGTTATTACACTTGGTATTTTGCCCATGTGAAAAAGCTGAACACTTATAAGAATTTAATTCCAAACAGCTGACATCTTTCCAAAATCCATACTAACTTCCATCTGCTTTTAAAAGTCATGATTTACCTCTCAGGAAAGAAAACTTCCAACCCAAATCCTCCAAAAATCAAAGACTCAGATTGACTTAATTTCTCACGACATCATCTTGAACCCCCTTCCACCATGCAGGCACACAGCAGCTCAGCATCACTCATCAACAGTTCCAAATGTGATTTTAAAAAAAGATTTCAATATCTTACCACAATGAATCGTCACATATATGAAAAACCTGGATTGTTGATATATGTACATATGTATGAAATGGGTTAGTGTGGCAAAATGTCAGCATGATAGCACAGCTCAAGTTCACAGAACTGAACACAAGGGAGTGAGAACCTGAACAATGCTTTGTGTACTTTGCTGGGAAGAAAATAAATATTGTGTTTTCTCTTTAGAAACTTGTTTTCTTTTACTGATTACCATCACAAAGACTGATTACTATCACACGAGGCTTCAAAAATGAGTAACCTAACCACGTAGGCATGGAAACACTCAAAACTTTCCAATAGATTTTTTTTTTTTTTTATCTTTAGCTAATAATCTGAAATGCCAAATGAGCAACATCAACTAAAGCTTCCACATTTCAAATGCACAAATATCAATACAGAATTATAGTTAACTTGTACTAATAAATATTGTATTTTTTCAAGTAAGCACAAAAGAGGCCTCCACTTATCTATTATGTTTCATTTTATCTTGCAAATCCTCTGATGCTTGACACTAACACAATGAATACGTAGAGATATAACTGTATGATCCAATTGGCAGTTTTTAGGCTTCTATAATGAGTTACTTGCTCTTTTTCATCTCTCTAATTTATGTATTAACCACCTGTCTTGTATATTCTACAGCAAACACATTGATACTTGCACTGCAAGTACCTCTTTATAAATACTTTGCAAGAGCTTTTCATATGTAAGTAGAAACTGCTCCTCTATCTACCTTGTATGCCTGAAGCTATCTGTGAAACATGAAAATTGCGTTAAATTACTATCAGACTCTGCTAATAATATATAAAATCATTAACATTATCAAACCACACAGCCAAGGATATGGCAATACTAATTAATTAGTAAATAATTTTGCCTTCAGGTACAATTGCTAATCTCTCACATATACCTTTTCACCCACTCTTACCCTGCATGCAGCTGATGCATGTAAAAAGCTATCTTAGAACAAATTTACAACATAGCCTTTAAAACACAACAGCTTCTTCATGTATCCATGTCTCCAAACACAATGGGAAAGAAGCCTGCAATATCCACATTCGCCTCTTATCTCCAGCCCTAAACACTTTACTGCTGAAAGGAAGATCCTGGACAACTTCTGAAAATTTACCGAGACTTCAAATAAAGAAAAAAAGTTTACCTGAGAGCATTTAGAAGGCCTTCTACACTGTTAGGAGGCTGGTCTTTAAGAACTTTGATGCATCCTTTCATCTAGGAGTCAGAAAAAAAAAGATGATTTTTTTTCATACAAATACCTTGTAAGCTTATGGAAGTGTTATACATTATTTGCCACTGTGAGAAAATTACTTAAAAATTGCAAGAGTGTACTTCCTTGATACTAGAAAGGAATTAAGCTTTCAATATTATGTTTTCTTAGAATAATTCAGATCATTCAAAATCTGCTTATCTTCAGACAACACAACATTCATGTGAAACTCTGATGTATCAATATTAAGAATAAGTAATTATAAGCACCATCTTTGCTTACAATAGATTCATGGAGAACAATTCAATTCAGTTAGTGAAATAATGACAAAATGACAATTGGATAATACTCTATATCAAATAACCATTAAGCAGCATATGTTAACAGCATGCATTTCATAGACTGCTACCAAACAAACCAAGTTACACCTGAAAACTAGCAAAGAATGAAGCATTTTACGGGAGTGAGGTACGTGCCAGATGTCACCGCCGTTTTCAGTAGTTTTGATTTGTACCTTTCAACACAAATGACTGTTCACAAATGAACAAAACTGTTCAAGTCACCACCTGAACTCCATCACATTTTTAGTGGCCTGACAATAACCACTATGTATCTAAAGATATAAAGAATTTTATATTTCTCACTGCTTATGCGCATGTTTTGTTGCCAGTTAACACTAGTTTTTCATTATCAAACCAAGAGACACATCTGCTACTAAAACCTGCACTACCAAAATCCACACAGAAGAAAAAAACTACAAAACAGTTTAAATACTCAAAAGATTACTTAGTAACAAAAAACTTACATCAATTTTAGAAGTTTTGGCAAAAGCGCCCACCGGATGCACATGGTCATAGAGTATGATGACACCCACCATTACCCTCAGACAGAATGATACTGTTTCCTCATTTGTAAACCTGCTTCTATATTCACTGTAATTGAAAAACATGGAAAATTATTCATCAAACAAAATAAAGGTAATCCCTAGTAATGCCCAAATTAAGTTTAAAGAGAAAAACTATGCACTCTGCTTTGCTCTGGTGCATCCTAATCTTAGGTACTGAGTGCAGTTTCGAGTACAATATAAGAAGGACTAAAACTATTGGAGCATCCAAAAGAGGCTCCAGAGATGGGGAAGGGTTTACAGGGCAAAACACATGAGGAGTGGCTGAAGTCTTATGGTTTGTTCAGCCCACAGGAGACTGAAGGGAGGCTGGCTTTGGTGCCCTACAGTTCTCCCACAAGGGGAATGGAGCAACAGGACCCAAGTAAATGGCCTGGACTTGCACCAGGGGTGGGTCTGGCTGGGTGTCAGGAAGGGGTTCTTCACCAAAGGGTGGTCAGGCATGGAAGGAGGCTGCCCAGAGCAGTGGTCTCATCCCCACGCTTCCAGAGTTGAAGGACAGTTTGGACAGCACTCTCAGACATAAGGTCTGAAATTTTGGGTGGTCCTGTATGGATCCAGAGGCCGGGCTCAATGATCGTTGTGGGTTCCTTCCAGAGCAGGATAGTCTATAAAATCCTGCCATAAATTCTCAGAGAAAGAACAGTTCTGAGAGTTTTCCTTTTCCTTTCAGCAATCTGATCTCAAAAACAAAACCACCGCTTAGAAAGCAGTAGCTGAAAGTTACAGATTCTCAAATCTAAAATAGCACCCTGTCATGATGTTTCAAACTTCCCCCTCCCCTAAAAAACTTAAACAACACAGACACTTTGCTTTATCCTTTCTCCCCTCCACTTCCTAAAATGCAAGCAACTCAAACTTCTGATGTGGGGACAGGAGGGAAATGAAAGCCCAACGGTAAACTACTTTCTTGAATGAGATGACCACTCCAAAACAGAGTAATGGTATAAACACTGGGAGATATTAATGTATTTTAAAACATATGTACTGAGGTATTTGATCTGAATTTCTTTTGACATTGTGCCTCTTGTCTGAGGAGTTTTACTACTGGGAAATAATTTCCTACACAGAAAAAATACAAAGCTTATTTTGACTTAGTTTATACTCCCAGAGCCTCTCAAATTTGGAATAGACTGTAGACTGTCCTTATGCCTAAAGCAAAGGCACTGTAACTTTGTTACAGCCTTCAGCCAAGCCAACTTGCAAGGAGACACCATTAAGCACAGTTGCTGATAACCTCTCTTCTAGGAGGCCCTAGGCAATCATGCTCAAATGGTGTATTTTCCTGAATTATACATGAGAAAACCATTTAGAAGTACCACCAAGAGGTTGTCTAGCTTTCATAGCTGTTCTATTTTAAAATATTAATATGTTCAGAAAAGTAGACCACATGATTCGTGTGGTTAGCAAAATAAAACAAGTTAGTTTCATGTCAAGATTAACAAATAAGTTGGTAAAAAGATAACACCAACATTCCTAGTTACCCAAATAGTTCTCCTCTTTATGAATCCCAAATCACATCTAAAGACACGGACATGGTTAATACACAATATAAATACTATTAATACTCACGGGGTTTCCAGCATGACCCTACACACACTAGCCATGGTGCTTAAACAATCTGTAGTATTCTCTATTGGTAAATTTTTATTCTGCAAAAGAAGATAAAGAGTTTTCAATTGTTGTAAAAGATTATAATATAAAACATAAATCAAGTCAATGATCTGTTGGCACGGGAATATGAAGTAATTAGAAACTTCAGTACAGCTATGGTAAAGTTAAGTTCTTTCGCACAGTTGCGTTTTGTATTTTTGCCTTTGTTGTTCTGGGTTTTAAACATTACATTAAAAGCTGGCAACCTAAAGAGTAAAGCCTACAAAACTGAAGCCTACCATATTTGTTTTGCTTGCAGAAATGCACCAGGGAGACTACTGATGTTTAGGAAGATCTAAAGGGAAAAAAAAACGAATCCGCTCTCTACGGGCAGACTTCTGTAGCCAAATATGTGCAGCAGATACATGCCTTTTTCATTGAAGACTTATTGTTTCAGAAGAATATCTCAATCTCAGAAATTTAAAACGACAGGTAACTTTTCAAGGCATTTCAAGAGTAAAGAAGAATGAATGAAGAATTTATTGAAATAGAACGACTTTGTATTAGTATTCTAACACATGTACTATTTTTAAAATGAAAAATGGTGTCTTCCATTTGATACAAAACATCATAATTATCAAGTATCCATCAGAATACAATCACAACAATTAAAATATCACTGATAATTAGATACAGTGAAACAGGAATGCTTTACAGCATTGGAATACTTTTCAGGATCCATTCTCTCTCATTAACCTTAGTTAACTTTAAACAGAAAAAGACAAGCGCCTTCAGAAGGAGAAAAGGAAGATGCACTGCAATTCCCTCTCCATTTTAAGCACAAAATCAAACTGTTTCTCCTGAAATTTTATGAAGTTTCTGATTCAAGTACCAAAAAAAAAGCAGGCGGCATGCCTACCTTCTAGGTATTACTAGAGGAAATCTTTCACTATCAGTGTTGTATTACTTCCTGCTTATTTTTTGCAACGTGTCCACAAGGCCGCTAGCTGACATTGTTCACCTCTACACCTAAGAAAAGCAATTCTTGTTTCTTGCGGTTCAAAAAAAACAAGTTGGACTTCTGGATGCAAGAATAAGCCTGATAATTCAGTTTTCAAAATGATGTCTGGCCCTGGAAAGCTTAATTACGCTATCCAACCCATAAATGTATATTCTTACCTCTGACACAAATTTCGTTGTAGCATCACTTAAGGTTTTCAACATTGGTGTTGCTTCAGCATAAAATAAAGACATTCTGTTTGCCAATTCATTATTTACTTCATTTTCTCCTTCTGCCTAGAAAGCAAAAGGAAAGAAGAATTCAGTTGTTCTTTGTATGAAAAACTAGGTAGTAGCACAAGGTTACATTTCATAACATGTAAAGGTTACCTACTGGGACATTATTAATCCTCATACGGCTCAGAGTTCTTCTGTAGTAGCTGAAGTCATTCTGTATAGCAGGATTTGTCATCTATGTAGATATGGAAGGAAAACAGTTAAGACAAACTTCTCAAGAAAAATATAAAGACAGATTTCATAAAATTTAGTGCCAAGAAAAAGAAAATATGTACATTCCTGAAATGAAAGACATGTGACATTGTAAACAGAGATACACAGAACAAATCTATGTTATTAAATACACAGATTTCTGAGAACAAGATCAAACAACAAAAAGGAGAAGGTTTTCTAATAGGAATTTGAAATTAATAGGTTGAAAAAAAATGTTTTGATTCCAAGGATCAAACCAATACATTGGTATTAAGTATTATGAACTAAGTTCTTTTCACATCAGCAAGAGAGTGTGCTGATAATAGCATGTGCCCAGCTATTAACAATAATACCAGCACCACCCCAACAGATGTACCAAATTCAGTTGAAGAAACATGACTAAGATGAACTGAAATGTAACAAGTGTCTAAAACTAATATGATATTTCTTCTGTATTCCAGTTTAACCTAGCTGTACTTCATGCAAACAAGCCATCCATAGCAGACATTTGCATATTTCCTAAATGCCCTAAAAGAACAGAACACAACCCAAACTTCACTAAATAGAGTTGTTTTCTAACCTACTTACAAAATTACACCAAGTTCTTACCTTGAGTTCATCAAATCGGAGGGTAAAGTGAAGAATTTCTGCAAACTGCTTAGCAAGAGCCTGCTCTCGCTCCAGGTGTTGGGTTGGTGAATATGGAGTGCTTGTCAGGGCTCCCAACAGACCTCTCAATCCTGCCTCTTAAAAGAGAAGAGAATGTTTCACAATATACAACTGCACCTGCTTCTTGTGTCTGATACTCTACACACTAGACTTAATAGACTTAAAATATCAATCTTCCAAAACACACAGCAATTAACAACAGACTTTGGGAATGGTTTCTATGTGTCAATTTTATCATGCTTACTTACAAACCACTATGGAAACTATGCCAAATCAGCACTAATGACACTGATGAAATGTTTTTCAAAAAGCTTTATTCCAGCTTTGTCAGCAGTGTGCAAGTTATCTTCAAGAAGATAAAACAAAATTAAACATCGATACCTATCATCAGAAGTCATGTTTTATTTGTCTGTTTTTAAGATAAACTCACACTCAGTATCTTAGTGCCCTCCCAGGTTACTACAGGGACAGGAGATGTTAAGTCTACTCCTATCCTCTCTTCTTTCAGGTATCCACTGAAGCAGTATACAAAAAAAAAGTGCATGGAAGGAACCTTGCAATAAGAGCTCATAACAAATGGTTGACCTGGATGTGATCTATGTCTATATTTCACGTGTACAAACCTAGTGAAGACAAACAGTATGTTTATACCATTCAACTTACCTAGTCTTTGAGAAAATTCATAGAATTTCTTTAGTTTGCCTACTAATGGAACAACTGCACCCCATGCCTTCTCTTGCAGTTTCTCATCACTGGGATGCTGTATTGCCTTATATTAGGAAAAAAAGAGGAAAAGAGTATGTTTAGATTTGAGACTTCACTGAAAAAAAATCTATGCAGGGTGATTGTGATTGTTAAGAGAAGTAATCTAGCTTTCTAAATACTAAGTAATTTCTATTAAAGAGATAACCAAAGACTAACCAAAGACTGTTCCAAGAAGTGCTAAACATTTGTGTTGAAAGTGAGTATCCAGCATAGAAAACCAAAACAAAAAACACCTTGAGAAAGTATAAATAAATTGATAAAAATAAAGTTATTCAGATTACGAAACTTTACATAACAAGATGTAGTTAACTGAAATCAACAACTTCACTTGCAAGCAAAGCAGTTCAGTAATCAAATTCTCTAATATTATCTACCACCAATTTCAGAAACGGTGAAGAAAACAGATCACAATACATTCACTATGAAATTCAGGCTAAAGATTACAGGAGGGACATTGTGATACAATATGTCATATATCAGAACTTTAACGCATATATGTGTAGACCTCAACTTTACAGTAAGTTTTTAAGACAGATAACACTTTGAATTCAATCTCTTCAAGTTTTTAAGACAGAAACAGGACTTTTCTGTAACTGAAATTTATCAAGAAAACGGAAATAAAAAAGCTTGTAAGTCCCTAGCTCCCTTCTTCAGTCAAGTCTTTGACTCCAAAACCCATTTCAGTCAACTCTGGGCTGCAAGTTTCAGCACACTTCTTTCTGGCCCCTAGAAAGCTTCCTTCTGTTTTGCCTACCTCCTCTCAGCTGCAAGTCTCTTTCTTCAAAGGAACTTCAGGCCCTGGTGCTGTGACACACATTCCTGACAGATCCTAGAGCCTCTGCTTGAACATGCTCCTTCTTTAAAGAAACAAATAAGCCATCTCCCCTCCCCAGGGTTGTGTGTGACACAATTACCATTATTAAATCTAACTTATCACTTGAGAGAGACTGAATAAAAACACATGGTACTTATGAAAGCTGAATAGCTATGAATTTCTCCAATTTATATGGAGTGAGCAGAGACTTATGTCAAGTAAGGTTTCTCATAGCATGTTACAGTGAGAATTCTCCTCACTTTAGGAGCAAAGCAGCCCCTACTCTTCCATCTGAACCAGAAGAAGAGGGAACTGAAAGAGCATTTATTCTACTTTTCCTGCAAGTTAAAGAAAAATGGAGTGACACGCTGTTCAGAAACCCTGTTTCCATTCCAGAAACCTCCTTCAGTAAATAAAAGCCACTTCGAAGGTACTGAGAAGCCTTTCACATTAGGATTCTCACACATCAGACTTTTCCAATCAGCACACAAAAAGATGTTGACATTATTTAACATTGTATTGCAGTCATGCTATGAGCTTGTCAAATGACCACTAACTTGAGCTCATGTAGAAATATAAAGAAAACCATCTGCAACAATTCCATAAAACCACTGAGAAGTGTGCTATTACACATGTGTGTTAATATTACTGAAACAAGTGACATCCATTTTGCTGTTAAAAGGAACATTCCAAAGGAGAATTTCAAGACAGCAATTTTAATAGGCAACATGCTCTGCCAAGACAGCTCCTGCAAGCAAAGTTAAATTCCAGTGGTACTGTTAGGATCAATGAACAATCACAGGCCGTGCACAATCGTAACGCTCTGGCTCACCTCTCGTATTTCATGGCCAGCTCCTCTATATGACTGCAAGTCTTCCAGTATTCCTTCTGCATCCTTTAACACTACATTCACCTGATTATAAATTTCCTTTTCAGATTCTGTAGGTTGGGCATCTAAACAGTAGAACATATTAAATATATATATATTTTTAACAACATTATGGAATTCAAGAGGTACACCATCACCTAGGGGACAAATTCTTCACACAACTCACTAATTACTACTATGTATTAGGAACTCATAAAGGGAGCAAATTGCATTTGTTTTAGTAATATGTTACCTTCTTTTAGGAACCCAAAAAATCCCCTTGGAGTCTACTCTGACTTATTTACTATTAGATTCAGAAAAGAAATCCAGAAATCCTGGCAGGATGCCTTTATGAGCGTTGTGTAATGACTGTAACCAATCCTCACCATAGGATAACGTGAAAACTCAGTGTACAGTAAGGGACTCAGCACACTCACTGCACATATACTAACAATGGACATGAACACCTGAAAGTTATCTAGGATTACTGCATAAGCTTATTTTTCTTCTCTTTTGCCTCCCCTGTTCGTTATTGGTAGGGAAAAGAGCTGCTGTATCTTTTACTTCTAAATATAATTAATTCACAACACATTCTTTATTGCACTAATTGCAAAACCATAACTGAGAAGAAGATCTTGTGTGAACTTGTTCTCTTCCTCTTTTTTTTCCTTCCATTTAATTTTAAGGATATACATTGTCTTACCAGCAGTATATTTGATTATTATTTCAGAAAGCTCTATGTAGGTATGCATTTAAAGAAATGTCATTCAATAGGAACTATGTTTTGAAAAAAACTAAGAGGTTTTAACTTTTAAAAATAACCACTTCAGTACAAATAACTCAGACTTGTTTTACCTGACAAACTTTCTCTTTTAAAATTCTGATGAAAGCTCTAAAGTTAGGCCCTCTTAGACTGATACAAAAAAAAGTTAATTACCAAAGCTGTAAGTGCAATTATTTACAAAAAAATACAAAAAAAAAACAAAAAAACCTTCATCCATTTAAGTGGGCAAAATATGATATTAAATAAATATCAGGATACTGTAGTTCAAGGTTTTCCAATAACAAAAGTCAAGGGATTTTTTGTTACTATCCTTCTACAGGGAGATACAAAAGCTATCTTATGGGCAATACAGCCTCATAATTTTGTACAGTTTAAAAAGCCCAGAAAAAATCTTTAATGAAAGTGATTTTTCTATGATCAATATATACAACACTCACTAATGGTGATGGAAGTCAGAGACATTTAAGTTAAAAAAAGAAAAAAATCCCAATATGAGTGTGACAGAACAGAAAATCATTATAAAGCAGTTTGCATTAGAAGAAATTGAGTTTCACATGCATTGCCTGTCTGGATTTTGTTTTAATTTTTGCATAATATTTCATAATTTTATTGTTCATCAGATAGACAGAGTAGGCATTATTAGCAAACGTGCCTATGCAGATTTTGCAACAGCTTAACTGTGCTATTTTGAGAAACACCAAGAATTATCATGGGTAAAGTTAAGCAGGTCACTCCTTTAAAAAAAAAAAAAGAAGTATGTACAAGAGCACCACATTGATTAGGCATCGAGTAAAAGTGGCCAGTGCTTTTCGGATCATCACAAAGGTCACATTTATAATTTTGAAAGCTGCTGAAGACTGCTGTAAGAAATGAAGACAAAAAAAAATGAAGGAATATAGCAGACAGGTAAGCACAAGTCGACTGGCAGCAGTTCATGCACAAACATGAAATGCTATAGTGAAATACAGACTAAAATGTGAAGCTCTGTAGCATTCCAGATTGTGTTGTTAAATAATGCAATCAAGACTTGCCACTTGGATTGTCTCACGCTGAGAACCCCTCTTGCCTATTTAATTTTTCATGACATTTTTTCTTTACCCTCTCTAATAAAAACAGTCATTTTTCAGCACTGGGGGATGAGGGGCTGCACAGCAGAAGGGCTCACAAGAACTCTTCCTTTTTTCAAAACCGGCAGACAAGCAGAACAGATGTGGTATTGTGACCTTCCAAGTTAATAAATAACAATCACCCTCCAAATACAAATTATGAAGTCTTTGCTGAGGGGCTGGCTATGGAGGCAACCCCCTTATGTTCACAACTCTGCTTCATTTTGGATGTAAGGCAATTACTGTACTTCGTTTCCCTAGAATGTTTCAGGAAACCTAAACCAGTGACTTTATTTGTTGAGGGTGTTCATTTAATTGTTTATAAGTAACACGCTTCTAAATATACATTTTAAAATCCAGAATGCACTGGAATATTTCTTCTGGCATTTATCTTATTTTGGTACACTTTCAACAGACAAAACTACAACTTGTTTTGTCCCAACTAAACTCCTCTCCCATCTGTAATTCTTCATTGCCACAACATGCAATGAAGAACTATGTTTTTAGTTAGAGAACAGTGCAAATATAAAAAGTAAAGCCCGTAGGACTGTGAAGTGAATGTAAAATTATTTAGGATGGAGTAGGATGGGTTTAAAAAAATACAGTGTGGAGAAGCTTCAAGCCATGGTGCAGTCTGGCTCAGAACAACTGGCTTATTGGCTTTGTAAGACACTGCACTGTGAAAAGTCAAAGATAAGAAGGGAGAGGCTCCACTCTCCTGTGCCTCTGGAAGCTCCAATAGATGGAGGGAGCATTTGCACACACTTGTATGTATGTGAGGACTCAAGCTGTGGGGACTTTATTTGAGTCACTATCTGTAAAACTTGTTTTCCTCACTAGGGAGGACACGGACCAGGAATGAACGATGTACTTCTGGAACTTGTCTTGATAATCAAGAATGAACAGCCATCAATGCCAGGCATCCAAACAGCAACATGAAGGTGGTAACTTCATGGTGGATTCCCGCTTTCCTCTTACAGAGAATGTAAATTCATGTCACAACCTCATGACAATGCTTTACTTTTCCCTGGCAAAAACTCCCATTACAAGAGCAAATAGAGCAAGCACAGCAGAGCTTGCTGAGCAGTTTTGAGGTTTGATATCGTTGTCAAGGGAGCTAACCCCTTGTTATTCAGAGGGCAGCTTTCCCATCTTTAATCCAGTAATAAGTGCAGACTGCTGCACTTGAGAAGTAAATGAGAAGTAAATGTCACATTTAATCAGAACATTACTGCACTAAATGCAACATAGATTTAGAGTTCAGAATGCTCACACAGTAACATGTTAAAGACAAGAGACTGGACTTAAGCAACATACAAACGCTGTCATGTGAACTAAATGCTGTGAGAGTATGACAACGTATTGCATGCTAGGTACACACATTTTCTGACTATTTAAAAGCATCTTGGTTGGCCTACAGAATAGAGGAGGGACAGAAAATAAGGATTAACAATGAAATAGTATTTGCTGTGTGTTATAAAACTGGTATTTTTTCTTAGAGAAGAACGCATTAAATTATCTGAAACCAGATGGGACTCACCAACAGCCTGCTAGAGATGAGCAACCTGGTCTGGAGGGAGGTGACCCTGCAGAGGGATTGGAACTAGATGATCTTAAAGGACCCTTCCAACCCAAACCATTCTATGATTCTATGAAATGACATATGCGTCTCTATCGTAACGACTCTGGAGAAAACTGTCTTTGTGGCTTCTCTGAAACCTAGCCAAGATTTTTGGATGTAATGCAGAATACTTTCAGTGCTAGCTTGAGATCACTACCTGCAACCAAAAGTACTCAGCAGCTTAGCTACTATTCAAACCAGTAAGTTTGAGAAGGATTGCACTGTGACAGCAATGGCATCAATATAAGCTTCCCATGTTGTACATGGCTGCTGAAGTGGCACTGCGAAGGTTTTAGTAGAATATTTAAAATAAGTATTTGTTTCAAACAGCTGAATTGAATGACCACAGAAAACAGGAGCTTAACCTGCATTAATGCACGGAAAAGCCAAGAGTCCATTACATCATTTTTTTGTCTGCGTTCTGATAGCCAGTCACTGAAATCACTGCAAACTAGCACCAAGTTAAATATCTGAAAGTCCTGGAAACCAATTTTAAACCTTTCTACATTCAGCACCTGTATCCCTATAAAGCTTTTCAGAGATTAGATTCTGTTGCTATGGTATTGTGTTAAGGAACATTTAACTGGTCTGCTCATTCCAAGGACATACCTGGATTCAAAAACAAAACATCTAGGCCTGTGCATTATTGGGCCAGGCAGGTAATACAGCATTGGGAATTTTGTTTTTAATACAGAGCTTACTTGCTCTTCCCCATAAAAACATAATCTTTTAAGTATCCCAAGATTAAGTGCCAAGTCTTGAAGAAAGATCTTGACTGTGTCAAAGTCAAGATTCTGTCAAGGCAAGCTATCTGAAATAGAGTAGAAAGAAGTATGGGTACATAGTACAGCAGCAGAAACACACATAGGACAGAGTTAAAAATGAATAAAGAACAGTCTAACAACTCAGCCACAGTGTAAGTCACTTAATTTGACTGCGTGTATAAACATTTCATGTCAGCAATCTGCTTACTCACATGCCAAATCACATTCATGCTCAAAACATGCACTTAAAAAAATGTGATGGATAAAAACTTTTTAAAAATTAGCAGCAATTATTATCACAAATGATTCTAGAATTATGCCTCTTGTATTCAGCTACCTTGAACTAGTGGACAATCCCATTAAACAGCTTGTATTTGCAGACTAAGCTGGATTTCCAATGCTCCAATATTCTCTTGCACCATTTCTCCCTGCATCACCATCTCACATCTATTTGGAGATAATGTGAAACTTGAAATGTTCTTAAACGAGTTTTGTTTTCCAGTTCTTGAACACAGCCCTTGATTATATTCCTTTCATGGCTAACTTGTATGGCTACTGTCATTCAGTAAAATGTTCAAAAACAACACTAGAGGATGAGGGTTTTGATACATTCCAACTTCAAATGATATTAAAGCATAACCATATTTCTCAAAGCATTCTCTTTTATGTATTATTTACAAATAATAAAACCAATTGGCACTATTTCACTGAAAAATAATTTAGGAGAAAGAAAAGATAACAAATCTTGTATTATCCATATCATAATACTTTGTGGTGGGTTTTTTTTTTGTTGCTGTTATAGTATTCCAATGTATTTTGTTACAAGTTAAAATGCACTTTGAACATTACTTTTCTTATTTTATGCTAGTTGATGCACAGCTGGGGTAAAGCACATCCCAAAATAAAGTGATTAAACATGCATAGCAGCAGCCAACACCACTTACCTGCCATTCTTAGGCTACATTATATCATGCAATAAAAACTAAAAGCAGAAATACCAACAGCATGTGAACCTTCCTGAACTCTTGGCATTGATCAAAGGTATACCTCTCTTACTTTCAAAAACAATTTTACCTCTACAACACTTGCTGAACCCCCACTTGAGGAGGGAGGAGGTTTACTGTCAAATTTCAATGCCAAATCAAGCAAGGTTCACATACACACCTCTACCATTGCAATGTTGGAAAGCTATGAAGAGCTGTTGTGAGCCAATCAGTATACGCTGCATTCAGCATCTAGAGGCATACTGGAAGTGCACAAAGAAGGAATTAGATTCCATATTTTGTCCTTCTTTAAGACACACATCTCCTTGTAATTTAAGTATGCCTTCAAAAAATTCAAATTCTTTAAAAAATCATTTTCAAAGTTTTGGTTAAAAACCAAACAGAATTTTGGTTTTAAAATGGAAATTATATCAGATTCCAGGCACAAAATGCAATTTGAAAGTATTCCTGGAAACAAAGATTTTACTGTTTAGAAACTTGGGTTATTTTAAAGGAGATTACTTTTGTCAAACGTTCACTGAACTTTTCATAGCTCAGGCATGCAAAGCTGTTAGAAAGATGGCAAAGTGGAAACATACATTTAGTACATGACAAATGCAGTCTACTGCAGGCAAAGAGTAATAGATATATAAAATCATCTTCTCACTTTCAAAATCAAGGAAAAAATTTGGCCCCTGCTCAAGGTCTGTGCATGTCAAAACTTTAAGAAGGTTCCCCATGTTAAGGTACCTGCCAAGACAAGAATGAGAGAAAAGAAAATTTTCCTTTATAAGAAGGAACAGCCCAAATAAAGTTGATTGAAGTGGTGGGGAAGAAGACCAAGGAGTTCCATCAGGCATGGACCCGTCCTTCAGGCTCCCTCTTTGCCAGGGGGAGGAGAGCCCACCTCGGGGCCGTCCAGCTGGTGATCCCAGAGATGCAATGCAGCTTTCCTGTCAGAAGTTACGTACATCAACATCTTCACAGCCTCCCCTTTGAGAAAGGGGCACAACTCCAATTGGAGGTCTTGTGACTAATTCTGTCCCGGTACACCTTAGCACCAGTGTCCTGAGCAGGAGTACCATACTGAGGGCTAACAGCATATTTGCCAGCACTGACATGGTAGTAACACTACAGGATTTTACCTGATGGGACAACAGAGGAAAAGAGTTTTAATTTGTCAGCTCTCATTAATTTTGAGAGACGATCATTATAGAAAGCTGAATCAAGATGCATCATTTCATTTTGCAGAAAATGCCAACACCGGTAATCCCCAGTTCTCCTGCACAAGGTACCTAGAAGATTTGAGAAGTTCAGGCAATTCTACACTGGACTTTGAAGTGCAAAAATATGCATTAATTGCACCATGAATGAATAAACCAGAACCAGGAATAATTTAGTACTTGCTGGTAGATAAGATAGGATTACAGAGAACAACTGCTCAGTACAGATTACCATGGCATACTGACAGAATTTTTCATTGTATGATTACTTGATTTGCAGGCAGATGAATGGACATCACTGACCACAGAGACCCAAAATGACTAAGCACAAGAAAAGAAAATTTACACAGTAGCATGATGGTGGCTTGGCTCCTACTGAGGAAAAAAAAAAAAAAACAAAAAAACCACAACACAACAAAAACACAAAAACAAAGGCAAAAAAAAACAAACCACATGCAACCCTTTTTCAATCTGCAGATTTGCAACTGAGTCCCCTAGCCTTCATTGCAGCAGGTATAAGCAACCCTCTTCATACCATTTCAAATGCACCAGCTGTGAAGGGCTGAGAGACTTACTTTCAAAATCCAAGAAAAAATGTGCTGCATTGTGGTCTATGTCCCTGGTTAGCACCTTAATGAGATTACCCATGCCAGCAAACCTAAAAATAAAAATGGCAAAATAATTTAGTTCCAATAACCATTTCCTATTTTCAGTACACGCCTGGGTTAGCTGGAGCGGGGGCTTCCATCCAGGTTTGCACACTGCAGATCCATCACCTTCTGGTGGGAAGTAGTAGATGTGCACTAAACAGTGCATTTCTTCTCTTCTTCTCATTGATTATTGAAAATATGAAGAGTAATTGTTCCGACAAAAATGAAGTTCTGAACTGCCATCTCCTTCTTATCTTAAGAATTATGCTACCTACGATGACCAACTGTCTTGCTGCAACCTACAGCCAATAAAGTCATTGGTACTTAGGAGAACAGTGACCTCAAAAAGACTAGTGCTGTTTTAAGCCTGATTTTGACTCTCTCCCCATCATTCAAAACAAAACTGGGAAGTGTCTGAGTAACAGTTCTTCCCATCAAATGAGGTATAGTTACAAGTCCAATACAAGTTGAATGCTTTCAAAAAAAAAAAAAAAAAAAAGAGAATCAAGTTGCAACAGTTGTTCTTATTTATGTTTGCTGTCACACTGCAGCTAAAAAGAAATTAAAAGTAGAAGGAAAATTAAACAGTCATTAATCTGGGTCAGATAAGACATTTTCAATCATGGTAAGTTTTCAAAATAAATAAATACTTTCAGCAGGACAATGAAAATAACACTTCAAGAAGAGGCAGCCTTGTCAATGACTCTCCACTGTCTTACAGAAGCTAAAAGTACTTAAAATCAGAACCCTTCAATATCAGGAATTTAGTGAAGTACTGCTGCAAGACAAACTCAAGGTATTACTGATTTAAAATCTTTTAAGAATAAGTCATCAGTCAAACATTTGGAATCCAGCATAAAATCTAAAAATCAAGCTTCAAATTAGTCTAATTATGTCAGTCAATCGGTGTCTTCTCTTTGTCTTCTGCTTTGAAAGCGATGGTTACTTGGAGGGAAGCAATATGTAAGAATTGTGAGTGAGCTTATGAGGAATTAAAAAAAAAAAAAAGTAATGTGATACCTAAACAAAATCTTTGGCAGACCAAGGCTTTACAACTTGTGCTGCCAGTTTTCTTGAGTTCCTTAAGAAAATGCAACTGGTGTAGAAGAAAAAACAAACCATCAAGAAGTGACTGACTTTTTAGGATCTAAAAGCTACAGAATCAACAGCGACCTAACCCTAGATTTTTGAAAATTACCCAAGGCCAAATTAATAACATTTAATCTAACAACTTCTGCAGAATGACCAAGTAAAAAGTACAAATCTAGATATGTACAAAAGCAGCTTTGTTTACAGTGGTTTCTGCTTATAAAAGCTCATGACTGCATGCGCTTCTTCATGTGCATTCAACTTCTCCCTTGAAATGTCAGAAAAGCGAAGACCAGTTCCCAAATTATTTAACGTAATTCAGAAGTCTAATCAGATCTCTCAGCCTTTATTTAAGGAAGTTTCAGGTTAGGATGTTCAGTTGAGACTCATCTGAAAAATAAATTACCAAAACAAGTGCTCTTCTACAGCTTTCTATTCCAAAGCTTACAAGGAACTCTGTGTCAGAAATACATAAACAAGCAGTGCCAGAAAGCAGAGAATTGGATTTTTTGTTATACCTCACAAGCATACTCTGAAACAAAGGACTGAAAGAGCCACTTGGCCCACACCTCAAGAAGGATGTTCATAATCTAGAAAATGCTGAAATAAAGACATTCTTTTAACACTTTCAACAAGGGCAGTACAGTGGCAGAAGTACAAGTTGCCTAAGGCCAGCTGAGCCTGTAGATTCAGATTAAACAGCCAAATCTCAAACAGTGCCTTAAGCATCGCAATTCCAGCGTTAACAGAAAAGTAGCAAATAAAAGTAAAGAGTATTAGGAGCCTACGGAGAACTTAAGGTACACCTAAAATTACAAATTATTGGCACATTTCAGTTTATCAGCTGCAACATCTGCACATTCACAAAAATATTTTCAATACTTCATATGAGTCCCTCCGTGTAGTTCTGCCTTTATTTTGCTATTAACCAGTCTCACAACAGTTTGAAGGGTCATACACGGGGTATAAACACTGGGTAACATTACTTCTGAATGTCAGATTGGGGCAAGTCAGTACGGTTACAGAAAAGTATATAGCTACTGCAGAACAGCCCACTTAACTGAATCCCTACCAGTTCCTAAAATGGAGATAAGGGGTCAGGGACTCAGTTTTGCCAGACAAGTACTTTCATTCTGACCTTCAGACTTCAGAAAAGTTTGCTTATGTTGAGATATCATTTCTTCTCTAGGAATAAGGTTAACCAATACACCAAAGCCTACTACGAAACAACAGATATAAAACAGATTGAAGCAAAAGATGTAACTGATCTACCTGATGGCAACAGTTCAGTGAACCATCTCTGTCAGAACAGGAGAGCAATTGAAAGCGAGAGTAAATTAAACTATGACAGCAACAAGATGACATGCTGGAAGAATACAAAGGGATGTTAAGCTGTACACACACATCTTAGTAATGAAGTTCTTAACAGACCTCTTGTGCATTAAGCATATTCAAGCAGTCTGAAGTCCATATGAAGGCAAAAGCCAACAGCAGACACTACTGCTGACTGCATTTTCTATCCTGCAGTTTGGCTTTGCTGCGATGCCAAACAGCTCACTTAGAACTGGAGGTGACTTTTGTGGGCGTTAACACCTTCTGATCCACAATCATTCCAGCACCACTGGAACAAAATCCATGATTACATTATCAAGAAGGAAATGCGCTCATTTAAATCATAACAACAAAAAGTCCAGTCCTAAGTACAGCTTACCTCACTTACCACACAAGCTGAGTGAAGTTTTGTTACTCTCATTCGGAACAAAGTTCGGTTATAAACCCGCAATTTTTTTTCTCCTCTCAAGGGTCTTTATTAACTTTTCGAAGCACATTGGTCAAATGTTTCCTAACTCATTAGGAAAACCAGCAGTGTAAGATTCAGTAGATGAGACAATTGATATTTCTTGTTGACATGACTCCATTACTGTAAAATCAGAGTAGAAGAAAACTACATTCCTTTTTCAGGTCCAAAAGCTGAGCATCCCTGCGAAGCTGCCTAGGACCCGCCTGGCACGCTGCGTACGGCAGCACAACGCATGAGCCACGTGGAGCAGGTTGTGGGAAATCAGAGCACTAGCCAAGAACATGGGTTAAACTTGACCTACTTGCACAGAGTAAGACATACGGAATGCCACATTTGATTACAGTGATTTGGCCCATTACAGCCTTGTGGGGTTGTATGATTTTGAGTGTAGTGTCATGATCAGACAGGCGGAAAGCAAAGGCATATTTTCAAAACAAGTCTTGCACGCATGCCCTTCATGCTGAAAACATCTCTGACACGTTTCAATATTTTTTTCCCTAATCTAAGCCCAGGGGAAATTTAATAGAAATCCACAGTGCAACTTAGTTCAGGCAAGCACCGAAGACATTTCCCCCTCTCACCTGAAAGAAAAAGCGTACGTTAAGAAAGATCTTGTCTGCAACTGGTGAATTAGATGTAAAATACTAGAAAGATGGTCACGTGATGTTTTGGATTTTGCTTCCTTCTCTGTTAGACAGACAGCATGCTCCCAAACTAATAAGAAGTTAAATAAACAAATGTCAGAAAAAAACACATTTGTATCACCAAGGAATGTCTGCTACAAGAAAGTACCTGTTCTTCTTTTGAAAAAGCACATACTATAACCGTGATTTCTTCCAAAGAGATTTACAAGTAAATAGAGCACCAAAACTGTACTGTTAAAACCTTGCATCCATGCTCTGGAGTTCGGAAGAAGTTAAGCACAACTCAACATGCAAAGACCACAAAGTGCAAGCATTTTCTTACACGGATGTAGGATTTTCAGTTGGATCTACGTGGTACAAAACTCTCATCTAGGAAGATTTTTGGAAAAATTTTAAGTGAAAGACACAGTGTGAAAAATAACATCATAACGTGACACTAAGTGCTATATATGAAGCTTTAAACTTAGTGCTACCTCAAACTAAAACCTAACTGGATGTCTCTCTATAGTGTTCCTCCAGAATAATAATCCCCTTAGCCCAGCAATTGCTTCAAGGCTTACTGAACATTCCCTGCCTACAGTATCTGGGCAGTAACAGGAAAAAGCCAGCGAATAAGTGGTTTCCCACAATAGTGGAATCAAAGGAAGCCCTCAGCAACAACACATGAGCTCGCAAAGCGGATGGCCCATTGGATCAAGTGTTATTTTCTACTCCAATGAAGCAGCTAAGCCTTGCAGTCAGTGAGAATACATCTGCCCTCAACCTTAAAAGCCAGCAAAGGCTGCAGAGCTAGAAACAGGCTTGTGAACTAAACCAAAGGAATTGCTCTTTTCAGAAAGTCTTCATATTTCCCTTGGATCCAAATATGTTTTCCCAAATCTAATGCAAATTTCTTTCTTTTCTGACCAGTGCCAGGGAAGTACAGATACCTTCTGACACATTCTAATCCCCACTACAGTTAGCGACCATGGTGCTTAAAGTAATTAAAAAACCCAGCTTTAAACAAAGCCCCAAAATAACACTGCCCAGACAGTAAATAATTAATGAAGTAATACTCATTATCACTCAGTCTGGGAAAAAAAAAAAAAGAAAAAAAAAAGACCAGAAAGTGAAAACTATTAAGTTTAGATTCAGAAGCCTGGTACTATTCATTTGAAATGAGCTAGATTTTGAAAACTGTCTCATATAAAAGATTCATCATAGCTATATTAATGTTATTACTATCCACTGTATCAGTTTGATCCTGACATCTGATTCTCGCTGTGGAATCAAACATATGGAAAATGCCACTCCAGTCACCAATTCTACATAGAACAAGCTATTTCTTTCACCACCAGACAATCTAATTAGAGAGAATTTCATAAGTTTTATACAAACTGTTGCAGCTTACTTCAATCTTAGGCAAAGATCCACATACTGCTTTTCACTCCTGACCTCTAGTGGAGATTCCTTAACATATCACTCACCAGTGAAATAAGCCAATTTTTTTTTCCCCTAATGAACTAAAAAGGAAAAAAACATACACCACTGAATTTCTGGGGTTTGAATAACCATAAAACAATCAGTACTAACAAACAGATTTTTTTTTTTTTTCTTAATAGAAAGTAAGTTTTCAGGCTATTTAATAAAAGCACAACTTAAAAGGTATCCAGGGCTGCCTCTGATGTCAGGTCTTTTGGCTAAGCTGACTTCGGTACAATTAACTACTTCAGCTAAAAACGAGGCTACTTTTTGAAGATCACACATCATCAATTAAACCTGTTTTCTGAACAAAAATGAGTTAAAAACCTGTCATATCAGGAAAACAGAGCCCTGCCAGGGAAAACAGTCTAGTAAAAAAGGCTCACATTCCTTGAAACCAGAATTGTAAAATATGGTCAGGTCAGTGTTTATTCAGTCCATTTTTCCACTTGGAGGAAATCAAGGGAAAGGCACTGAAGACTCTGCAGTTACTTTAGAAAAAGCACCCTTAAAGCCTTGTTAATTCAGGAAAATTCTAATGGCACAGCTGACACTGAATAACTTTGTTATTTTATCATAGCTCACATCAGGTAAACATGTCATAAAATTTCACAGTCAGACCTAATTTGCTTCAAAATATTATTCTTATTTTAAAAGCAAACTGGACTGAAAAGGGGAGAGAGCAGGTTCTGGAAAATCTACTCTAGTTTACTCTTGGTAACTGAGCAATTCTTCCCAGAGAAAGTCTAGAGGTAAAAAAAAATAAAAAATTAAAAAATTTTTAAAAAAATCATCATTATCATTAGAAGTGTTTCCCTTTTTCCTCATAGAATCATAGAATGGCCTGGGTTGAAAAGGACCACAATGACCATCTAGTTTCAACCCCCCTGCTATGTGCAGGGTCACCAACCACCAGACCAGGCTGCCCAGAGCCACATCCAGCCTGGCCTTGAATGCCTCCAGGGGTGGGGCATCCACAGCCTCCTTGGGCAACCTGCTCCAGTGCGTCACCACCATCTGAGTGGAAAACCTCCTCCTAATATCTAATATCTTTTCAATGTAAATCAGTCTGCTTTCAAACTTAATCCTGAGAAACAGCACATCTAATTTATATTACAATTGCTAGGAAGAAAAAGGACTTTATTTACAGCTGGTTTACTCTTGAGCGCAATTTTGCTTTGCAATCTCAGAAGTCTTTTGCAGAGCTGTAACTTCTCCAACAGAGGTCGCTGCCGTACAATGTGATCCGCCGGATGAAGGGAAGCTCCTAACAAATGCGCCCGTACCATCTCAGTGCTTTCATGTCAGGGAGCCAGCAATTCCCTTCCAGCCCAAATACTGCACTTAACCAGCTGGGACTGTTACAGCCCAGTTGGCTGATTTCCAAGTTTGTTTGTTTGTTTAAATCTCAGCTTTCTTATAAAAAAGAATGTGAAAGGTACATGAAGAGGAAAAAAAAAAAGGACATTCAAGGAGAAATCAGTAAAATTTACAAACTTATTTTACAAGGAAGTTTATTGTACATAAGATGGTATTAAAACTGTGCTATACTACCACATGACTAAGTTTAATATTCCAAGGCTACCATCCTTTAGCTAACATATTTCAAGAGCTACCGAATTCCCTCCTTCCCCCTCTCTCTCTCCTTCCCCCCCAAAAAAAAAACAAAGACCCCACACCAAAAAAAAACACCCCTGGCCACTAACCCCCCCCCCCGCCATATTTTCCTCACAGTATAAAAAAAAAAAAAAAAAAAAAAAAAAAGCACTACAGAAACACCAAATCTGTAAACCTTACTTTTTTTTCTGGACAACACTTAAGACATTTTCCATCTCTGACTTCAAAGTCAAAAAGAATTGATCCATCACGTTTTAGTGCTGCACTTGTGAAAACATACTCCACTGTGATCCTGTTTTTAATTGGGAAATGTGTTTTCTTTCAAAGTAACTAAATTCCCATCTATGTTAATCAGACTGCCATAGACAGCAGTAACCAAGCTGGATAAATTCCCCTGAGGCTCTATTGAAGAGCCTGGCTACTACTGCCATCTAATGTACTACTGCAAGGAGTGCACTCAGCTGCACTGCTCTTAACGTTCCAATTAAACATTCTGCTTGAGCTTGACTCTGGTCTACTGCACAGAATCCATTTAGTGCCTTGGCTCACCTCTTCTACACTAACAATGTTATGACATTACCTAGGCATCAAGCTGATGCATACAAATATTCTTTTACACATTCTATCTGAAAAAGATTTTTTGGGCATGTCAGTACTGCAATGCAAATCTTGTCCGTATGGAGCCAATGCTGACTGTCAATTTGATCATTCATTTCAGTGACACACTTGCTCTGGACACCCTAGGAAGAAGCAGCCCTCTGGCCCTCCAAATCACATAACTGGAAAGACAGATACATGCATTTCAGGAAAGCTTTCTGATTAGCCTACAGAGCTTTCCTTCTTCACAACACCAGACAAAATATGTTTGACCAATATGGAAGGCTATTGAAACACATCAGGCCTTTCTTCCTTATTAGAAAGCAAGTGTGAAGATATAGATCACGTTTGGTCTAGATTCCTCTAGCTGTACTTTTGTATTGTACTCTCCAATCACCGCTCAGCGTTGCCTGCAGGGGTATGCCTGCTATTTTCTGGTGATACTATACAACCTGCAATGCAGTAAGATCAGTACAGGTATGCAGAATACTATGTTCTGATCTGATTCCTGCACCAGTCCATCAGTGAATTCTTCAAGCTCATACCAACTTGCTCCACAAAAACATTTGCTCTGATCTACCTGTCTCACTGAAAGGGAATGGAAGTCTCAAAATCAGTGGGTACTTCAGAGGTGGCGCTCCTTGGTTTAGCTATGAGAATGCAGAAATAATTTTACCTTTCACAGGAAAACTACAGAACTATCTCTACAAAAAGATCTGTTCTAGTGATACGACTACAAGGAAAGCTATCAAAGTGTAATTAATTGAACCAGTCAGTAATCCAACAAACATAAATCAGCTGGATTGCCATTTTGTTTAAATTACTCAAAAGACAGCTTTTAAATCAAATGAAAAGAAACTGTAGGATGAGAAAGAAGATCTCTGAATAAACAGTTTGAATGAACAAAAAAAAGGAGTAAGTGATCAGTTCCCACAATGGAGAGGAATCAGCAGAGGTCTGCAGGAATCCTATCCAATGTATTGGCAGATGACCTAAGAAGGATCAGAGCAGCAAAGTGAGAAAGTCCACTAGCGATACTGCAGCAGGCAAAATACTAAGGAATCCTCACAAGGCTAGTGCCACTCGACAATAAAAACTAACTGTGGAAGTATGAAGTGATGTATTAAGGGAAAAACAATCCTAGCTTCACGCTGAAGATCATCAGCTCCAAGCTGGCTATTACAATTCTGGAATGAGACCTTGGAGTCATGTTCAATTTAGATAAGGTTTGCACAGAATTAGCTCATGAGCAGCTAAAAGAAACACTGACTACATGTTCAGAAATAAGGAAAATCATTAATCAGCAACACATACAAGGAAATTCTGGTCCTTAAATCTCCTTAAAGATACCGATGAACAGGAAAAAAGTTAATGAAGAAGTACACTGATGATCAAAATTCTGGTATGACTTCAACGCAAGAAACAGCTTGGCTGTCTTTAACTCTTCATCTGAAAAAAGAAAATTCTGAATTGGGAAAAATACAGAACTACACAATCACTGGAGATATGGGGAACACAAAGATGTAAAATGCAGACTCTTAATGTGTGCAAGTTTCACAGAAAAGAACTAAAAGAAATTAGGCTAAAGAATAAATAACAAGCAGGTCGATCTGCAGGGAAAGGGTACAACAAGCCTGCAGCAATTTTAGGGGAAAACAGGGACAACAGGAACTGACAACCATTAGAAAACTGAATAGAGTTAATAACTACATCTGACTTGAAAATAATACATTAGAACCATCACAAATATATTTTCTCCTCATTTTTGCTCTTCCCTAGGCATATGCTTACATTAAGGGTTCAAGTTTTACAAGATTTTCAGCTTCAACTTCTATTCAGAAAGTGCCATCTGGTTAGATTTGTCTCATTCTTTGAGGCTTTCCACAATTTCCAGAACTTTACCATTGTTATCTTATTGGTGTTTTCCCACTGAAAGTCTTGCTTGGGTAGGGCTTCTGCCAGTCCCTTCAAATCTCTTACACTGCTGATTCCCAGCTGGTTTAAGATGCTATCAAACATATGGCAGCTGTTTTGTCTCAGTACAGCTGGAATAGGTTAAGACAACAGACAGAGAGCTGTTTAGGGCTGCTGATGTGTCCAACAACATCTTCATTTGTAAGGTATTTCTCTTCAACACCAGAAATATTGTTGGTTTAAAGAAAACAGAAATTTCTTGCCATATGATGTATGTAGCTGTTCTCTGAACAGCCTCCTCCTGAAGGCAGTACCATTTCCAGCAGTGCCCCAACCCTTGCTAGCTTTGTGAGATGCTCACCTTCCCAAGCAGCTGAAGCACCATCCTAGTAGAGGAATAAGTGACTGTGAAAAAATGAGCAAAAGCGAGAGCACACATCCAGAAGGAAATTAAAGGGTGATTCCTGAAGAAAGCATACTTGGCAAGACAGTACCCATTGCAAACACACACACGCTCTAAAGGTTTGCGCTAGTTGAAACTGTAGCTTTGCTAACATACTTACCCATGACTTTGGATGTAAATGCTACCAAGTGAACCTGCTACTACTGCTAGCACTAAATGTTCTTCCTGAACTGGGAAAGTACTACAGTATGCCTGCCCTGATCCTAGACTCATTCCATAACTCCAAAGAGGCAAGACGGTAGGACTGAGGGACTGACTGTCTGATCTAGCATCACAATGAGCTCTCCTAAGAGCTACAACAAAAAAAACTGATAAAAATCTCAACAAAATCAGTGATTTCAGAAAACAATTATTTCAATATATGGATCAGGTGCAAGAATCAAGGGCAGTTATTTCAGTGACATCTACAATAGGTTATATTCTTCATTTCTAAATGGGTTATTGAAAGTTTTGAACATGGAACTCAAATGTTTTCCACTACTGTCAACAAAACTGACATGTCAACAAAAATGACAAATCAATTTAATCATCTCCTCAGAATTCAGTGAGCTTTTTACTGATTCATCAAAAGTGTAAGGTAAATAAATACTAGTTCACATTTGGGAGCATTACCTTTCCAATGTGACAGATGAAAGATAGCTATGCTGGCACAGCACAATAAACATGAAATATAATACAAACTCCATGAAGTAGCTTAGGTAAGCAGAAATAATAAAACTGTGTAAGCGAAAAACCTTCACATGAGCATTTGCCACCACTTCAGACTTACAAACCTTCTCAGGGTCTTGGTTTCTGGTTCAAAGCACATGGTTCAGGAAAGATTTGAAGTTAAATAGTAACATTAATAAAGATACAAAATCAATATTGATAAAACAAACAAACAACAACAACAAAAAACAACAGTCACATTATTTCTGCATTCAAATTTTCTGAGAACTTTAAACATGATCTTCCAAGACAAGTTTTAAATAACAGAATGGCTTGTGTTGGAATGGACCTTGAAGATCACCCAGTTCCAATTCCTCTGCCATAAGCAGACACCTTCCACCAGATCAGGGGTCCCCCAACCAACGTGGCCTTGACTGCCTCCAGAGTTGGGGCATCCACAGCTTCTCTGGGCAGCCTGCATCTTTAACCAAACATATATGGCCACAACAACACCAGGCGACACTACAGGCTTGGGGCAGAGTGGCTGGAACACTGTGCAAACAGACCTGGGGGTACTGATAGATGCTAGGCTGAACATGAGCCAGCAGTTCAGCAGTGTGCCCAGGTGACCAAGAAGATCGATGGCATCCTGGTTTGTAACAGAAAAAGTGTACCCAGCAGAAGCAGGGAGGTGACTGTCCCTCAGTACTCAGCCCTGGTGAGGCCACACCTTGAGTACTGTGTTCACTTTTGGACTTCTCACTATAAGAAAGACACCGAGGCCCCAGAACGTGATCAGAGAAGGGCAATGAAGCTGTGAGGGCTCTAAAGCACAAGACATATGAGGAATGGCTGAGGGAGCTGGGATTGTTCATTCTGGAGAACACTCAGGGGTGACTTTGTAGCTCTCTCACAAGTACCCAGAGGAAGCTGTGGCAGAAGAGATTCAGGTTGGATGTTGGGAAATACTTCTTCTCTGACAGAGTGCTCAGGTGCTGGAATGGGCTGCCCAGAGAGGTGGTGGAGTGTTTAAGAAACGTTTAGAAATTGTACTGAGGAACATGGTTCAGTGGGAAATACTGGTGATAGATGGAGAGCTGGACTGGATGATCTTAGATGTCTTTTCCAACCTTGGTGAGTCAATGATTCTACACCAGGCTACAGATCAAAGTCTTCAAAATAAACATAACAATTCTGCAGAAGTAGCTTTTACAACTTGGAGAAAAGAAGTACTTGAAGAGAAAACTGCTGGTATTCAGTGTGGTTCATTTTCCTGCCCATATTATACAGTTTTAATTCAGGAGAGTTTTCAAGCAGGTTAAGTTTCAGTTCTTACCTACAGCCAGTGCTGCACTCTGTTCTTGGCCTCCACTCTGTTTCAAAAGAAGAACAGATGATAAAAATACATTCTTTCACACCTAAAGTCTTCAGAATAATGCTATGCAGCCCTGCACACATCTGTTTCAGACACTGCACCCTTCTTCAGAATCTACTTAACTATGATTTTGGACTCATGTGCCACTTTGACTTTTGAACAATTCTGCAGTTTCATTTTTTAATGCAACTTTCAATCTCTAGGCATATAAATAGGGAACACAATTACTTAGCAAATAACTTGCTCTAGGAAAACAGGCTGCTGGTGATTGGTAATTTGGAAGAACATATATTGTAATAAATTTAATTACTAGAAGGTCAAAGCTACAATAGAAAAAGCACATTTAGATTCCCCTAAATTCTACTTACTCTAACTGGATAACCTTATCAATATTTTCCCTTCCCCATAGCTGCGGACTGCTAAATTCCTACTTTGAGACAAAGCAACTAAAAACAAAACTGGAAAACATTAATTATGTACAGGCCAGGGCTGAACACAGTTCATACTGTCAACAGATATCAAAACTAGTCAGACCCAACAAAAATATGCCTTCAAAAAGCTCATTTCCTAAAGTAAGAGGAAACTGATAGAAAAATCAAATAGAAGAATGCTAACATTTAACAATACGTTAGTTTCTACCTGAAACCAGATTTTTGTGTAGTCAATAGCTCTGGTTAAGATGATTTTGACTGAAAGTTAATTAAGTTCACTGAGCTATTAACAATCAGTACAAGTCCAAACTCATTAGAATGACTACACTATACAAACAGATATGAAAGTAACAGTAAAAAACACGACAGCAGCAAAGGTAGGGATTTTGAAAAAAAGTTTTCCAAAAGCATTAGTTGATTGTTATATGCACACATGTAAGCTTCCAGCTGAAAACAACTGTAAGAAAAATCACTAACTAATCAGCTCTTTACGTCTTTTCAGACAGAATATTGCATTTATAATCATGAGCACTTCACACCGTTAAGAAAGGTGTGCTGATGCTCAGATAGTTTGTTGTGATTGAAAAAATGAGTGAAAGCTGATTACTGACACACACAGTCTTTCCAGGACTCTTATGCTAAGGAAGGCAGAGGACAGACATTTAGAGCCATTAGGCAGAAGGGAAACAACTAGGAAAGCTCTAACTCTGTTACATCAGTACCAAATAACAGACAAAAAGATGCTAGTACAGGAATCTACTAATTGGATTCGCATATTTTTCACAAAATTATAGTCATTTAAGTTGAAACAGACCTTCAAGATCACCAAATTCCACAAACATTCTGACCTGTGGAGTCCCATCACTAACTCATGTCCCTCAGTGTCACATTCACATGCCTCTTAAATACCTCCAGCTATGGGGACTCCATCACTTCCCTGGGAAGCCCCATTCTAACGCTTGAGCACCTTCTCCACAAAGGAGAGGTTAAATTGAATTCTGGGAAGAACTTGTGGCCATTTCCTCATGTCCAGATACCCTCTTCACTGCAACCTTCTTTCAGGTAGCTGTATAGAGCAACGAGCTCTCACCTCAGACTCCTTCTCTCCAAACTAAGCAGCTCCTGCTATTTCTCCTAATTCTTGTTCTCCAATCTTTTCACCACACTGCATATGATTGAACAGTTCCGCATTATTCTTTTAGTGAGAGGCCCAAAATTGAACACAAATTCAAGATATGGTCTCACTAGTGTCACATACAAGGGGACAATCCCCTCCCTTAGTCCAGCTAGCCATGCTACTTCTGCCAGGATTCCATTGGCTTTCTTGTCCACCTGGGCACAGCGCTGGCTCACACCCAGCTGGCCATGTACCAGCATCCTCAGATCCTAATTTAGTACCAATCAGTATGCCTCCATGCAAAACAGACTGAGCTCATCTGATGCTATGAACTTTGCTTACACTGGCATGCTGACGGTTACGAAATTGAATAGTGCAAAAATCAAATATCACATCATACTCCAAGTTTTAACGTTTGCACAAAGCTATATAATAAAGCACGGTCTAAATCAGTAAGGACTAGATTTGTACATCTCCAGCTTGTCAGTGGGGAATCATCACTGAACATCCATTAAGGGGACAGGATGTCAGATTAGAGGTATGATGGATATCTTACATGACTAAATTTGTACTTCCAGACACGCCTCAGTTCAGACACAAGATTATCTGAAAAAAGAACCATCTGTCAGCTTCAGAGGGCATCACCTCTGTTCTCCCACTTAGTGGAGATGACCTGTAATACACGAGCTCCCATCTGACCATGATTCTCAAGGTTTGGATTTTAAGACTGATACAGAAGAATACTAACAGGCACAAAATAAGGCATCTACTACATAATAAGTAGTGAAAAAATATTTTTTCCTAGATTTTGCAACTCTGATTCAGCCAAGTAGTGAATGTTACGTTGCAGAAAACACAGAAACACAGAATCGTAGGGGCTGGAAGGGACTTCTAGATATCACTGAGTCCACCCCCCCTGCAAAGCAGCCTCCCTACAGATGGGACAGATAGGCATCCAGGTAAGTCTTGAATATCTGCAGAGAAAGGAGAATCCATAAACTCCCTGGGCAGCCTCTTCCAGTGCTCCACCACCTTCACTGTGAAGATGTTCCTTTGCATATTGGTGCAGAACTCCATATACTCCAGCTTATTGCCATTTTCCCTTGTCCTGTCTCCACAGACTGTTTAAAAGAGTAGGCCATGTCTTCTGGACTCCCACACTCAAGATATTATAAACATTAATCAGATCACCTCTGAGTCTTCATTTCTCAAGGCTGAACAGACCCAGTCGACTCAGACCTTCCTCACAGAGAGAAATGCCCCGGGCCTTTTATCATCTTTGTGGCCCCCCACTGGACAATCTCCAGGAGATCTCTGTCTTCTTTGTATCAGGGAGCCCAGAACTGGCCACAGTACTTCAGGTGAGGCCTGACCAGGGCAGAGTAGAGGGGAAGGATCACCTCCATTGACCTGCTGGCCACGCTCTTTTTAATGTAACCCAGAATGCCATTGGCCTTTTTGGCCATAAGGGCACACTGCTGGCTCATGGCCAACATGTCATCCACCAGGACAACCAGGTCCTTCTACAACAAGCTCCTCTCCAGCAAGTCATGCCCCAACCTGTACTGATAGTTGTGGTTATTCTTTCCCTGGTGCAAGACTTTACACTGGCTTTTGTTAAACCTCATCCGGTTTATTGCTACCCAGCTCTCCAGTCTGTCCAGGTCTTGCTGAATGGCAGCACAGCCTTCAGGTGTGTGAGCCACTCCTCCCAGCTTTGTATCATTGGTGTACCTGCTGAGGATGGACACAACCCCCTCATTGAGGTTGTCAATGAAGACAAAGATAAGGAGATGCTAACAAAAACTACTTTTTATTCAATAGGTTAACAGCTCATGGATTTTTTTTTATTTTTATTTTTTTAAATAAGGAGACAAACAGCAAAAAAAGTAATCCATTTCATTTCTGGAACCTCTATCATGCAGAGGCACAGCTCTTGCTCTGCAACCTAACTTCAGCAGAAAGAGGCCAAAGCACATATGCTAACTTCTGATGCCAGCTAGAACAGAAATTGAAAGAGTTATCAGGAAAAGCATCAACAGCCAGAGACAGGTAGTGAATCACCCAGTCAGGAAAGGCCTGGAGCTGACTGAAGTCAAACACTATCCAAATGTAAGATGAACTAAGTAAACTTCACATCTTGTGGATAATGGATTTTGAAAAGACTAGTAACAGGCCAGCTGCTGAATAAACTCTGGGTTTGGGGTATCCATCTCAGACTGAAACTGATACTGCTCAGCAGTGCATGGAAAGATTTCAGAAGAGCACCAGGTTCACCAGTAACTTCCAGTAAGGAACCAACATCATCTGCTCAGCTCCCATGGAACTTACCGAGTGGTCCCCACACATAAGCATAGCTTTGGCTGCAAGCATAGCAGAATTTATGGATAAGAAAGGTGATTTTGCAGCTCTCCAACACTTGTGTGTTTCTGCCTATTAAGAATTCCAAACACCAAGCACAAAGAAACCAGTTTTCTAATAAGAATCTGAACTACTTTCTTTGTACTAGATTGGTACACCACAGCTCATAAGGAACCTTAAGCAAAAGAATTACCTTATGAAGCCATAAAACTTACAGAACTATCAAAGAAAGCTCACATAGAATTTCCATACTTCATATGAAGCATAAGGCACCCAGGCTTCAGCATTCTTCAGAGAATAACTCACTTTGCTACCTTCACAGAGAAAAATATTTAAATTACTCACTTGAAGTTGAAGATTACACTGAGATCTCCCTTGCTAAGTATTGCCAAGTGGGGCCCTGTGCAAGCCAGAAGTGGACCACGGTAGGCACATTCTCAGTCACATCACAGTGATGAGAATAGGATCTAGCTTGAAGACAGCACTGTTCAGGCATTTTGCACATACTCCTGCTCTATTGCTTCAGTTACAAGCTTGAAATTAACTCCAAAAACTGATTACTCTTAGAACTGGCAGTACACACTGAAAATATGAGAACAAGCTCAATTCAATACAGAACTGCAAGTCAAATACATCCCACATGTTGTGGGTATTAAAAAAAAAAAAGAACAGTAAGAAATTTTTAGCAATAAAACTTGATTTTTACCTCAGTAAAAATAACAGATGGTTAAGCTGTAGAAAATAAATCATAGCTAAGATCATGTTTCACAACGTTTCATGGCATCAGCAGATAAACCAAGATTCAATGCTAGGTGCGCACAAACTACAATACTGACATCTGCGATGCTAAAAAGACCCTGCTAGAACTGCATGGCAAACTGCAGTGGTAGTTTGTCACTGCTAAAAATGTATCCTGGTTCTTCCAACAAAGCAAACCTAGTAGTAGCTTACCTACTTGTACCTTTCTGACCACAGGCTGGAGAAAGGTCAGGATCTTTTTCGCTCTGCTGCTATCCTATTACCCTTCCAAAGCTAAACTGTATCTTTATAGTTCATGTATTATACCAAGCCCTACACAAATGTATGTTATTTCTCAATACTGTTTGACACTATTACAAATTACTTGCTACACTCAAAGCTGCACTAAGCATATTTCAAGGCCAGGCTGGATGGGGCTTTCAGCAACCTGGTCTAGTGGGAGATGTCCCTCCCTAAAGCAGGGGGTTGGAACTAGGTGATATTAAAGGGCCCTTCCAACCCAAACCATACTACGATGCAATTTCATGACAAAGATGGTAGTCTGATATGAAAGCTTCCTTGGACTGTGCTACACACCTGGCAAAAGCATGTGAAACTTTTTGTCTTCTGTTCACTGAGAAAAATGCACTTATACCAACATAACTGATAGGCTTTGCAGCTGTACTTAGCATTCAGCACCTCATCCAGACACGCTGTTAAGCTCAGGTTCATATGTCATAGCATAGTAAATTACAGAATCACAGAATCATAGGGGTTGGAAGGGACCTCCAGAGATCATCAAGTCCAACCCCTCTGCCAAAGCAGGTTCCCTACACCAGGTCGCACAGGTGTCCAGGCAGGTCTTAAATATGTCCAGAGAAGGAGACTCCACAACTTCCCTGGGCAGCCTGTTCCAGTGCTCCGTCACCCTCACCGTAAAGAAGTTCTTGCGCACATTTGCGTGAACTTCCCATGCTCCAGTTTCTGGCCGTTTTCACCCTGTCCTGTCCCCACACACTGCTGAAAAGAGCCTGGCCTCGCCACTCTACCCCCACACCTTAGATATTTATATACCTATGGATCAGGTCCCCTCTGTCTTCTTTTCTCAGGGCTAAACAGACCCAGTTCACTTAGCCTTACTTCATAGGAGAGACGCTCCAGGCCCTTCACCATCTTTGTGGCCCTCCGCTGGATTCTTTCCAAGAGATTCCTGTCTTTTCTGTACTGGGGAGCCCAGAACTGGATGCAGTACTCCAGATGAGGCCTTACCAGGGCAGAGTAGAGGGGGAGGATCACCTCCCTCGACCTGCTGGCCATGCTCTTTTTAATGCACCCCTCTTGGCCACAAGGGCACACTGCTGGCTCATGGCCAACCTGTCATCCACCAGGATCCACCCAGGTCCCTCTCTGCAGAGGTCCTCTCCAGCAGGTCATCCCCCAACCTGTACCAGTGCATGCGATTATTCCTCCCCAGATGCAAGACTCTACACTTGCCTTTGTTAAACCACATATGGTTTCTTCCTGCCCATCTGTCCAGGTCTCGCCTGAAGGCTGTGCTGCCATTCAGCATGTCAGCCAATCCTCCCAACTTCGTATCATCATCAAACTTGCTGAGGGTGGCCACTATCCCCTCATCAAGGTCACTGATGATGTTGAACAAGACCGGACCAAGCACCAACCCCTGAGGAACACCGCTAGTTACAGGCCTCCAACCAGACTCTGCACTGCCAACAACGACCCTCTGTGCTCTGCCAGCCAGTTCTCAAATCAATTACGTAGCATCTCAACTTCCCTAAGTCCAAAGACTTGGCTTCAAATAACGTGGCAGAGAGCTATCAGGTTTGCTTTGAGTCAAATATTTCAAGGAAGTTGAAGTGCTACACTACAGACTCAGAACGGGGAGGTGGGGGAGGGAGAATGTCAACATTTACATAGGAAAAAGCCCCTAAGTTGAAGTCCAAGTACATAGGATCTTTCACCCAAATGAAAAAGTTAATTTCCAAACAACCGTTAAGACTTCCTTAAGCAAGTGAGGATATACAGTATTAGACATTGAGAAAACCAAGTCAGGGCTTTTAGGAAAACAGATTGGCCTTTCAGAGAAAAAAACATTTGGGTGTGGGGGGGCATGGCCTAGGTCACAGAAGCTGTTATATTCCAAGCTGAGCATCTACATGTTTTATTGCAAAAAGGCAAAAGGGAAGGTTAAAAAAAAAAGCATGCAGTAAATTTTGAACAAGTCTTGTGTTTAATATAGTCAATTATACAAGCAACTGAAGTACTAATGCTAGTGGTATATTATGTCCAGCATTTCTTTCAAACTTCCCTAAGTTTAAAGCCTGAAGAGTTTTAGTACCACATACTACATACAAGCAGAATTTAAGATATATCTATCATTTGTGTTCCCTCTCCCTCCTCCAAAAAACATTCAAGGTATTCAATACCTTTATAACATTAAGTGATGCTGCTATTTGCTATCTACTGAACATCTAACTTCCCTATAGCTACTTAACAATGCTATTTTTCTCCAACTAATGCTTCCTTTGAAGTTATACCATTAACACCCATTCGTGAAGTGTTCCTGAATACCAGCCAAGTGATTCAACAGCTCTCTATGTGAGCCATACAAAAGATACAGGTAATTGGTTTTTTTTTGAAATATGATAGTTAGAGAGTTCTGACTCACCAATGTCAGAGTAACAGAACAAAACCATACTCTGTCCAAGGAAGTTTGCAGCAATACTCATACGCTTGTATAATGAAAACATTAAGACAAAAAAAAAGTTATGAGGGCCTTTCCTTCGAAAATTATTTATTAGCAACACATTACCAGATCCAAGCAACCTAAGAATCTGTAGCTCCATTCAGTAACACTTCAACAGAAGAGCCCTTAAAAAAAAAATAATAAAATCACCTAGACTTCTGCTTACCCCAGGTATAGAACTACACTAGGACTACATATCAGCAGTAGGGAACTTCTATCATGAAAGGAAACAGAACAACTTCACAACATCTTTTTACTGACTGTTTTCTTTTTGATGAATTTTAATCCATAATCCTCAGTACTATTAGAAATTGAGAGTTGAAATGCCCCAGCAGGTAGGACTGCGGGATGAATCCAGACCAAAGCAGATTAGGCTGGAACTAAAGTACCACAGGCAGCACGCACAAGCCAGAGGCAACATCATGCAGGAGCCCAGCCACATGGCAGAGCCCTGGAAGAGCAGTCTGTGGTGCTGGCAACGTCCACAGCAGTTCTACCAGAGCAGCTGCTGTACTGTGCTTCAGTCTGGAGAAGAGAAGGCTGCAGAGTGACCTCATTGGAGCCTTTCAGTACCTAAAAAGAGCCCATAAACAGGAGGAAAGTCAATTTTCTACAAGGGTAGATAATGGCAGGACAAGAGGAAATAGTTTTAAATTGAAGGACGGAAGATTTAGGTTGGATGTCAGGGGGAGGTTCTTTACAGAGAGAGTGGTGAGGTGCTGGAACAGGCTGCCCAGAGAGGCTGTGGATGCCCCATCCCTGAAGGTGCTCCAGGGCCAGGTTGGACAGGGCCCTGGGCAGTCTGATCTAGTATTAAACGGGCAGGTTGGCAGCACTGTCTGTGGTGGGGGGGAGGCTGGAGATTCATGATCCTTGAGATCCCTTCCAACTCAGGCCATTCTGTGTGATTCTGTGCTGAGAGTCCTGAAAGCACCTCTAGTCTGCTCAGCTCTGCCTGAGGTTCCACCTTGTCTTCTGTACTGAAAGAGCAACTGAAAGTAGCAACTGTTTCAGCTAAAATTAAAATAAAGGAAGCTTATCAGATCTGCTGAACAGTAATATTCTACTAACAGAAAATCAGGATCCAATAAAAAGAGAAGCATGGGCAATCATATGCCAGTGAACACTGATAAATGAGAATACTTCAAGCAATTGTATCAATCACGTGTCCAGAAAGGAAGAATCTAATCAGATCATTTTAACCTGTAACCTCAACTGTTTACTGAGCAGCATTTAAGATGAAAGCATGTACAGAAGTTGCATAATGAAGGGTAGCAAACAACACAGAATGTGGGAATACTGAAGTCTGGGTTTAGCCTCTAGGGAATGTATGTGCATTAAACAGGTTTATCAAACAGACAGGGAAAAAAAAACAAGGAGCCATAGGACAGGGTTATAACTGCTGCACTGCAATTTAACGATACTGAGCAGAACACTTCTGTTCAGTAATTTCCCAAACTACTTCACAGATGAGATAAAAAAGGAAAAAATAAAATTGCAGTTGTGGCCAAGCATTACACTGAGCATTAACGCACTCAGAAGGAGTATGTGTGAGCAACCCAGCTCCCTACAGTGCTTTTAAAAAAGTAAAAAACATGTAAAAACTAAAAATTTCATTTAATAAGCATTTAGAAGGTCCTCCTGTAAGTCGGGAAGCAAAAAAAAGCAACATCTGAAATTAGTCTAATCTAACAGACCCTATAAAACATAATGTGAGATCTCAATCACTAGTATCGACAAACAGCTTTTCCTTGGAGTAACATTTGGCCTGAGAAAAGTTTACATATTTTGCAGGTCTGTTTAAAAGTGACTTTTTGAGAAGTCAAAACAACCCTTAAATTAATGACTTTGATTTGAAAGTTCATTGAACAAACAGAACCAAACAGTTGGTGTTGTCCTGAGTGATTATTTACAGGTGAAGAAAGAGAACAGCTTTTCCTTCATAAACAAAACAGTACAGCTCGAGGCTCCAGCAGAACACAGGGTCTGCTACACAAGACTCAAAACTCACCTTTTTCAAGTTACTCAACTAAGCGATGAAGCATGACTGCTACATATAAAGTCAGAGTATTCTGGAACAGCTCTACAGTTGATGAGTCAAAACCCTGTCACTGATCATTTGCAGGTTATTGCTATCTTCATTCAAGGTTTGAAATAATTCTGTCTGCTGTGAGAGAAAAAATACCATGTTATGCTGCATCAGCAAGGCAGACTATTAGTATTAATTACTGATGGGTACCTGGTAAGACTCTAACAACAGGATTGCACAGAAGCATTTAAGCCTTCAATCTATTCCCATGCTATTGCAACCAGCCATATTAAACAAGCCACATGAAACAAGCCCTAAGATAAAATCCAGCAAATAAACAGGAGACAGCACAGTTAAGGCCAAAAGGCTGTCAACCATTCCTCTTTCTTGCCTCAGTTAACAGCATTAACACAAAATAAATACATGCTGGTAAAACATGGTAGAATTCCCGATTGTTTTATTAAAAATATTTTCTAAGTAAGCAATACCACCTCACCATCATTTTCCTGGTAAAACTTCAACAAACCCACTATCACACAGACAAATCAACTTGAGCTCATCTGAGCTCAGCTGAACTGCAATTTATAAGCAAACCTACCACAATATATTCAGAGCAACACTACAACAGTTTTCTTTTTTTTTCCACCTTGTGGCTCAAATGGGAAGTAAAGGTGGTTTCAGTTGCCAGAAAGACACTCATTTTTCTTTCTGTATTTACATTATACGACCTCATTTGATGGATTAGTCTTTTATCCTGGTGGTTCTCACACTGTCCTACTGCTGCTATCCGGTAGCTCTGCAGTGAAAGATTTTCATGCTACTCGCAAGCACCTGTAGCTCCACTAACTCTCAATTCATTATGTGAAGTTTTCCCAAATGGAAAACTTTCTGAAAGAGCACGTTAAGAGCTCCAGGTTGCTGGTTGCTTTTTTTTTTTAATAAAAAAAACACCTATTTCCTTGTTTAGTAGAGGAAACATTTGGCACTGACCAAAACAGAACAGAAGATTGCTTTCTATCTCCAGCAGTACATTAAGTTTTGCATAAACTTCTTGACGGTCAAAGACACGCACAAGTCTGTAACACTACAGCCTAATTCAAGAAAAATCCATCTTCTGGATCACATCCCTCACTACTAACCTTTCATAGGCACACAGATATTGGGACAGTTAGAAAAACTTCCCATTCAAGTCTAGGGCTTTCCTGCTCTACCTACTGTAGAGAACCTGCTTTCAGCAGAGGGAGATGCTCAATCTCCAGAGGTCCCTTCCAATACCTATGATTCTATGATATCAAGGGATTTACACTTAACAACAGAAATAATTACTGATGGAATTTTAAAGACTCAACCCACAAGCAAGTAGAACATATGAAATTACATCAGCCAGATAAATGCTACTCTTGTAAGAGATATTCGAGCCACAACAAAGCATTCTCAAAATTAATACTACAGTGACACGTATGTATTTGCTTCCACTTTGCAAACAAAATACTGAAGGTGTTTCCAAATTGATTAAAATTAATATAAATGCAGAACCTGTTAATCCACAAACAGTGCAATACCAGTGCTGGGGCAGACACCACAACACACTGAACACTTTGCTTGAAACACCTCCCCGTTGTCATTCCACCATAATTACAGGGGAACCATTTTAAGTTGCACAGAAAGATTTTCCTATTTTCAAGCAAGTAAACAAATCCAAGCTGCAGGTGAGAGAATGCATTCATTAAGAATGAATAATTATCAGAGGTTGCACTCAGAAGTAGGAGATAGATATCAAGATTTGTATGAGTGATTGGAGCTCAGAAAAAATAATCCTTTACAAGGTAACATTCTGAAAAAATTAACACCAGAAAAATAAGGCAACCACTAAAATGTTAGATGTCCTTTAGTCTGTGATAATGGACTTCTGAAATACAGCCAAAAGAAATGTGTATCTAGAACAATGTCTAGATAAAATAGGCACACGTGCCTCTCACAGAGACACTTTGTCTGCACCACAGTACGAAACATTCATCAGTTGCAGCTATCTCAGCACCAAGATCCAGCGAGATAAAGGCACTCTTTCCCAAGCAACACGGTTACCATAAATCCCATTCTCCCTTCAGCATATTCCCAGAGATGGGGGGCTGAGCTGAGAACTGGGTCAGGTCTAAAATGTGCTACAGCTCAGCATCTCTCACCTGCTGTTCTCCCAGACTAAAGCTAACGCTAGAAACAGTGAAATCAAGTTAAAACACCACTACCCACTACTCCTGAGCTAATAAATCCTGCCTGGTCCTAAAGGAAATACTGAAGGAAGATGACTATTCTACCACAACTGCAGACAAAGAGCTCAGTTCCGGAACTACTTGGTTTCACTCAGCACAGCCGTATGGTTTTAAGTTCTCTTGGTAAGGGATGGCAGTGAGGGTGTGGGAAGGGAAGCAGAAGTAAGAAAATGGACAGATGGCCCCCAGCAAATCCCTCACTGCTAGGCCAATGAGCTTTTCAGTTCTCTATATACGCCAAGCTACACACTCAAGTTTACTTAGACATGTATAATTCATACATACCATAGAATGGCTTTGATTGGAAAGGACCTTAAAGATCACTCACAAGCTGTAAGCAAGGATGCCAGCCACTAGACCAGGCTGCCCAGAATCCCACCCAAGCTAGCCTTGAATGCCTCTAGGGATGAGGCGTGCACAGTCTATCTGGAAAACCTGTTCCAATGCCTCACCACTCTTTCAGTAAAAAATTCCCCTCAAAATCTAACAAAAATCTCCTCTCTTTTAGTTTAAAACTATTTCCACTTGCCCTAGTGCTATCAGTCCACAAAAGGAGTTGGTCTCCTCCTGATTATAAGCTCCTTTTACAGCATTGGAAAGGCCACAATGAGGTCTCCCCAGAGCCTTCTACACACTGAGCAAAACCAGTTCACTCCTTTTGATGCAGCCCAGGATACAGTTAGCCTTCCCAGCTGTAAGAACGCACTGCTGGTTCAATGATTATAATCTGATAATAACAACAGCACAGTTCAAAACTGGTGGTAAGAATACAGTGTTTCAGTATCTCAAGCTGTGACTGCTACAACTACAGGTACCTACTGTGGTAAACTGAAGGGACAAAGCTTTAAACTGGGAATACAGAAAGAAGTTTCATACACGTTTTAGAGGGTTTTTTTTATTATTATTTAAACACAGAGCTAGGAACGAAAGCTTGTCAAAGTATAGCTCACAAATAGCTGTAATGTACAGACCATCTTCATACAAAAAAAGGAATTACCTGAAGTCAAATGTTTTCACTGTTATTTCCATCAGATGGATATGCATTAATGACATCAAACTTTTAAAGGCATGTAAGATTAGTAGAGCAACAGAATGAAATACATTCAGTCAACCCTGGTTATTAGCACAAACTACACAACACAACTTCATATTAGCCTCAGTTAATAAAATTTAGGTAAATTAACTGATATGGAAAGCTTAATAAAGCATCTGTAAATATTTGGGTCATAAGAGCTTACTGTTTCCTTACTGGCTAATATACTGCTTCTTTTCACAATTTGCCCTTGGATCCATCTGCTCAGCCCATGCCGAGATGAGAAATGTCTCCTGGTTTACATAGCCTTGTAGCTCAAAAAGCAGGATTAAACTTGTATAGAAGGTATAAAGGAAGGGGTAGCTGGATGAAAGTTGAATGCAGGTTTAGTTTACATCCCATGGATGTTTTCCCCTATGGTGAAGACTTCATTCAGTGAGTATTCGAGAAGTGAGATGTAGACCTAGTACCTCCTATGGATGCATACATGATTAAGCTATGTTAAGTCATATCCAGATGTCCTAAATTCTCTGGTTTCTTTGTGACTGGCTTGTAACAATGTGGCTCAATGATAAACTGTTCGCAAGAGGTTATAGTTCTTCACCAATGATTCTTTCACTGTTCTGAACCACAGGTAATCTACACGTAGCTTTAAATGCCTGTGAATTATGGTACATTTTCAGTTACATTATCATGTATCATTTCCAGCAAAAGTGATGCCTCACTGAATGCTCTTCAAATAATTTAAAGAACACTAATGACATTTTCTAAAGCACCTGGAAGTTTTAATTAGCATGCTCAGCATGTTCAGCTTCTAAATCAGCTTTCTTTAAAGTCTTCTTTTTTCTCTCCTGCAAAGCTCTGCAGCATAAGAGTTGAAGTTTCAGTGTTTGCACCATCACTTCAAGTAAATAGCTCTGGTATAGTAAAAAGGTACAGACACGCTGTATCATTCTCAGTGGAAAAAGCAAAAAAAGACAATGTTTAACATTCCACCACAGGCAAAAGACTCCTCTTTTTCTTCTACTATTGGGAGAGCAGGAATTGAGTCACTGTGTATTCTACTTAAATATCTGCATGCTATCCAACCAACATTGTGCCTTTTCTCTCGTACACTACAGCTAAGCACAGAACTACTGCATGGACTACTTTCTACTTGTAATCTATACTCCTTGTCCTGGAAAATTACAGAAAACAGAAACAATTAACAAGCAGACATCTAAAAAAATGGTTTACCAGTCGGCAGTATCTTCTAGCAGTCTTAACAGACAACTCCTCTTCCCCAGGTTACCGATGCAGCAGCTTGTCTCCAGAATCTGAACAAACAGAAGAACACCATTAAAACTAAGCAATACACAGAACTTTAATTACATCAGGCAGTGAAGGAGGTACATCAATGTTAATCCTGTAATGCCAAGGAACAAATGCTGTTCTTCAGGAATCCAAATAAAACAAAGCACTTGTAATTTTATGGAACTGACAGTACAAACAAAGAGGTATCCTGACAAACCCTTCTGTGAGTCAGTAAGGCAATTAGCTATCTGTAATCATAAGCATCAGAAATAGAGCATTACATCTCAGCATTACTGAGCCAACTTGCATTTAACTGCAGCAGAGAGAAGTAGGTCTCAGTTTCTATACACTATCATATACTGCATATAGGAAAAGATGGTTCATGAGTACAGTTTCCAACAGTTAAAGACAGCATTTACCCTTTGGAACTTAATATAATTTTGAAGTAAGAAATGTAAGTAAAGTTTCTGGCTTAGAAATTTAGTCTTGTATAGTACAACAGAAAAGCATTTCCTATGGTAATTTTCCATTGAGATCTCCTGCAAGCATCTTTTGGTTCATTTGGAATAGGTTTATAGAAACATCTACCTTTTTATACTGCAACATCTGGATAATAAACTAGCCAAAGCAAACACCTTTCCATTGTGGTATTATATAAGTTTGTTCCACCTGGGATCCAGCAGGCTTCTTCCATTTCAGGGATTTCAGCAAATGTAAATGTTTTTAAGTGTTTTCACTTCACTTGCCCCCAGAAAACCCCCTTTAGCTCCTACCGCAAGCACTGCTCCTGTTACCAGAATCCACCTTATCAGTATTTCATATTGGCTCTTTTTTTTTTTTGAAGGAACAACCCTCCTATTTCACACTTGGCAAAGCCAACCACATTCTGCAGTGCATCTGTTTTCAGAAATTGGTTTACAAATTGTTTTTAGAGATCTGGTTTAGAAATTCCTGTCGTGTCAATGACATCTGCAGATCCAGCTAAAGAGGCACGAAATATTCTGTGTCCATTTGTACTACTTCAGCTACCAACAGCTCCTTTAGGTTACATAATCCTGATTAATGAGCATTTAGCACAAAAATACACTGCTTTGCAGTGAAATTCCCAATCAAATAAAACATTATCCTACTGATTTTCCCCAGCTTGAGAATGGGTGAGGAAACAGGAAAATCCCTGAAGTATGGAGACTCTGGGATGATTTTAGTTTTATGAAAACTATCATCCAAAGTTCTTCTCTATTCCCACAGAAGAATCCTGTACCCCCAACAGCACCATTAGCAGAAGACAAGGATTCCAAAGATCAGGAGATCATTATGCAAAATGTAATTGATAAGTCAAATGATCTTACTCCCATCCTGAAGCAAGTCTGCTGCAACAGACAGTTCAAATGTTAAAAAAAAAAGTAATGTTAATCAATGATAATTTTTGCCAATTTGTGTCCAAGGCAAAATGAGCAGGTGCCTTAAAACTTAATGTTTCTGATCTCCCTGCGAGTGTTGCTGTATAAGGTACTAATTCATTCTCTTGAGGAAAGAAATCTAAGACGACATCCAGGACACCTTCCTCATTTTGTCAATGCACGGGACCTGTTTCAACAGTTGTTCTAACTGCCCTATTCCAGGGAGGGAAACAGATAATCTGTAAGGTCTTTTCCAAGCAATTCCAATGATTCTCTTTAAATCATGGCTCCTCTTCCTTCCAATGTGCTCTATAAAGTCACCATTCCTGACAATTCAGTTACAAACCCCTGCATGGAAGCCGTAAGGTCTTATACAAAGCAGCATATGAGTATATCACTGAGCAGAGCAGCACAGGTCTGTGCCTTACAACTGCAACTCAAAGCTCTCATGGCTGAATGATCACATATGTATAATTGCATCATGTATGATTTCCTGCTGCACACAAATTCTAGGATCTTTCTACCTTGCTATAAGTGTAGTAGAAAGAAGTCTCTTATTCAGTACCAGTGAATAGGTTTTCTCAAGTGTGACTGATTATTTTACTAAACCAAACATTTGTTACCTTTCCATTGCAACAACTTGCAATTCAGCATGTTTCCAGTTTCATCCATTTAAACTTCATTTTCACCTGAAGCAGCAGGTAAATGTGCTGAATTTTATTTTAATAAAAGCTACATCCAAAGATGCACAGAGATCCTCCTATTCCCCAATTCCATGCTTTCCCTGCACAGCCCATCAGTTCCGCCCTCTTGCTCAGCACCTTCCACACAGTAGTGTCTCCCTGATGAGCCATGCCTGCATGCTGACCCTTCAGCAAGAAGGGAAAGAAGTGACAGGAGCTGCAGCTCAAGAGCAAACCTGGGTGGGAAATGGCAACAGAACAACAGATACTGCAGAGCAGACAGCTCATAAAAACATCTGCTTCCATAGGAACTATGTGATCTGCTGGGGTTGGACAAAGAATAATGTCTGGTGCCATGTGAGGAAAGGCACCGCTGAGGGTGTGTGTACCTCCAGCAGCTGTGCAACAACACACAGTGTAACAGGGGCTGATGTGGGCACATGCCCACACAAGAGTTGGAAGCCATGGTGCGGCAGGCAAACTATGACCTAGTTGCCATAACAGAAACATGGTGGGATTGCTCCCATGACTGGAGCGCTGCAATAGATGGCTACAAACTCTTCAGGAGGGACAGGCAAGGAAGGAGGGGTGGTGGTGTGGCTCTCTATGTTAGGGAATGCTTTTCTGCTATTGAGATTGTGAGTGGGGATGATAACGTTGAATCCCTATGGGTAAAGATCAGAGGAAGGGCTGACAAGGCAGACATCCTGGTGGGCGTCTGTTATAGACCGCCAAACCAGGATGAAGTGACAGATGAGGTATTCTACAAGCAGCTGGCACGAGCTGCACGGTCGTCAGCCCTTGTCCTCATGGGGGACTTCAACTTCCCTGACATATGCTGGGAGTACAACACAGCGCATAAGAAGCAGTCTAGGAGGTTTTTGGAGTGTGTAGAGGATGCCTTCCTGATGCAGCTGGTAAGAGAGCCCACGAGAGGAACTGCCCCGCTAGACCTACTGTTTGCAAACAGGGAAGGTCTGGTGGGAGATGTGGAGGTTGAGGGCTGCCTTGGACAGAGTGACCATGAAATGATACATTTCTCGATTCATGGTGGAGTTTGGAAGGGGAATAGTAAAACTGCTACCTTGGACTTCCAGAGGGCGGACTTCGAATTGTTCAAGAGACTAGTAGGGGGAGTCCCCTGGCATTCAGTCTTAGCAAACAGAGGGGTCCAGGAGAGCTGGTTGCTCTTCAAGAAGGAAGTCTTAAGGGTGCAGGAGCAGGCGGTTCCCCTGAGACGCAAAATGAGCAGGCGGGGAAGAAGACCGGCGTGGATGAATAGGGAGCTATTCTTGAGGCTCCGGGAGAGAAAGAGAATCTACCGCCTGTGGAAGGAGGGACGGGCAACTGAGAATGAATACAAGGAAGCCGTTAGGATGTGTAGAGGTGAAATCAGGAAGGCAAAAGCCCAGCTTGAATCTAACCTGGCTGCTGGGGTGAAAAGGAATAAGAAACTCTTTTATAAATACATTAACAGTAAGAGGAGGACAAAGAAGAATATCCACTCTTTGCTGGATGATGCTGGGAATGTGACCACTGAGGATAAGGAAAAGGCGGAGGTTCTGAATGCCTTCTTTACATCTGTCTTTAAAGGTCAGACCAGTTATCCTCAGGGTACTCCTCTCTCTGACCTGGTAGTCTCGCCTGGGGAGCATGCTAAACCCCCTGTGATTCTGGAAGAAACGGTCAGAGGCTTACTACTCCAACTGGACTGCCACAAGTCCATGAGGCCGGATGAGATCCACCCGAGAGTGCTGAGGGAACTGGCGGGGGTGATAGCCAAGCCGCTTTCCATCATCTACCAGCGCTCCTTGTTGACTGGTGAGGTCCCGGAAGACTGGAGGCTTGCCAACGTGACTCCCATTTACAAGAAAGGTTGTAAGGAGGATCCGGGGAACTACAGGCCTGTTAGCCTGACCTCGGTTCCAGGGAAGGTTATGGAACAGATTGTCTTGAGGGAGATCATGCGGCATGTGCGGGATGGCCAGGGGATCAGGCCTAGCCAGCATGGGTTCATGAAAGGCAGGTCCTGTTTGACCAACCTGATCTCCTTTTATGATCTAGTGACCCATCTGCTGGATGAGGGAAAGGCTGTTGATGTGGTCTACCTAGACTTCAGCAAAGCCTTTGACACTGTCTCCCACGGTATTCTCCGGCAGAAGCTGGCAGCCCGTGGCTTGGACGGGTACATTGTTGGATGGGTAAGGAACTGGCTGGAGGGCCGGGCTCAGAGAGTGGTGGTGAATGGAGTTAAATCCAGCTGGCGACCGGTCATGAGTGGTGTTCCCCAAGGGTCGGTGCTGGGGCCTGTCCTCTTCAATATCTTTATTGATGACCTGGATGAGGGCATTGAGTGCACCCTCAGTAAGTTTGCAGACGACACCAAATTGGCTGGGAGTGTGGATCTGCCTGGGGGTAGCGAGGCCCTGCAGAGGGATCTGGACAGGCTGGAGAGCTGGGCTGAAGCCAGGGGGATGAGGTTCAACAAGACCAAATGCCGAATCCTGCACTTTGGCCACAACAACCCCAGGCAGCGCTATAGGCTTGGGGCGGAGTGGCTGGAGGACTGTGTGGAGGAAACGGACCTGGGGGTGTTGATTGATGCTCGGCTGAACATGAGCCGACAGTGTGCCCGGGTGGCCAAGAAGGCTAATGGCATCCTGGCTTGCATCAAAAACAGTGTTACTAGCAGGAATAGGGAGGTAATTGTCCCCCTGTACTCTGCACTGGTGAGGCTGCACCTCGAGTATTGTGTTCAGTTTTGGGCCCCTCACTGCAAGAAAGACATTGAGGCCCTGGAATGTGTTCAGAGGAGGGCTACGAAGCTGGTGAGGGGCCTGGAGCACAGGCCTTATGAGGAGCGGCTGAAGGAGCTGGGATTGTTCAGCCTGGAGAAGAGGAGGCTCAGGGGAGACCTTATAGCACTCTATAACTTCCTGAAGGGAGGCTGTGGTGAGCTAGGGGTTAGCCTTTTCTCTCGTGTAGACAGTGATAGAACTAGAGGCAATGGTTTCAAACTGTGCCAGGGGAGATTCAGGCTGGGCATTAGGAAATATTACTTCTCGGAAAGGGTGGTCAGGCACTGGAATGCACTGCCCAAGGAGGTGGTGGAGTCACCGAACATGGATGTGTTCAAGAGACGTTTGGATGTTGTGTTGAGGGATAGGGTTTAGCTGGGGAGTATTGGTGATGGTTGGACTGGATGATCTTTTAGGTCTTTTCCAACCTTGATGATTCTGTGATTCTGTGATGCACAGAGCTACAGATGTCTGGTCCTTACAAAAACATGGAAAAAAAATCTCCAGTTTTCAATGTAACAATCCTTCCCTTGTGCTCTGTTTCAGTTGATATAACCTGTTAAGAGCTCATAACCTGCAATATAAATGACAACACAGGAGAATTAAGCAGTAGCCATCCTGGCTTTTCAGTGTTGATTCAAAAATTAATTTTCTTTACTCCACAAAGGTCTACTGAACTAAATTAATGTTGCTTCTTTGACAAGCTAATTAGCATAGCTGGTGAATAACAGAAGAATTTGCTCACAGAAGACTTCCCTCCTTAGCTTTCACATGATGTGTTGGCACAGCTTTGTAAGGATGAATCCAAAAGGACGCAGACCGTAAGCCTAAATTAGGGAGACCTCACCTATCCATTACAGTGATCATCCCTTACTTCATTTGTTTTGTCACCTAAGGAGAAGGTGGAATTAAATTCTGCAGTACAGCACCTGACTCAATCTTGTTTCCCATTCAAAATTCACGCTCAAGAAAAACAACCACTAAGATTCAGAGTCTTCCGTGGGTTGCACCGTGTTTGTTTTTCTCTGGTGTATGTGTTCCGACAGGCACACACTAAGCCACAGCTTCTTTAGCCTCCAAGGTGTTGCTGTTGCCTGAGCTATAAGGGACAACACACTTCTGAGATTAAGGCAGCATTCTCAGGGGGAAACAAGCACAGTACAGCCACTAACACAGGGGCTAACATCTCACTGAAAAGATTCAGAGTTCCCTATGCAAGACAGTTTGCTGAAATACTGTAGAAAAGCAACTCTTACTGCCACAGAGAGCAGTTTGTAGGCAGAGACTTAATGTTATCCCTACAAGTTTTTCCAGTCTTTGCTACTATTAAGGTAGGAGTCACAGATCAAGCATACTCTATGTCAGAGCAGGCTCCAATTGCTCACAAGCAGGTAGCAGGGATGGCTCAGGACCAGAGGAAAGGTGGGGTCCAAGTATTTCCTTCAATTCTGCATAAGCTGAGAGCTGCCAACCCAACCACATGTGCTCCGGTTTTCTGCCTTGCTCTGGTCAGATACTCACTGATACCGCTGAGCTGACAACCTGGAATAGCTTGAGCTGCTATTTCTGTGATTAGCAGCTTAAAGCAGCACATTCAAGAGCCCATAGACAAATGAATTTCACAGCTTAATGCAGCCAGATAATTTTAACTAAAAGCTTTGTCTAAACTATGCTTAGGAATAACAGCACCTACCATTAACCTATATACCCAACACTACTGTACAGGCATGAATCACATCTAGAATCACTGTGTTGTGCACACCTCTGAGTTTGAATTTGCTTAGGCCCAAATGTAGAAAGCACAGGAGACAGCAACAGAGATTTGAGGTGATACATCCTCCCCAGCATGGATCTCAACAGGCCTGAAAACCCATCAACAGCATATCCAGAGAAGGGCAACAAAGCTGGTGAGCGGTCTGAAGCACAAGTCTTGTGGGGAACAGCTGGGGGCTGACATTGCTTAGTATGGAGAATAAAAGGCTCAGGGGTGACCTCACAGCTCTCTACGACAAGCTGAAAGGAGGGTCTGATAAGGTGGGAGTCTAGTAAGCCTCTTCTCCCACGTAACAAACAAGAGGATGACAGATAGTGGCCTTAAGTTGCACCAGGAGAGGTTCAGGCTGAATTTTAAGAAAAAATTCTTCCCTGGAAGTGGTGAGGTGCTGAACAGGCTGCCCAGGGAGCTGGTAGAGTCACTGTCCCTGGACATGTTCAAGTGTCTGGATATTTTGCTGCAGGACGTAGTTTTGTGGGGACATAATCAGTGGTAGGTGGACAGTTGGAAAAGACCTCCAAGATCATTAAGTCCAACCCTGATGATTCTAAAAAAAGAAAAAAACACACACTGACTCCTGTAAAAGCAGGAAAATTTTTACATGCTAGAATTCATACAGACAGCTTTAACAAACAAAACATGAGAACTCTATTTGTCACTTAAATGATACAAAGGTGTTGTCTTTTTCTTTCCCCCCTTTCCAACTTACTAAACCAAAACAAAAATTTACAGTTGGAAGAGGAAATTGTCCTGTAAATTTATGAATTGCCTGCCAGGGATCTATTACAATATCCCCCATAGTTTGCTTCTACACAGCTGAAAAAGTAGATTCTTACTTCTCTGCTTTTGGGAGAGTAATGAAACTGGGTAAGATCAAAAGAAATGATACCAAAATTCAGTAGTTATATCTTCAACCGGAAATCATGCAGTCAGTAACAATGGTGCTAAGATGCAATACATTGTGAGTGAAGATAAATTTATCTTCACAAATTAATAAAGTTGCAAAGGCAGACAAAAGACACTCGTACATCACCTTCTATTGCTCCCACAGCAAACATTTGGCACAGGTTTCAAGCATTATCAATCCAAGACAATGCTTTAAATGAAGTGTAATTTACCACACTTAGCACACAGAACCCTGACCAGCTTTTCCTGTTAATTACTCTAAAGTCACTGAAAAGATTTCTAATTGTAAACATTTTCTATGATTCTCTCTCCTTTTAGTATAATTTTCTGTTTTCAAACACCACACGTGACATTTTGAGCTCAGCAGAGCTGCATGGTTTATCCACTTTCCCTTAAAATACAAGTTCCCAGAACAACCTGACGTTGGAAGACCTTAACAGAATAACAAAACATCCCTCCACTAAGGGGAACAGCATATACTCAAGATTCAAGAGTTTGTTCACACTTCAGAAGATCCAAATCAGATCCTTTACCTTTATTTAAGCCCTCATTCACCCACCTTGTTGGACTTCAGGAACCTGCACCAAGATCTACAAGATAGCAGTAGAAACAGAATAGATCTTGAGTTCAACATAAAACTGAAACTGTAAATATCAATTTCATCTAACCATACTCTATCTCACAAAGAAATGCGGAACTGTGAGTACAACTATACTGACAGGGATCACTTGAATATTCTGACATCAGGCTATTTAACTAGGAAAAAAAAAACCAAAAACTTAACCAGTATTCCACTGTTCTCCTTTAAAACAGTTACTTTGCACAGTGCAACTCAACTCCTTAATGTCCTTACTCAGAGGGACACAGGCAGAACAGAGATGAAGCACTCCCCAACTTCCTTATAAAACAGGTTTCAACAGCAAGATGAACACAGCAAGGTTCAGTTACACAGACTGAAACACCACAGAGATACACACAGAATCATAGGAGTTGGAAGGGACTTCTGGAGTTCCCAATGCTAAAAGCAAGTTCCCTCCATTAAGTTATGCAGGAAAGCATTCAGGCAGGTTTTAAATAACTCCAGAGTAGACTCCATAGGCTCTCTGGGCAGCCTGTTCCAGTGCTCTGTCACCCTCAGAGTAAAGAGGTTCTCCCGCATGTTCAGATGGAACTTCTTGTGCTTCAGTTTGAAGCTGCTGTCCCTCATCCTGTCACTAGCACCAGTGAAAAGAGCCCGGCCCCACTTTTTTGACTCCAGATCTTTAGGCCTCTCTTCTCGGATGGCCCACAGCAACTGGGCACTATGCCATGTGATGTGTTTTCTGTATGCCACCATAGACAATCTTTTTTATTGCTGTTGAGAGGATGACTCTTGATACAAGGCAAAAGAGCAGGACATACAGGATGAGAAAATTTTGAAGAATTTCTTCATTCTGAAGCAAAGCTGTCACGACTTCATAACTGAGATCTCAATTATCACGTTTGCTCTTTGTTTTTGTCAGGTCTGGCCAGGGGATCGAGTAAAATACTCTGCTGAAACCAGGAATTAGCCCATGGGATGAACACAGGACTGACCTTAATTCCTGTATTCTCTAAAGAGGTAAACTAAAAGAAACTCTGTACATGACATGAACCAGCAGACCAGCACAACTGCTACATCTCAGTGGCTAAACATACAAGCAACCTATGAGAACTCTTCCTAAGTAAGGCTTACAGCAAGGAGACTGCAGTTGCCCATCCAGGCTCCGAAGAAGAGTTGCAGTTTTCCACTAAACAAAGGTCTACTGTGAATTGAGACTGAAAACAAAGTCTTAGCCGTGCCATAAAAATTCCTCCTCACCAGGCTGTGCTCATCCTTTCCTGGATCCACCCCTCCAACCTCTATTTGCAAAGCGCTCCAGCTGAGCGAGGCACCCACCTGGCTCACACACCAGCACTGATTTCAGGACTCCGCAAACAGACTGGAGTCAGGCATCCCACATGCTACAATCAGCAGGCAACTATGCAAAAGAGCCCTCCTCTTTTCCATGAGGTGCAATTTAAAAACTCTTATTACTGAAAGCAGGTAGAAGGGGATAGAGAAGGTACTGTGGATATCTGTATGTGTGTGAGTATCTGGTCATTATATCCTTTCTTCCCCCCCCCGCCCCCGCCCCATTTCCTAACCATCTGGATTTAGACAAGCTTGTTATCTAGCCTACAGAAGACCAGGCATTACTTCAAGCTCTTAGCCATGTTTAGTAGACCTAGCTTTCTCTCCCTCATGTTTAAGTAGTCCAAGCTCTCAGCCCAGGTGGTCTGAATGATGTTTTTATGGTTCAATATTTAATTTTTCTTGTTTTGCTTAAAAGATACCACAGTGCTTCTGTTTGCAGCCTTGAGAAGGAAGTCTCACTCCCAGAAAGCTGTTGACAGACTGTCTCAGCTTTTACATCCGCTTCTCACTAGACATTAAAAGCAAGTGGACTCCCATGCTGCACAGGAAATCTGATGATCTTTAAGCCATTCTTACACTCTCACATCCTCCCAAAACTTCAGTCTGCATCTATGGTGTAAGAGACCTTTGTTGAAAACACAGTTGGAGGAGCCATCATCAGAGGCTTTAACCCACCTTTCCTACATTTGATGCACATGCTATATCCTAAGTCAATACAGGAGTTGTACAATTATTCTACGCTGCTTTGAAGAGAACTTTAGAATAATTCTTATATTCTCCTGCAGAAGTGAAACACCGGCATTCAAATGGTCACATGTAAGTTCTACAGGCTGCAATAGGGGATTCAATTCATCTTTTCCAAATCTGACTATCTTTGTAATAGCAGATAAGTAGGGAAAAAAATCTCATTCACAGACTGGTCAAACTGTTAAGTTTTTTGCTCCTGTAAGGCTAGAAATACTTGTTCCAAGATTAACAGCTTTGAGGGTACAAGTTTTTCATGGGGAAATGCAGTCAAAAACCTGACGTTAAATACACACATGAAAGAAAGGCACTTTAAATAATAAAATTCACATTGAAGAGTCAAGCCCAGCACACATTTAGGTACTTATAGACAGCAACTTCACATCTAAGAGTGCATCAAGAGACATACACCTCTTTTTCATCTACTTGCCTTTGTGAGTGGATGCAAGCACATGCAGCAAGAGTATAATCAATACCAGCATGTCTGCTTACAAACTTTCAGAAAAGTTTCAGGTCCATGGATTTGAAGAATAACAGAGTGGTAGGAATAAACGGCACTAATAATATCTAGACTTCAATTTAAAGTACCTAACTTCTGCAGTTTCCAAATTTACACCAGGGACTTCACCTGCAAAGTGCTTTAAAGCCATGTGACAAGTTAGCTGCTCTGTAGGTGAAACGTGTCCTTTATGAGAAACCCATAGAGCAATTACCCACATTATCAACCAGAGGAGAGGGAGTACTACATATGAGCCAGTATTCACCCCAGCAACAGGCAGAGCCTCCTCTAGATAATGAGCTTCTGAGCAGCTTGAGAGTGTTACTTGTATTGTGCAACACAAACCCAGAAGCAAGCTCCAGCTTGGCAAGAGGTGCAAACAAAAGTGTGCACATGCACTGTACATGCATACCTTCTAGGAAGAAACCGGATCTGTCACGTGGTGCTGTGTACTCATCTGCTCAAGGACTGTGATTCAATGCCTGCAGAACTGTACAAGGACTATGATTCAGTGCCTACAGGGTGTGTTGGATTTGGTACAGCTGCACTGATTAATTGTACACAACAGACGTGTCTGACTGCTGACAGGGAAGGGCTACACACACAAAGTTAAGAACGCTCAGAAGTCAAACTGTGCAATATAGCCAGGTCTCTCTGCCTTCAGATTTATTCAGTGTAACTACAGAAACCTTCTGTATCATCTAGTTCTTTTTTCTTTTTTTTTCCTTTCTTTTTTTTTTTTAAACCCTCAGAATAAATGAAGCTAGTTAACTTTCATGATAGGCAGGATTTAGTTCAATGCTTGTCACGCCTAGCGTGGGACAGAACAAACATTACCTACTATGGAATTATTTGCATTGCCATTCATGAACTAATGCAATTTATCAGGGACATCTCACGTTGCACAGACACTGCCAAAGAACTGCATGATTTATTGGTGATCCTCCAGCAGAACTTCCTATAGCAGGAACCTTCTGACACAGCAGACGTTTGTGTCATATTCTAGCAGTAAGAGACTACTGGCAAACAAGATAGAGGAAGTGAAAAGATAAACATAACTATAAATCTAATTAATAAAGATATGCTTGTCACTGAGCCTAAGCTAGAAAGTTACTTCAGCATTATGGTACTGTCATGAGCATCACAGAAAAACTAGAACAAGTAAGCTGACTTTACAAGAACAGTGTAAAATCACTTTGGCCAATCAAGCACCTTTTAGCAGCTTTTTTTCAGTCTTTCAATAAATATGGCTTTCACAGATTTAGAAACATTATGAATATTTTGATTTTGCTTAGTCTCTTATGCAAATACAGAAATAGATGCTGGCTTCCTGGGACGGTATCTCCCATATCAAAGAATCATAGAAAGACCTGGGTTGAAAAAACCTCAGAGGTCATCTAGTTTCAGCCCCCCTGCTATGTGCAGGGTCACCAACCACCAGACCAGGCTGCCCAGAGCCACATCCAGCCTGGCCTTGAATGCCTCCAGGGATGGGGCATCCACAGCCTCCTTGGGCAACCTGTTCCAGTGTGTCACCACCCTCTGAGTGAAAAACTTCCTCCTAATATCTAACCTAAACCTCCCCTGTCTCAGTTTAAAACCATTCCCCCTTGCCCTGTCACTATCCATCCTTGTTAACAGCTGTTCCCCCTCATGTTTATACACTCCCTTCAAATATTGAAAGGCCACAATGATGTCTCCCCAGCTAAACAAGCCCAGTTCCCTCAACCTTTCCTCATAGGAGAAGTGCTCCAGCCCTCTGATCGATCATCTTAGTGGCCATCCTCTGGAACCGCTCCAAGAGCTCCATGTCCTTCTTGTGCTGGCAGCCCCAGGCCTGGATGCAGTACTACAGATGGGGCCTCACAAGAGCTGAGTGGAGGGGGAAAAACATCTACTTGGTAATACAGTTACATACTTAAAGTATGTATTTGAAAAGCAAAAGCAGTATTAAAATTTGACTGAGATCTAGGACTAAGAGAAGAAAAATTTTTCACTTGGTTATACTTTCAGTCAATGTATAATTGCAGTGGAAAATAAAGAGGTTTCCAGAGATAATTATAAATCTTGCTCCCATCTTGGAGGTCTTTTATTTAGGGGCTATTCAACTACAAAAACTAAGAGTACAGTAACTAGACAAATATGCATTTTAATAATTTGGTTAAAATTTTGATTACTTTCAGGTAATTAACACTGCTGCAGCTGTTAGCCATAGTGAGGCTAAACATAGAGCACCAAGAATTGCAGAACTTCAGTTAAGTATTGGAACTCTGCTACAACAGCAAACCCTGGCAAAGGTGAAGCTGGACACATCTGGAGGGGGATGAGCACAGAAAAGGCTGTTTGCTGACCCTGCAGAGAGCCACTGAGGATACACTGCATGAAGTACACACACTGAGATATCGCAGATCTTTACATTATAAGAAACAAGCTGCTGAAACAGCATTATATCCAGGTCAACCACTACAACACTGCTGGTGATTGCTGTTGGATTATTAGACGAGTGTCTTAAAATGCTAGCAAGTAGTTAAGAATTAAAATTCAACTGTTATTAGGACAAATTTCTAGTATCAGGAATGGGTGCAAAACACAGTTTAAATTTTACTAGGTGTATCACCAGTACTAAAAATACATGCAAATGAAATTGCTTCACAGGCAAGCCCTAGATTTGAAGGTAAGTTTGTGCAAATGTTGAGCAAGACTCAACCCATCAACAGGATCCACAACCTGTACCCTTTTCTGTCTACGCAAATCTGAAGAATCAACCACCCCTAGAGAATACAACCAACTTCTTGGTCTTGTGGTCATCCAGGGCACAGGCAGGGCTCATGAACACTGCGCATACAACTGAGAGCACAACTCTACAGTGACAGAAGTTACTGAGCAGTTCATAGAAATGTGACAGACCTCTCAAGATCACAAGCAGTCAAGAAACCAGTCAGGAGAATAAGGTGGATCCAGACAGGTGGTGTCTCGCTAACCCTCAGATCCATGCTGTGATCCTAAGAGGTGGCAGAAACCATCAGCTGCTGCATTTTCTTTGTCAATTCTGAAGTCAGCAAATGAAGTGCATATTCCATCCCCACAAGTAGCTTCCAAAGCAGCACCTCAAAGCATAGAGTTTTCTCTGGATGGCATTAAATCCTACTAATGCTGGAAATCAGCACCACACAGGAAAGCCATTGATAAGAACTAACTCACGCGACTTGTAAGAAACCCCTGTGTTTGTCAGAAGCTTCTCAAAGCCTCATTCACTGCTTCTGCACATCTACAGCACCAGGAAAGCAACCCATAGTAGGAAGCTCAACTATGAGGAGACAGCTTCATTACTGCCATAAATTCCACTGTGCATATTCAAGTCTTTGATTATCGTAAGAAATATTACAAATTATTTTACAGACATTTAGTTTCTGCAGTTGAGCACACTACAGGTAATATCAAAGATCTGCATCAGCAGTAACTTACCTCAAGGACCACTGTACTGAAAAGGCACAGCAGGGTAAGGCTGAGCTAATGAGACTTAAATACCACCAGCTCTTCTACTAGCCAGCAAGAGCTGCTGCCCAAAGGAGCGGCTCAACCTTTTCTCAACCACAGCTCTTGCCTACTTTGTCATAAGCCCATATGCTGTAAAGCCAAAGGCAGAATTACTTATCTCATTTTCTTTTAGTCTTCTGCCTCTGGTAAGAGCGGCTGAATAGCAAAAGGGCCACCATTCAGCAGCCAACTTCAAGAAAAATTATGTCACACACAGAAGGAAGTGGAAATTTGAGAGAAACACAAAGCAAAAAGAAGTGCACTGAAGTCCAGAGAGGGGCACAAAAAGAATAGACAGATGGACAGTCCTCCCAGTAGATACACCTTCATTTGTAGAGACACTACGATCTATTCTACCCTTCTGAATGTTTCTGTTGGAAAGGTTTCCAATCTGGAGTCACAGTACTTGACAGTATCCTGGGATTCCACAAAGGTCACACAAGAGCTGGGAAACTTTCAATTAAAGTTGAATTAATGTTTCACAATATCAATTTTAAAGAAATACATCAGTTTAGTTCTGTATTTTACTCAGTCAATAAAACACATAAAAGGCAAAACAAGTTTCGTATCTTATGCCATTTTATAAATTTCCAGTGGAGAAAGAGAAACAACCCTAAATAAATCTGTGTCAAGATACAGTTGTTTAGGGATGTTTCTTTTTTACTCTAAATTACTTTACATTTTACCCAGCCACATCAGTAATTTCACAAGCTGACAGTCAGAAACGTGAGAACAGAGAACATAACAGTGTGGTGCTTTCATCATAATTTGTAACTGCAATTCATCATAACTGAAGAGCTTCCCCAAGTTTGTTTTTTTTAATAATATTTAGAGAGCTTACCAGTTAACAGCAGTTTTAAGTGATTTTATTTGTGTCACTGTTGTATAGCCTGTCAAGAGCAAATGTTATCTACCATCAAGCTGCACACTTACCCTTACCACGCTTCTCTGACGTGCAATCACTGTTATCAGAAACACTGCTATCACTGAGGCATTCAGAAGTGTTGCAACAGTTCAAAGTTACTATTACAAACAAACTCAGCATGCAGATTTGTAGCTTTCAGTCTCTTCTTTCACTTGCACTCCTGTGCTGAAGAATAAAAGCTTATTTCTGTCCTGCTTACTCCTTAAAATGTCGGAGTATTTAAGGAAAAATGAGCACTTCTGAAGTAATTGATCTTTAAGGCTTTGTTTCTGCTTTCAAAAATTCTAACCAAGTGCATTTTTCCCCATTTACAAAATAGATACTCTAAGATACTAAAATAGACACTTACTATAATTTTGAGAAACCAAAATCTGTCCACACACACAGCTTTGGTTTTTTTCCTCCATTTGTGGAAGCAGAGTGCAAGCAGCTCCAGATGCAGCAATTCTGAACATGAATGTACAAGTAACAGTCTCCTACACCCAGTAATCTCCACTCTTGTCACTTGGAAATCACTGAGCACTAATTAAGCTGCCAAGAAACCCAAGCCACAAGGTTGGCTATAGTTTGGAAAGACAAGCAAAAACAAATAGACAAGAAAACCCAACCCAAACAAAACTGTCTTTGATTTGAAGAGAAGTGATCAGGCCAAAATAACACAACTGTGGGAGAGATTCTCAGTGTACCAAAGCTTCACACTTTACACCAAGGCTTTGTCCAATATTTCATGACAAAATTAGTCAAATTTAATGAAGCCAACTCAAAGCTTACCTGAGTTGCTATGGAAGAACAAAAAGGTATGCACAATTACCAGCCTTGCTCTTATAAATCCTCAAACTTGGAACCATTTAAAACAAAGTTTACAGCTGGACAGCTGTAACAGTCAAACACCCACTTCTGTTACATTGATAAAAGGAAGTTATGACCTATTATCTGCTCCTTCAGTCTAGATTAATCTGCTTCTGTTTCAGAACAGTGGTTAATTCACTCAGTCTTTGTATAACTATGCTCACAGAGAATTGCAGAGAAGTGTTCTTTACTGGTAGGGAGATCTTAGCAAACAGTTCCTTCCATTAATTAAGAGATGAAAAAATAATCAAGGAATGCCACTCGTGATGTTTTTAAGATTAAGATGACATATGAACTATGAAAGCAATCTTCAATGTGTATGAACACCACTCATTAGCAAAAGTCTTGATGAAATACCTCCTCATAGCTGTAGGGAATCTCCTAAAGCAGATGTAAAAAGCAGTACTGAAAAATAAGAAAATGGTACACATGCTCAGAATTCAAAGGCAGGCATCAAGGCCATCAGTCCCATCTTGCTTTTGAGTTCACACTGAAAGTGGAATTGCTTGTGACAGGGATCACAGGATTAGGCTTATTTAACTTTTACATAAATAATTTGCCTTCACAGCCCTGAAGGGAAGAGAGCCTTTAGAAGGTATTTGTGAGACACTGTCTTTCTTAAAGTTGTTCTGTTATCAGACCTGAAACCACCTGTTTCCACTGTGCACAGAAAAAAAAAAACAAAGCAACAGTTGGCCAAAATGACCAACTTCTAAAAAAAGTTAAGAAGTATATAAAAGCCAGAATGAGGTTGGAATACAGCCAAAGACAGCTGCAGACATAACCCCTTCAAGTATCCTATTTTACAGAACAGGATTGTTAACAATTATTGTTGCTTCTATGAGGCTGATATTCTCAGAAGCCTTAAGAAACACAGACCAAAAAATACCTTAAGTTGAAAATTAACAAACTAAAAAACTTTTAGAAGAACTACTAAAAAACATGTAAGCTTAGGATAACTGGACAGCGATGTTGGCATGAGGTAATGCCAACCACTTTATCACTTATCCTCATTATTTCCCAAGGGAGACAGGAAGACGCACATATTATTGCTGTGTAGAACACAAAAAGGTTCACTGTAAGAAATAGCAGGAAATTAAAGAAATGACTTGATAAGAATTCGGGGGGGGGGGGGGGGGGCGGTTATACCAGGAGCACAGATAAATCTTCAGTTAGAACAGGACTGTAACCAGTTCCAGTAAAGCAGCTGTAGTTACAGGTCAAACAGTACTCTGCCTTTTTACCGGAGCCAAGCGCTCTCGCTGACTTCTTGAACAACACGGTACAATGCACAAGTCCTGCCTGTCAAGCATTCTTACAGGACTTAATATCTGTGTACACATAGTTTTCCTTCATCTTGCCATTTAAATAATCTCAGCTTTCCTGTTAGCAACTTTCATCACGCCCTTTTCTTTTGAAAGGCTTTATCATTCATACAAATAGCCATGCTTCAGAGCAACCTCACAAGAACACACAGCCCCAAACGCACAACACATGACAGCCAGTCAACACATTACCACTACATATACTCAAAGAGACTTCTGTTTAAGCATGCATACTTCATTCAACACAGTTCCCCACAGCTTCCAAGAATAATTAAGAACTGTCCTATTCAACTTAACCTTTAAACACTGCAATAACACCAAGACTGTAAATTCCCTGAAGTTCCTCAGATGGCACAGCTGCACCACCAGGAACACCAAGCTCGCACAGTGAGACTGCCTCATCTTCTGACTTTCCAGACCAGAGCTTTATTGTCAGCTACTTATATGTTACTCATTTAATAGCCTTCCACTTTATCTCCTACAGAACTTACCCAAGTCTTTCTAGTCAACATAACTTCCAGCTACATCACGGAAAGAAAATACTGTTGGTTCTCATGAGACGGTTCCAATCAAACAATGTTAATGAATACTGAGATATGCAAGAGGGGGGGAAAAAAAGTTTGTCAGTACACAGGGAAAGAATTTGCTGAAATACGTAGAACTACAAAATATTTTGCCCAGCGCCATTTGTAGCACTCTGTCAATTACTCCAATAGGAGCTGGCATGATGGTCTGTTCCACAGCTGTAAGTGCAGCCATGTCACATATTTACACACATATACACAAAAAAGCTTGGCAGCCAACACTTTTTAAGCTATAAAGTCCATTATTAACAGCTTTTTTTTTTTAAAGTACTTTTTTTTTTTTACTGACACAACTTACGCCAGAGTTAAACTAAGATGCAGTGTAGAGTTTTGCCTTGGGTTTCTTTGTGAATACAGCCACTACAAAGATAAGCCACTCAATCATCATTAAGTTAAACAGTTTGCCAGAATTAATCAAGGAGGCTGGTACTCATCTCCAGTTTGCTTAGCACCTGCAGAAGAATTGAATTCTGGCTTACTTCAATACATCTTACTGCCTTTTGATGTCCTTCAGATTGGGACAAAGTGTTCAGAGATTTTAGTAGGAGAAAGGTTAAGTTTATTTTGGGTTACGCATGTTCAATTAAGTGTTCATTAAACTGCCCCCCCCACTGACACTGAAGTCAGTAAAGATCAGCTCACACAGCACTTGAATAAAAACAGGTATCACTTCAACAAAACCAACCTGAACCAAACCTGCCAGATGTAATGCCTCATTTTCAACCAGCAAAATAATTTGTTTCATGCAGATAACATCAACAATCAAGCTTTATAGTATTCACATAAGGGGAGGAAAAACAGAGTGCTAACACTGGAAAGTAACCACCCAATAAGAGTGTGTTATCTTTTAAGTAAGCAGAATTGTAAAATTCCAGACAAAACAAGTGTGTTTAACACTGAGTAACGTTAAGAGCAGCTCTCTGAAAGCTGCTGTAGCTGGTAATTGGCACGTGCGTTCTTGCTGCTCCCAGCCCAGCTCACACTATGGGCTTTATATAAAGTGGAGAGAGAACTTATTTCCCTTGGTTCAGCAGGTTAATTCCAGCTTCTCCTGCTGAATGCAGCAGCAAAAAGACAAACAGAAGCCTAAGTTCCATCACGAAGTTCAGATGTGGAATGCTTGTTTAGAGCAAGAGATGCTAGCTTGTGCACAAATGAAAGCAATGTGAGGAAAAAAAAGATCTAGATATACACAGCCCCATATCAGCAGCTTTGCAAAGCCACCTTACATACACAAGGCAGTGGAAAAATGAATAACCCTTTGGCACCTTCACTAACAAGCAGACTACTACTTAGTTCTGATTTAGGACACCCCTATGAGCAGCTCTCGAGGCAAAGGGTTCCATACCCAGTGCACTTTATGAAGGTAGGACAGGTTTCCCTCCTACATCATTTTTCCGTGTTCGAATGAAACCTCACAACTGGTATCACAACGAACATTTATTTCAAACACACTGATTTTCAACACTGCCAGGAGAACAAGTAGTGAAGTGTTCTTATTTTTACAGAAGCTATAAATACAGCATCACTTAAAGATGATTTCTTCTTACAAGAAGGCTTTTTTTTTAAAACCTAAAATATCTTCTTTGCTTTTTATTCTTGCTAAAAGGACAAAGAGGACAAACCCAAGCCCTCAACTTTCTCTTTGAATTAAAGGATTTTTATATTGCAGCTCAATACTGACAGTGAACTTGGACCACTACCCACTACACTCACATTGAAAGAATCCAGATGGGGGGTTTCTGGCAATGCAACAGCAGCCAAAATGATTCACACCAAATGTCCACCTAGCCCAACAGCAGGTCTTTAACAACAGATGCTTGGTGCTCTTTCAGAGGTAGTTAAAAGACTTTCTGGACCAAAAGTTCATATCTGCATCTTGAATAGCTACCAACATCTTCAGACTCTTCAACCAACACTGAAGCAAGTGCCAAAGCTTTTTTTTCCATGCAGTAACTAACTTAGAAGTCAGATTTAATTTATTTTAAATCTACTGCCTGAAAACTGGATGTCAACTTCACATTCCATGAAAAGCTATTCATTTCCCAGTAGCTTAGGCCATGTTATTTATTTTCTTTACTTTTATTACATTATCTCTCAAGTGCCTTGAAATCTAAGCCTAAGGTAAGTAGGTTAGTATCCTATCTCTTATGTTTCAAGATTTTAAAGTTTTCAACATCAGCTTGGTTTATGAATACATTTTACTGAAAGCAGGCACATATACTAATTCACCAACCAAGAAAATAGGTCAGCCATTTTCTGAACAGCGTGCAGTTTCTCTACAAACAGAAAAAGGTGATGATGGCACAGTGATGCGCTTTTAGTGAAGCTCCTCTTCTGCCACCTATTCCCTTCCCATCTCTGCTTTCTAAGCCCTCTTTTTCACACTTCATCTGTTCCTTGAAGAACAAACTTGCCAAGCACCAAAACAGATGAAGAATAAACTCAAAGGTTGAAGTCCCATATCAGCCATTCAATCATATCACAACTTTGTTTGCACACCAAAACACTGGGTATTTCCACTTTCCTCAGCTGTACTGAATACTGATGACTATCTGCACGGCTCAAAGGAGCTTCCAGTCATGCCTTAAAAACTAAATAAAATCCTTCTTTCAACAGACAACTTCAAATAGCATTGTTAAAGGTAGTTTAGTGATTGATCAATGGTCAGCAAGATTCTGTTGGTGCAGCTAGCAGAGCCATGTTTTATTGGCATCTGTATGCCATGCATGAGAATCCACTTCACACCTTGCCTAAGGAGTGGGAAGAGCTAATGCTCCAAAGCCAAAGAGCGTTGGGCCTTTTGATTATTTGGGATTTTACTGGTTACTTTTCTTTACTGTAAAACTGCACTTCAGAACACCATCCATTGTGTTCAGACCTGCAAATGAAAGTGATTTAGGACTCTATAAAGGAGCAGAGCTAGTGCTATTGCTGTCCCCCTGTCCACAGCTTACCTGCTTGCTGACATGTCAGCTGTACTGGATCAGCCATCCCCAACTCTTATCTGACATTAAGTAGTGTACATGGAACTCTGTGGGGTGTGTGTATGTGTGGAGTGGAAGGAACAGGCTTTCAGACTCCTACAGATTCAAATGATTTGAATAAAGTGGGGGGATGCTTTTTATTTTACCTGCATGGCTACATCTTCTTTTTATAAAGACAAGAACATCCACACAGCTACGCTTTCCTTATTTCCCATGAGCAGTTTTACATTTTTTTTAGCAACAGTACTGAGCCCTCTGCAAAGGTCTGCTATAAGCTTGGAACAGGAGAACAGCTACATCTCGTGTTTCCTTCCTTCAGTAAAGTTGAGTCACATCCTTAGGTCTCCTTTTAGAAAGCTAACAAACCATGTTGAAAGAAAAAAATATCTTTAATGGAAAAGCCTCACATTCAAGAGAGCACAGCACTGACACAGGCCACAGTTCAATCCCATGGCTCATTTTCCACAGTGACACAGACAGGAGGACGGCACACCTTTTTGTCTGTCAGAAGCAAAGCCTGCCAAAGGATTTCACAGATAAATGAAGGGCTTTAACATTTATTAGGAGTGAATTAGTGCAAACCACTTCCTTGTAATTACTTTGTTAAAAACGAACATCACATATGGGAGAAAGTAGGAAGTTCAACTATTGCAACAGAATGCCTTTCTAAAGAGCATTTCCAGTATAAAGTTAAGAGATATATTTGTTTCCTTCGGTCCCTCTAAAGCTTCAGACAAACTAAAGCTTTTACCCTGTTTAGGTTGTGACTGCCAGCAGAAGAAACATTGTTCATCTTGTTTCCTTCACTGCACCAACACAAACACACCTGGGTTAACACCAGTAGAGTCCCCTTGTTTGCCATTTGAACCAGTTCCCCTAGTCAATTTAGAGCAGGTAACTGGTACATGAACTGGGACAAGCAAAAGTATTAAGTGAAAACAACTAAGATTGCACGTTTGACAGCTACCTCTATGTAATATACTGTTATTGTTCATTTTATCACACCAGAATGGACAGATCTCTTCAAATCATCCAAATTGCCTACTTGTATGATCAGAACAATTCAGACTTTGGGATTCACGTTCCAAAGAGTCAACATATGGGCAATGAGACACACAAATTAATTACTTTCTTATAAATGTGATAGCAAGACAGAGCTGATTCCATTACCAGGCAAACAGACAAGGCATTTCCATCCTTCCTGCTCTGATGAACCACTTCAGTCTTGGCATGTACTCTGCTTTTCTGCAAACTGCACACAGATTTAGATCAAATTGATACATGTCAATCAACTGTAATTGGTGCACAGCTCATTAAGCATGAGACAGATCTGGGGCTGCAACTTTCAGAATTGTTTGCCAAATTTATTTCTCTGAAGTTATTAAACAACAATGCAGCATATTTAAACCAATGACCACACTATATCTATTTAAAGACTAAATAAGTGCCACTTTGCAAGGTACATGGTCAATTATTTGGAGCAGGTGCTGCAGTGAAGGAGGAAGCAGTTGCTCAGTTTCCTGTACTGAGGACACGGCTGCTGTGTTGGAGAGAAACTTCCTCAAAGTTCTCTCTCCATAATTAACCTACAGAACATGGGTGTATAAAAAAAAACAACCATGTAAACACTCAGCCCAACCACATTTTCAGAATGTAGCTCCGATGTAACTCAGATCTTTGTCATTATGAAGATCAGGAGATAACAAAAGATCTGCATCTTTCAGCAAGTATTTACAGCCTGTGACAAAAACGACCTATTCTAGTTAATGAAGAATAGGATACTGACTTTGCTTCTCCTGCCATTAGAAAAGTTTGAGTACTTGACCTTGAAAATCAGTTTCACTGAAAAAGTGAAAATTAAAAAATTATTCCCCCCCCCCCCCCCCCCCCCAAGGAAGCACTGCTTTGGAATGGCTAAGAGCAGTGCTTGTTGCAATTCAGAGACAAATAAATAAAGGCTCAGTTCTTTATCATAAAACCTACTCAGACCCAAAAAGAGTACCTGCCAGAAAACTAGACTCCCGCAGGCACAGTCTGCCCCAATTACAAGTACTGAGAAACCCTGAGAACCACAGTGGAAAGGAAAAAAACACCTCCAGTTCAACACACACAGTTATAACAGAACCCGTCTGCCCTTCTGACTGGACCTGTCCCACGTGAGGAGCTGAAGAACAGACCCCAATATGAATATGCTTCTTTCTCCAAACCTGCACGGTCAGAAATAAAACCAGAACAGAAAGGTTTAAACTATTCATTTCAAACTACTGAGCTCAATTCAAACTATTTCCTTTTTCAGGCAGTTCTAGCCTCAATTCTACTGAGATGATTAAAAGCATTAACAATGTTCAGTGAAGGAAGTACCTGGATAACAAGCAGGCTTATCACACTACCAAATTAGCTACTGCAAGTAGCAGCTACTCCAACCATTTTGTTGCTAAGAATATAAAGAGGAGAACAAAGCAGAGAAAAGTGTGGTGGGTCAAAAGGAAAACACAAAGAATGTTCCCTATGACAGACATTTCCTGAGGTATGAGCAAGAAGAACTTTCTAAATAAATGTCCAATAAAAGAGGATTAGAAAGGACAGAGCAATAAGAATGAAACTACCCAACCAGACATGAGACAAGAGCATGAAGCCTACCTTCCAGTTACTTCTATTTCGCTGCCTACAAGCAGCACAGACTTCAAGTTTCCATTATAGACCCATCCTGTAAAAGCAGTCTCAGCAACTTATGGAGCTCGGCACAGCTGACAGTAGTAATGAAGAGATGATGTTACATACATAGCCGGCTGATGAAATAAAAAACACTTTTATTAGGTGCTCTCCTTCAGTGAAGGGCAGCAGATGAAGTGTAGGAAGCAGAGCTCTGAGACCTCCCTCCTAAGGATACAGGGAAAAAAAGGAATGCCCTAACTAAACCAGCTTTAAATCAAACAAAAACTAACACAAGAGTATCCAAAGTATTTCGGAAGAAATAGGTCATTTATAAAACACTATCCTAAATAAGATGACTATTCAGTCATCTAACAAGGATTGTATTCATTATCTTCATTTTTTTCCTCTGAACTTCCAAAGATGAACTGAAACAGTAACTCATTAACACTGAAAGCTGTGCTCAGAAAAAAAGATATACTTAAGAATCACCACAAAACAGAAATCATAAGAAAAAAAATGTAATTAAAAGTACCTTGCATTGTTGCACAAAGTTCCTCCTAATTTACACGCGACAAAAATGAAATGCTGTCATTCGCTGAGAGCAGTGTTTTATCAGGACTAAAACAAATATCTTCAGTTGTTTTTTTGTTTGCTGTTTGCTTTTCCAAAGCTCTGATTTAAAGCCAGGAACCAGACCAATTCTAAGCACAACAACTGTGCTTTTCATTTTAAGGAAACCATTTGGCTTTGATGCTAGGACTGAAGATGATGCTCTTTAAGCAAGTCAAAGCTTTACAGTTGTGGACATGAACTACAAATTACTTGAAGGTAGGAAGTGATTGTTAGTTGTTATTCAGACTGTATTACATACACAACAACAAGACAAAATTAAGCAGCATTGAATCATCGTGGCAATGGCGTAAAACTGACACACTGTGAAACTGCACTTTATTACAGTCAGGGTGTTTTATTTCCTGACAACTGTCAGCAACACACAGCGTGCTCTGATAAGTGCACACACACTTGTTCCCTGGCAAAAAGGACCTGCCCCCAACAGATGGAACAAGAGCATAAGCAAAGTCTACATCAGAGGCTTGAAAATCACTTCAGTATTTTGTCCAGCAACTAGAATACTTGTTTTCTAAAAATATTTGTGGTTCTACATCAGTTCAAGTTTGTCCGAGCTCCAAATGGCCCTGATGGAGTACCTGCCCCCCTCTACTCTCAGCTCTTGTGAGGCCCCATCTGCAGTACTGCGTCCAGACCTGGGGCACGGAACTCTTGGAACAGGTCCAGAGGAGGGCCACTAAGATGATCAGAGGGCCGGAGCACCTCTCCTGTGAGGAAAGGTTGAGGGAACTGGGCTTGTTTAGCTTGGAGAACAGAAGGCTCCCAGGAGACCTTATTGAGGCCTTCCATTATTTGAAGGGAGTGTATAAACAGGAGAGGCTACATGTGTTTATGACAGTGGATACTGATAGGACAAAGGGGGATGGTTTTAAACTGAGACAGGGGAGGTTTAGGTTAGACATTAGGAGGAAGCTTTTCACTCAGAGGGTGGTCACGCACTGGAGCAGGTTGCCCAAGGAGGCTGTGGATGCCCCATCCCTGGAGGCATTCAAGGCCAGGCTGGATGTGGCTCTGGGCAGCCTGGTCTGGTGGTTGGTGACCCTGCACATAGCAGGGGGGCTGAAACTAGATGGTCATTGTGGTCCTTTTCAACCCAGGCCATTCTATGATTCTATGATATAGCTAACTATACTTTACAATATGTGGACACATACACTAGCACATGTGTGCATATCTGATGTCTCTCTATATATTTATATATTTACATACACTCTATATACAGAGAATAACTATAAGATACCAAGTGTATTAGTTTATTGCATTCCTATCCTCTCGACGGGTGGCTGCTGGGGTTTGTTTGTCTTTTTTTAAATGAAGTTTTATAATGACTGTACTTCCTCTTCTTTTTTAGGGCTGCTACTCTCAGCTCCAGCCTGACTCACCCACATGTAGCTGTGCTTCAGCATGTTGCACTTCATGTTCCTTTACCAAGTGTCACTACAGTTCTTACTTGAACTGAAGATACTTAAACTGCATAAATCCACCCACAGGAGTGAAGGTGGGTAGAGCTGACAGATCACAGAACTCTGTACACAGAAATCCTGGGTAAGGCCAGAAAACAGCACCCAAAGATCTGATTATTTCAAATTCTTGTTTCTGTGCCCTTTACAAATGTAAACATTGCTATTCAACATGAAAGTCCCTCAATTTGCTTGTCACACAGCCAGTATCACACCAGCAGCCAGCTGTGCTTCTAGAAAAACCCAAAGTACTGCCTGTGTTTTCTGATCCAAACTACTCCTGTGATCTTTTCCTCCCTAACAGGGCACAGAAATTTCTACTTTAAAGACTCAAGGTATTTGTTGCCAGTGAATGCAAAGCCTTCAAGAGAAACCTACAGCCAAAGCGTTCCTAGCCCTGCTAGCTGCAGAGCTGATCAGCCAAACACTAACTGAACAGAAGCCAACACAGTAGGCCTGGCAAGAAAAGGAAAAAAAAAAACAAAAAAAACCCACCACAGCTCCATCAGCAGAGGCTGCTGTTCTTTTCTTTACCCAGGAGTAAACTTATTTTCCTCTCTTTAAAATACTATGCTTTCTAACCAGAATAAGCTGCATTCACAGGACTTAACTTAAGAAGAATCTCCCCAGGCAAAACTGGATGATGAGTTAGTAGGAGGATCCAAAAAAGAATAGCAAAGGCGTTTTACCCTTCCTTCCAGTGACAGAATAAACAGATATGGTTCTTCTAAGAGAAACGTGAGAAGCCACAGGGCTCTACAAAACAGAAAGTGCTCACAGCTCCTCCCTTCCAGTGACTACATCCAGCAAGGCTTCCTATTTAACTGAACAGCTAAGCAAAGCAATGTGAAAGATTCCAACAGAGCCTCCACTGAAAAATAAAAACAAGCTCATCCCTGCTTCCTTCACCAAACAGGAGAGAAAGGAATTGGTTACCCCAAAATTCTGCTAATAAAGCTGCACTACCACCATGACTTTGCCATACCGTCTGAATACAAACATGGATCTTTTTACAGCACCTGAAAGTTCGGCCCTAAAGCTGCGTGACTACAGTACAGCTCAGGAATGCAGGAAACACCACTATCTGCATCAATATCAAAGGTTTGTGGGAGTTCTTAATACCAGACTTTGAGTTCTTGAGAGTCACACAATGCCAGAATTAATCCTTCCTTATTTCTCTGAGCAAGCAAATATTTACATGAGGAAAAAATAATTCTAGAAATAGAAGTTTGCCTTTCTAGCAAAATGAAACAATCATGTTCTGCTTGCTGCAAGACTTTGTTCACTGCTGCATTCTCCAATTCACTTACAGTGTCTGTAAATCCAAAGAGACGAAAAAGTCTCAAAACGGAACCACAGCAAGAAAACAGCAGCACATCTGATAGGGATGTGGCTGTAATACATAAACTATTCTAAAAGGGCTGGGGTTCCAGTCATTTCTAGCCACGCATGCAGAACTATCTGAACTTCTCTCTTCTTCGTGCCTTTGCTTATATGTAAAATAGGAAGCAAACCACTTCCTCATCTCACCAGACCGTTCCGGTAACAAATATCTGTACAGCAAACAGTACCAGAACAGTACCATCCAAGAGAAAATCCATTAATTTCTGAAGCAAGATTTTAAGAAAACATGGCAAGGTACTGAAGGACAGAGCAAAACAAGCACTGGTCACTTTCCCCGGGGGTAAAACAGCAGTCCTAACCAAAGCAAAAGATACAGTTGTGTATTCAAGGCTGCCTTCTGAGTGCTCTGTTCCCAAGATCATAGGGAAAAAAAAAAAAAGTATATAGCCCTAACTAGAAGATGAGTCCAGTCAGTTTGTCCTTGTAGCTAAGTGCCACATGAATGGAATCAGAACCATCTGCTCACTGCACTGGTTTCTATCACTTCACCACATATCAGGTTGAAGTGCCAAAGATATGTCATCTACAAATGGTAGAAGACTCAGATGTATTATTTAACTGTTGTCCAATCTCTACAAGTTTTCTGACCCTCATTTTTCTTCCAAGATATCCTCATCCAAGAGACCCAAATCCCTTTTGCTTCTCCTCTCCTGTCAATTCTTCTCATCCCATATTTTCTTTGTCCAGCAATTTCCCCTTTTCCCCTGATGACCCCAACCTCCTGACAGATTAACACCATAATTCCTACACATTCCCTCAATCAATGCCATACTGACAGCCTTCACACAGCCCACAAGCTCCCAGCTTTCTCTCCACTAGCTTTTGAACGAGTTGTTCCCAAGTCAAACCCAGACTCCAGTTCTCATTTTTTTCCTCCTTTCAGCTCAAGATGAGCTGCTCCTCCTCCTACCTTACTGCTACCGTTCCTCACCTCAGACATGACCTCCATCCCAGCTCTTTTCTTTCCCTATATCACCTGACTGGATGAATGTTTATTAGAAATGAGTTTTCACAGGGCTGTAACTGGGTCAAAACAAGGCATATCTTGCACTAGGAAAGGAAAGAGGAGCAAAGCAGGAGGCACAAACCTTGCAAAAACACCCTGCTGCAGAGCTCAGGCACACCAGAGCTGTTTGAAGAGCTGTCAAAAAATGTCAAGAATACAGTTAGAACATCTGTTCCCAAGTCTCACTTTCAGCAGCTACTGAAGTACTTTGACTGAAATTCTTTTGAACACCTGACACAATATTAACATCAATATATAACTGTATTTGCTCAATGTCTTAATCAATAGCATCCTATGCTGTCATTTCCTAGATACTACTGCCAGTCTCACCTGCAACAGCAACCTCCTGGGACACAACTCTACCCCATGCTTATTAAGAAGTACTATAAGATTCTCCAGGACAGATTTGAATGTTGCTAAAAACAGATTTCTGAAAAGAAAACAACTCTGGATTTGTTTGGATGCTTGAAAGCTGTTGGAACATCTCTTCTAAACTTCAGGCTAGGAGATACCAAGTAGGTCATGTCACGCTGTTACTACCACTAAGAAATGAACTCAGCTCTGAACTGAGGTGCAGAGGTAAGCCCTGCTGAAGCACATGAAGTACTGCTGCAGCACTCACAAGAGTACGATTTTAGCCAGCTGCATGTGAGCACAAGCAGCACCCAGTGTAATAAACTACAGAACTACTATTACAATTCAATTGGATGTTTGACTGACAAACATCTTCTCACAAAACACAAGCAGGAAATCTAAATACTAGATCAATTAAATACTGTTCGTTATTGGTCCCCATACAATGCTCCGTCTTGTCCATATGATCCTCACTTATATAAAAGGTCAGCAGTTTTACCTTCAAGACAAAGCTTGGTAAAGTCTGATGGTTACACATTTCACTTCCACATTAAAAAGGAACAGTTTCAAATAACCATGTGCCTCAGCACATTAGAGGCGCAAATGTAACAAAAAAGAAATGAACAGGCTTTTCAAGCTCTTGCCCAGAACACACTTTGTGAGAGCAAAACCTCTCAGGCATACAGCAAACAGGGAGGGAGGTTTGCTTTGCTTTCAAGAAATAGATCTATGAATATATTTTAGCCATTCTTCTAAGTTGATTTCAGTCTATCAGTGCCTTTGAACAGACAGACTAAAATTCAGAAAACTACACTTTTTGCACGAAAAAGATTAATGTTGTACATAAGCAGAAGCAAGCACCTTGCTGTCCAGCACAAAGACAAAGAGTTCCATGTGCAGGAGGATGTTACCCTCTGGAGTCCAATAAATCCAAATAAAGAGAACCAGTAGTCTCCCAGTGCCACACCTGACTGGAAGCACACTCAATTACATCTGACTTCTGAAGTTACACAACTGCTAGACCCACTTGTCACAGAAACAGGGCTTACCAGTCAGCTAATTTACAACTCTGGTTCCTAGGAACTCATCTATTACCTTGTATAGCACACCAGCAGTTACTCACCCTAACACTCCATTTAATTTAATCAAGTACTGAAGGAGAACCAGAATTGCCTCCTGGCTGAATTTAAGAGGCTTTTGAACTGCTCCAGTTAAACAGAACTCACTCACGGAGCAGCTTTGTGCTACCAGAGAATGGTTAAGTACGCAGGCGGATGTAAAAAGGGCTTTTAAGGATGTATCTAGGACAGCCTCCTGCCCCACTTCCTCATACATAAACTGATTGTTGGTACAGAACTTCTTTTGCCTAGTGGTCACCAATTCAGGTGGAGCATATGTTGATGAGAATCAGCCTTCCAGACCAACGCATTAACTCCCACAAGATGAGGCTTTAGGGTTTGGTGTGGGTGGCAGACAGAAGGCCTGTTTTGCAAGGCAGGCTATTTTAGTAAGTACAGCCACACCAAACTGAATGCACTCAATCTCACAAGCTAAGCTGTCCCAGACCCAATTACTATTTGCACTGAGATCACCTGGGAATCCCAAGTGCTGCAGATCTATAAGCCAGAGCATCAAAAACTTAGTAAATAAGATCACAAACCATAATGCACTTCTACTAAAGCACGAGAAAAAAGCCTCCTATAGAAACATTATTAGAGGAAATAAGTTTTTATGCACTTGGAGTTTGTACTTATTTTATTGCAGAGATTTTTTCAACAGATCCATAATGATTCTGTGTAGCTGAAACAACAACTTTGGTCAGTCACACGGTATTCCCCATATGCAGTATCAGAATTTAGGTTGGAGCAAATCAGGTAGACAAAAATACTTCCAATACACATAAAATAGTTACAGAACATTAAAAAAGAAGCCCGGCACCTCACCTCATTTTAGAAATCATAACTTCATGACCAGCTTCTGCACTTCTAGAGTTAACCGAAGATAAAAAGCCATTAAGCATTTAACTAAGACCATACGATACAGTTGGTAGCAACAGCAAACAAAGCCGACAGCATAAGTAAACAAGAAAGGTTGGAAGACTGGAAGGACACTGTCAGCCTTTACCTCTTATCTATGACCGTCTCTGAACTACCTTGAGATTCAAGTCATCAGGAGCAAAAGGCAGAACACATCATTCTACTTTCACCTTTCAATTGCTCTGCCTGCAACTGGTTTCACTATCTCCACAGTGAAGGTATTCTCTGCATGTCAGGCTTCCACATGACAGAGGAGACAAAATGCTTGTTCGAAAAAGAAGAATGCAATTAAAACCACAGGAGATGGGGAACACAGGAGAAAGTGCTGTGACTAAAAATACTTTCAGCTTTACCTCGTCAATTCTAAAGCTATTCATCGTTTGTTGCTGGTTTCTGCTAAGCTCTGCTGTTTATATAATTGCTGTACTTCTACCTCCAATAGGCAGCGGAACAGCAAATGTAAAACACCACCTATGGAAGACAGCCTGTTACTCTCAGCAAAATTTCAGACAGTTTGAAACATTCTGCCAGCTGCAGCAGCCAGCTTGTGGCAGTCAAGAGAACATTCCTGAACCACAGAAGAGAAACTGAGGTGGATTTATAAAAGACCCTGAAATCAACAGCAATCAAACAAACCACTGTCTTTGTGCACGTGAAAAGTAGGCTTGTATTAGAGGCCTTAAATTATCTAATGACAAGGAAAGTTACATAAATACTCTTTCTTTACAGATTAATATTAAAGGGAAGACTTATAACGATTAAGTCAGTGGTCCTTCCGTACAAATACTCGTGATACATGCAAACGAATGGGTGTTGAAAAGATATCAAAAGGTACAAACAACTGGTCATTGCTTACAGCTGGAAAATGCTTTGAAATTAATCTTACCCTGCCTGCCTGATTCACCACTTCCAGATGCCAGGGCTATTAAGTGTCAGCGTTTAACTCCTTGCATCATCCCCTCACTGTCATCCCCCTTGAAGCCACTGTGATAGACCTGAGCAGACCACAACAAAAAGATTCCTCATCTCTGCATCCCAGCGCTAACCACAAGAACACAATGCTGACACTCAAGCCCTATGTGGATTCAGCACTTACATTCACTCGGGCTTCATACCTCACCTACAGGACATTTCCTTAACAACTAATACTCCAGAAGATGCAAGTTGACAACACTCAAAATATACAGCTTTGAAGATGTATTTTCATTATTTCTTTTATGTCTCATATTTATAATATACTTCAGGGTGGTTAATGTGAGCTTTCAGAGTTAGGAGCCATGCTCCTCAACTTAAGCCTGCCAACATCAATGAATACAACTCTTGGTGCAATTTAAAGAGAGCAAGTTTTCAGAAGAGCAGGCAAAGTTGATAACCCTGACTTGCTTTAGAACTATTTCTTAAGAAGCAACAAGTACTCAATGACTGCTAAAAAACAAATCTGACTTCCTGCCTTGTAAGCTTTACCTCTCCTTTATGACTGTTCCCATCCATGCCCCCAGCTGGCAGGCAACAACACAACAGCTGCAGGCTGCCTGCATATCTGTATTCTCCTAGATACAGCACAGAGGGGAAAAAGCCTACATTCACTACATCTAAGCAGGTACAGAAACCCAAAGTAGCCCTCCTACATACTGCTTTCCAAATGACTGACCTTTACTACTGTACCATTCAATAATATAGTGCTTAGCAACAAAAATATTCCCCACCCTTCTGTCTCTTCATACGAGTGTCAAGGTGTCTGACTCCAGACTTCTACTGAAGCTCTCTACACACCTTTCCCTGAACTATTTGTACGAAGTACTGTATTCAATTCATTTTAAATTAGTACTTCTGCTAAGACGTATACTAGCTACCAGTGCACAAGGTGTAATACTTTTTCCTTATATGCAAATGTTACAGAGACAATGCAAAACTCTAGGAAAGAGTTACAACAGAACAGTTACATCTGCAAGAAAAGAGCCAGCTAACACTGTATTTCAAGAGACAGCCAGGCTTCTGCAGGAAAGGCTTCATCTGAGGAGGTGGATGATTTCAGAAGAATCTTTCAATAATCACTCACCTCAGGTGGCCTCAGCTAAACTGCAAACAACGAGGAAAATCTAGAGCACCTGATGCCAAATGGGAGTTATATAACAGAAAGGATCAGATTCGTTCCTTACTTTCATACAATGGCAATGTTTCATGACAGAGGTATTTTAGAACTGATTCTGGGACTGTTTCTTTCCACTGCCCCTATTCTCTGACAGCTAATGTATGCAAGAAGAAACCTCACAGCTTGACTTCAATAGAACGCTATCTACGCTTCCACTAAAAGCTTCTGTTTCAATAATGCAGCACTCTCTGTATGTCAAACAAAACCCACTCCTATTCCACAGAAGAGCAGCGTTTCATTCACGTCATTTGGCTTTTTACCATTATCCGTACAACACAGAGCTGAGGATGTTTTCTGAAGCCCAGCAACGTGCCTCACTGTAACAATGTACGCCAGGCTGCAACTGACAGGTTGGTGCAGGTTCCAACTCTGACAGCAGTAACCTCAACTGAGTGGCTCAATCCCTCCAGTCCAATACCCCCACCTGCCAAAGCATACAACAGAAAACATTTACTGAATAAGCAGCATCCAAGGAATCAGTACAAGTAAAGAAAGCTGTCTGTGCAAAAGAAAAAAAATGAAGTTTGAGGAAAGCAAACTTTGTAGAGCTGGTCATAGGGAAGATGACAGATCACTACCTTAGCCTCAACGCTTCGCTGGCTTTAGGATCATCACGCGTGTTGACGTGACACTTGTATTTCTACTTTACACCACGAGAAATTCAGAACGAGGGATTTAAGAGGTGAGATGCTGCTACCACACCTGAAGAGCCGCCACCCTGACATATGCACGCCATGTAACAGGAGAAGAGGAAAGCTCCTCACGAACCTCCACAGCCAGCAGCATCCCCGTCTCTTTACCTGGGACGCGCCTGTGAAGAAGACTATCATATTTTAAGACCCCAAGAAGATGCCATCACACCAGGCTGCAAACTAACCAGACAGAACCGAACCGCACGCGCCAGTGTTCCTAATCACAACCCAGACCTAACGACGAGGCGGTTCCATCAGCCGCGGCAGCCGCCTCCGGACCGCTGCGCCCACCTCACCCAACGCCGCCGGCCAGCCCCACTCCCGCAGCGGGGACGCCCCGTCCCCCCCGACAAACCCACCCCGCTTAGCGCACGTCCCCGCCGCGGGGCTCCCCGCCGTTCCGGCCGCCCCGGGGCCGCTCCTCGGAACGGCGGGGCGGGCAGAGCCGTGAGAAGTTGCGGAGGAGCAACAGATGGGACGCAGCGCCGTCCTCTGCGGGCCGCGGCGGGAACGTGCGGTACGAGGGGGGGTCGCGCCGCCGAGGCTGAGAGGCGCGGAGGTTGCGGCGAGCCCGGCCCGCCCTTCCCGCACGCCGCCGCACTCACCGAGCCGCCCGGCGACGCGGACGGAGCCGGAGCCGCCGCCTCCTCCTCCCTGGGCCGGGCCGGACCCCGCGCAGGGCAGGGGCGGATGGCGACAGCGCCGGAGCCGCCCGCACTGAGGGGAGGGGGGAGGAGGGGGAGGGGGCGAGCCGCAAAGCACCACAGGGGACCGGCCGTGCGGGCGGGCGTGCGGTGACCCGGATGTACCGGCTGGGAGGAGCGCGGAGGGAGGGGGGGCGTCCAGCAGGTGAGTGCGCACGCGCACCCGGCTGCCAGCAGACTGCGCATGCACCTGCTTTGACTCCGAGTGTCTCAGGCAGGGGCGGGGGAAGCGAAACAGAAGCGGGCGGGCGAGCGAGCCTGCCGGCTGCGGGTAGCGCTCCTTAAAGGGGCCGCCGGGAGGCAGCCCCTGCTGAGGACAGCCATCTTCCTTGAGGCGCCCGAGCTTCCAAAGCAGTTCTCGAGGCTCCGAACCAAACGTGTGGGGAAGCCTATAGGAGCATTCAGGGCATCCCAGCATGGAGCCTTCTGCCAGGCTTCCTACTGCAAGCACAAGGAACATATCTATGTACATACACTCACATATACATGTATTTATCCTGTCCCATCCTGTAAGGCACCTGCAAAAGCAGGAGGACCCCTGAGCTCACCCAGAGGGACAGCACAACCCAGAAGGCCAACCGTACCCTGGGTTGTATTAAGAGGAGGGTGACCAGCAGGGCCAGGGAGGTGCTCTCCTGAGACCCCACCTGGAGTACTGCATTCAGATCTGGGACTCCCAACACTAAAAGGACATGGAGCTGTTGGTGCAGGTCCAGAGGAAAGCCATGAAGATGATCAGAGGGCTGGAGCACCTCCCCTGTGAGGACAGGCTGAGAGAGATGGGTCTCTTCACACTGGAGAAGAAAAGGCTCCAAGGGAACCTTATAGCAGCTTTCCAGTACCTGAAGGGGCCTACGAGAAAGCAGGGGAGGGACTTTTTATGCGGGCAGGTAGAGACAGAATGAGGGGAAATGGTTTTAAACTGGAAGAAGGTAGATTTAGACTAGATATTAGGAAGAAATTCTTTACCGCGAGGGTGGTGAGACACTGGAACAAGTTGTATTCACAGTGAGGTTGTGGGTGCTCCCTCCCTGGAAGCACTCAAGGCCAGACTGGATGGGGCTTTGAGCAACCTGGTCTAGAGGGAGGTGTCCTTTCCCATAGCAGGAGGTTGGAGCGAGGTGATCTGAAAAGTCTCTTCCAACCCAAACCATTCTATGACTCTATGAAATCTCAGCTGGGAGCGCCTCAGCCCAGGGCTTTGTCCTCATGTGTGAAGGGACAGTCTCTGCTGGTAATGGCCTTCCTGGGCTAAGGGTTAAGGCTTAACACCGTGAAACAAAAAGCCAGCAAGACATGCATCACGCCAGCTGTGTGGCTTACTTATTTATTTTCTAAGGCCTGACTCAGGGGTTTTAAACATTCACTGTGGGCAAAACTGTGATGGGAAAGAGCACAAACCTCCTTCTTAGCAAAAAACAGGATTGCTGACTAAAGTAATGTGTATATCTTCTTCCAGGTGGGTCATGTTTTAAGATGTAAGCAAAAAAAAAAAAAAAAAAAAAAAAGTTGAAGTTAAATCCTCTGATGAGCTCTGAGCTGACAGACCCTCCTGCAGAAGGAGCACCCTATGGCCAATATTGTGCTTTCCATCTCCCATAAATCAAAAGGTATGCAAATTGTGCTAAGGAATACAAAAGTGTACTTTAATGACATTCTGTTCACTGACTTAAGGACATTTCATTTCCACATACACATCTTCATGAAAAAAAACCCACAAATTCTGAAGGTTTCACCTTTTGCACACCCACTTCATCACTCAGGTTGTGGTGTCATTGAACACCGAACATCATAAAGGTTGGGAATGACCTCTAGGATCACCTAGTCCAAACATCCACCAACCACAATATTGCCTACTGAACGATGTCTCTCACTGCCACATCTCCAAATTTCTTGAACACCTCCAGGGATGGTGACTCCACCAGCTACTCTGCAGAGGATGCACATCCCAAATTACTTTACTTCTAATTTGCAGAAGCAGGGGGATAGCATCAATATCCTGTTTTCAGGCCTGCTTCTATAGGAGAATTACACAAATACACATGGAGAAAGAAAAAAGTTATCTGGAATCTAGGCAATCATTTTCAAAACGTTCCCATGAAATCTCATCTGACCTTCACTATGAATGTCTGAAGAAGCCAAAGGCTCAGTTTACATTTGGTGAGATTGCTCACCTGATCCATACAAAATAACCACCTCAGTGAACACAAAACAACTTCTGAGTTCAAAGCCTCACTTCTAAAAATTTGGTGCTGCTACATACTCTATGCTAGAAGCAGTTCTGAGAATGAGCAGGATAGCCAGCAGGAATGCACAGATACAACCAAGATAAAACAGGTGGCTGGCTCTCCTTGAAACCCCACAGAATCAATGCGAAGAGAGCCACACGAGCCACCTGAAAGCCTAACCACATCAGCTACTTACTCTTCTGAAGCCAGATGCCAGTTTGAGAACTATAAAATAAAAGTGAATGCTGAGCTCCCCCGAACCCACTTTGAGAAAGAGGAAAAACAGAAAGGACTTCGGAGATTAATATGCAACAATATATTTTTCTTCTTTACATTTTCATAGCTGTATATATGTTAAGTTAAACTGAACTCGGTTTCTCTCATAACTTGGTAGGATAAGAAATACGGCTTTAATAAACTTTAAAAAAAAAAAAAAAAAGTATTATGGATAAAATAGCCTCCTGGGATGCAAAGGATGCAGGCTGTGAGTTCAGTCTAGCTCTAGAATCTGCCTGATGCAATCAAAAGAATTCACTACATTGTAAACTGCATTCTCAAATAGCTTTCAGACAACACCAGGGCTGGTAAACCATGTTCCTAATTGTCTGCTGCCCCACCTAGCAGGGAAAGTGCTCAGAGAAGCCTGGGGGGCTGTTACAGGTTACTGCAGATTGAGCAAATAGGTGAGATGTCCAAGAAGATATGAAAGATTTTCACAGCAGAAGTTTATGAGCAGATTGGCAGAAGACCAGAAGTCCTCATTCTGTTTGCGTTTGATTTGTATAGGTGCTTGATGTGGCCTTTCACTTCTGCTGCAGGAAGAATTTTTTTGCGATCAGCAGATAAAAAATCTGCACTGTAGGAGATGGATGCAGCCTCCTCCCCGAGATGCCAGCAGGTCACTACCACATTTTCTCTTGTCTCTGTAGTCAGCAGTCTGTGTGCCAGGCAAGGAGAGATCCAAGTCCCACTGAGCTGCATTCAAAGGAAGCAGAATCATGCTCCAAGTTTATGTTGGACACATCACCTGTAGGTTTAATTCACCTCTCTTATAGAGAACTTTGTTCTGTTATACAGAGCTAAGGAAACAATGCAGTCAGCCTCAGGGATGAACGATTTTTGATGTTCATGACATTATACACTGCCTGGGGTATGGAGTGTTGGGGAGCGAGGGGAAGGGAAAAAACATCCTCTTCTACTGCTAGTATAAGCAGTTTTATAGCAATACTTGCTCTTTAGGGCTCTCCCAGATTTTGAGTTGGACCTCTCACCTTTCAGGAGTACAAGTAAGAGTGCCCAGAACCTAAGTATTTAACAGCAGCTGCATATAAGACATCCACACTGTACATAATTGAAGCATAAAACTGAACAATCTGGAAAATGTTGCATGACTTAAAATCCACTAATTTTCTATTAGTTCTGCTTTCGCTTTTAATTTCTTAATTGCTCCTTCTGAATAGAAAATGACTTTACCAGGTTATTACTGCAATAAATATTAAAAAATAATAATAGGAGATGATATTTGCCAGTCAGTATTGTAACATTAGGAGTGTTAAAAGAACAAAAGTGCTCTTATGCTCCCAAATGCATGTAGATTGTTTTGTTATTAAGAGTATTATTGCCAGGTAAGTAAACTGACCCTTAGGAGAGAAAATAGGTCAGAGCAGGCACATAGAGCAAAGATTATTTAGCTCCAAATGCACTACTGGAAATGCACATCTTGTGTGTGTGTGTGTGTGTGTGTGTGTGTGTGTGTGTACCAGTGACAAAAGATGAATTTATTTTAGATATAGACAGCTACATAGATAAATTAAAATAGAGAAGCAAAGCTGCCCTTGGGTACCATGCACAGTTAGAATAACTGCTACTTTTAGGCTTAATGTTAGCCTAGGGGGAAAGTCCAGAGTAAAAAAGGAAGTCATCTTCTCTCATTTGTACTCAGCAGAGACAACAGCCTGCACTGTCCACTGGCAACAGTGTTCTTTGTATAGTGGGGGAACATTACTAACTTTACCATCCTGTGGATGAAAATGGTAAGCATCTCATATCCATATAGATATATGTACACTTATATTTAATCTCTAAATAGACAAGATTTCTTATAGCAACATTTCAAGACTGGAAAAGAGCAGCAGCTTTGCAGAGATCCTTTGTTACACTGCTGTGGTTCATAGCACCTTTCAGATCAGATAAAGCTTACATCAGGTTCTGCCCTCCCCCTTCCAGATTTCTTCACCTTAGATGAGGGATTGCAGAAGCAGTCACATTTACACTACAGTGTCCTTAAGGGCTCTCATTGTAGGTAGCAGAAATTCTCTGATATAAATGTAGCTCTTCAGAAATATAAACAGTTGCAACAAAATAGGGATGATCAACACAGATTTCAAAACAGCACAGACAAAACAAAAAGCCAAGGTCAAATCTTTCTGTGCTTGCAAGGATGCCTGAAGTGCTTCCAGATACTGTAAGAGCAAACAATTACAATGTTTTACACTTGCATAGAGACAAGGACTTGTAATCTCAAAATGACCTTTTTTTCCCCTCAAAGGTCATTTTGATATTTAAGTGGCAAGTGGGGAAACCAATGCATTTCAGTTCTGTCTTTTTACAATTAATTTGGAGACACTTAGAATCACACAACCATGGGACCTTCAAAGGCCAGCTAGACCAACTCCCCCGCACTGAACAGAGACACCTACAGCTACAGCAGGTTGCTCAGAGCCCCATCCTCCCCGACCTTGAGTATCTCCAGGGATGGGGGCATCCACAGCTTCTCTGGCCAAAACCTGACTGTATCCCAGTGCTGTGCCCCAGCCACTTCACATGACTAACTATGTGAGTCATCTCCTCTTCTGCCTCTACAAAGTCTGAGCTTATTTTCAAGCTTTCTCATCTGTTGATGCAGTTGCTCCCTGCAAATGATCAGCACAGCCTCTTGGTGCAGCATGCCTCAGCTAAGATCTGTAACACACATTCGATTAAGTCAAATGACGCAGGAGAGTACAGTGTTGGACTGTGATCAAAGATAATGGGGATTTTACAAAACAAAGCTCTTTTGTTTTTACATTTTATTGCTTTTTAGCAGCTTACCCATATAAGACAAGGAAGCAAAAAGAGGAATAAAAAGAAAATGGCAGGTGTTAAGCATGCATTAGAAAGAAGACTGCAGACCAGTAAGCATAAGGGAAGGTAGAAAGAGGAACTGCAGCTTCTATTTCAATTATATTTTATCTCTGCTGAAAATTGAAAGAGAAATTATAGACCTGTTACAGAACAGAGCAGAACATAGCATTAGATGCTGAGATTTACAGGCTTTTCTCTTTTTTTTTCCTTTTATTTTGTGAAACACAATTTTTTTCACTAGCCAACCTATGGCTAGTGAAAATGGCACTGTGCTCCATACTTTGAGTAACTGCAGTGCAAAAAAAATCTCTGTTAGCAAACTGTTCAGGCTGAACAGGAAGAAGCCTGCCAAGCAGTGGGGACAAGTGGGGACAATCCAGCACTACCAAAGTCAACATCATGGCCACTGACTGCAGTTTCCAGCTTATGTCACTCAGGTGTGAAAAATAACCTAATGCAATGACTTTTTGTGATCTGTTCAACAAAAGCCTGCTTCAACTCAGTGCAGTGGTAAAACAACAACCTCTTCAAGGTGCTGGATTATCACTTCTCTCTGAAGGCACCCACACACCACTGCAGTTATTTACTCTGGGTGGCAGCCAAGAATATTTATGCACTTCACCAGGTAAGAAGAGGCTGCGGAATTGAGGTGCAATGGAGGGTTCCAGGTGCTTCACTTGAAACCCTCAGTGCTTCTCTTCAAACCCTCAGTCAAGTTCATAAAACAAAGCTGACAACCAGGAGCACCACAGGAGCTCTGCATCTGAGCTGGAAGCTCTGCACCAGCCTTTTCCCTTATTGCACAAAACGTTTTGGGTCAATCAGCAGTGTAATGGTGTTCCAGTTAATGGACAGAATCAATGTTTCGGAGAACAGGAAAGGCAATATTTAAGAAAGCTAGACTGCTTCATTACTCTCTGGAAGAGAAACCAATTTTTGATTTTAAGCAAAGGTAATTGTGCCACCATGAAGGAAACAAATATTCATCGATTTAATTGAGAATTCTACCTACCTCAGGAGCATGAGACTGGTATTTTACTTTGATCACATCATTCATACCAATGTATTCATCTTTTTTTTTTTTTAATTTTTTCTTTCTTTTTTTCTTATATTATTTTTCCCCTTTTCCTAAAGTGCTTAACCTAATTGTCATTAGGAACCCCTAAAACAGTATCTAGTAATCAACAAGGGACACTGTCTAGAGACCATTTCACATTGTCTCAGCTGATCCCTGTGCTGCAGTGGCAGTTAGCTTCCTCTTTAGATCACAGGAGATGCTGAAAACTTTCAGTAGGGAAACTGGTAAATTAATTTAAGTACCTCAGTGAAAGGTTCTGGAGAGTCAGTCCCAGAGAGGCCAATTTCAGAATTCAACATACGAATGCAGACATCTCAACATGAGAGTGTAAGGCATTGGTGGGAGCAAGGACAAGCTTAGGTCCCCCTTAGGCTGCATCCCCTTTTGTGGGTCACCTTAAAGCCTGGTGGCATGGCCGTGATCTGATGGTGCTCAGCACCTCACAGGGCTGCAGTGCCATTTTTGAGGCTATTCTGTCCTCATAAGGATCTGGCTGTTTATTCCCATCTGAAAGGTAGCATTCAGTTTAGCTGATCAAAGCTTGGGACTAGTTCTGTAACATCCACTTGAACTACTATAAACTTTGTTTATGATCTGAGTGATGTTAAGTACAAGGCTGCTGAATAATGAAAGAAAAAAAGACAATTAAGTTATTGGCTCACCAATTGTATCTCCCTCTTTAAAATACTGTTATGCTACAATCATCTGCTGCATCTCATTATACCATGATCTTTGTGCAGCTCCACCATTGTGCTCCTAAAAGCAACAGACATTAAATAACTGCAGTATGTAAAAAATGTTGAAGAAGCCCCTCGCACACATTTTCCTGTAGACCATCCAGTGACCTCAAGAAGCAAGGAAGCAGCAATCTTATCAGTGGAGAATCCAAAGTCTTTGAGAGTGATCATTTTAAGACGTCTGTGTAACTCAAATGACAGAGTCCATACTGCTCATATAAGCTAAAGTCTCTCTAACTGCAAAGACAAACGTGCTAGGAGAGGAAACAGAAAACCAGGACTTCTTCCCATACTGTAATCTGCGAGGAACAGACTGGAAGCTGATGAAGGCTGCAGTAAAACAAAGCATTTAGGCATGCACTTCAGCACTTCCTTCGGTGACCAGCAGAAACCCTGCACACCAGACATCTTTCTCTTCTGTTTTCCTGAGCATGAACATGGCACCTAGGGCTAAATCTAGCACCAAATGCAGCTGTATAATATTCAGTTAGCAAGAAAAGGCAGTAAATCCGACACTGCACATTTCAACTACTTAAGCATATTCTGAGCTCACTCAATGAATGGAAAGATAATATTCTTTCACATACAGCAGCAGATGAACTCTTTGCATGGGCTGGGAAATATTCTGCTTACACCAAGCTGGATGCAGTTCCACTAGAGATGTGTGGATTCCTGAGTCATAGCTGAGGTACAGTTTGGTACTGATCAGAGCAGAACGAGCAGCTTCCCACTGTGACCACATTGCCTCTACAGGAATGCGTCACAAACCCTTTTTTTAATAGGTGGTCATGCATTCATCATGCTAAAGGATTCCTGTCTCGGCCAGCAAATGAGCTAGAAAAGTTAAAGAAGCAAAACAGTCTTCTCCTGTGAGGTACCAGACTGTACTCAGAAGAGCTTTGACCATTTTTCTGGCACTTGGATTAAATGTAAATACTCAGTAGGTTTTCAGTGGTACCAGAATTCCTACCATTAAATTTCAGTAACTTCATATGTAAAAAACTAAGTCATGCTGTTGATATGACCTTTTGTTTCTTAATTCCATCTTATTCTCTTCCAAGCAAGGGCAAATAATAACTGCTTCTCCACGCTTCTATTACGTTTACATTTTTACTTTAATCCTAATTATTTGTTGAACTTTAATTTTAAAGGATGGGAGGGATGTATGTAGGCAAAAATAACATCTCTATCGTTTGCTCAGAGAAGTCTGGCACGGTTGTGAAACGATCAGGGGAACCACGTGGGAACAGATGAACATAAGTCCTAAGTATGCATGCTTCTAAGTGGTTTTAATGGGGTCACTCCTGTCCTAAGGCATAGCACACCACAGTTCGGATGACAGATTCTGGCCTTAAGCTCACCAAAGGTTTTGCAGATGAGTTTAACAAGCTCGGGTTTAGCGCAGAGGGGGCTGTGCTCAAAGAGGACCCGAATGTGGCCAGATGGCCAAGAGGGGGATGTGTCCCCACCAGAAGATTGAGTGGTGACCATGAAAGAAGACTGAAAGATTTCTGGGTGGGAAAAGCATCATGCTCAACTTGGACAAAGGTTTCAGAAGAACAAATGGATGGCTTTAAAAAGGCTGCAAAGGGAGAAAACATTGGAACATAATGACTGTCACTGAGAAGGAATGGCTGCTGGTTATTCTGCAATAAACCTTTAAGTTATTCAATGCGGAACATTTTAAAACCTTCCCCACCCACCAGAAGTTCAGCTATTCTATCCAATGATTCGGTTTTCCCTTTTCAATACTGTATGTTCTTCTATTATTGTAGAGAAATAGAGAGTATACATATAAATTAGGAAGCTGCACATGGGGTGGATAATGTTCAGCCACCTAGCAGCTGGGGACTCTCCTCCTTCAGAATCTTTATCACAAACATATCTGTGGACCCTGTTCTCTCTGCACTACAGTCCTCCCTGCAACAAAACACCGCAGACAGACACCAGAGAATTTTGTTAGAATTAATCACTGATCAATGTCTTGGAAAGGCTTTGTTTAATTCTGAGAGGTGCTAAGGGAAGAGCACATGCATACACATGCATCCAGAGCTTTAGGATAAATGGATTAAAATTTAGTTGCACGAGGTTCTTCCCCAGGGAAAAAAAAAAAAAAAAAGAAAGAAAGAAAGAAAGATACAAGTATTTAGAAGTCAATAAGGTGTGGAGTTTTTGTTGTTGTAGCTTTCTGTTTAGCTTATGTAATCTTTAAAAATGCTTAATACACTGCTTGGGAGATGCGTGTTTCACTTTAATGCAGATTTAACAATTGCAATTCATTAATTGAATTTTATGTTCCCATTAAATGCTGCAATCAATTCAGTCTTGATACTCTAACTCTTTTATCTCTGCTATAGAAAAGCTCTATTAGCTTTACTTGGCTCAAAAACAATCCAGTGAACTATCCTCAATTATTAATCATCTGTTTCCCCTTCAATAAAGCTTTTTGGTCCTTTACTACAGTCTGATGATATATTTATTTGGTGTGCAGGGATTGGAGCAATACAGCGCACTCTCTCTCTGGGAAAGGACCCAAAAATAACTATCTACTTGATATCAACCCAAGGGATTTCCTAAGGGAATGTGAGTATCATTTCAGGGCAGGTCATCAGCGGTGTAGGGAAATTGGACAAATCTGTGTCTGGGGAACAGATGCCTCAGGGTTTGTAAATGTGTGAGGGAACCTTTCCCCTCTCGGTCACCAGTTCAGATCCATCGAGCACAGCTCTGACTGGAAGCTATTAAACATCTAATGAACTTCTGGGGCCTCCTAAAGCAGGGAGTGGCATTCCTATCAAACACTTACTTACATCTTGGAGCCGCTCCTACTCAGACTGCAATCTCCAAAAAAATACACAGAGACAGGAACTGAATGATCCTTTCTGGAAAAAAATTATGGCAGATTGAAGAATGTATCATCTGCAAAACGCAGAAAGTAGGCTTCATCTGGGTAGCAGTTCAGCTTCAGATTTACGACCACCCCACCTTGGCCTTGAACACCTCCTGAGATGGAATCCACAACTTCTCTGGGCAGCCTGTTCCAGTGCCTCACCACCCCCTGAATACAGAATTTCTGGCTAACATTTAACTTAGATCTCCCCTCTTTTAGTTTAAAGCCCTTCTCCCTTATCCTGTCGTTCACCTGTATAAAAAGTTGGTCTCCCTCCTGTTTATAAGCTCCCTTCAAATACTGGAAAGCCACAATGAAGTTTCCCCATAGCCTTCTCCAAGTTAAACACCTTGCACTTGGACTTGTTAAACAGAATCACAGAATCACCGAGGTTGGAAAAGACTTACAAGATCATCCAGTCCAAACATCCACCTCATTGGGTTCCTCAGGGCCCACTTTTCAAGCCTGACCAGGTCACTCTGGATGGCACCCCTTCCTTCTATTGTGTCAACTACACCACCCAGCTTGGTGTTACCCATAAACATGCTGAGATTGAACTGAATCCCACTATGTCATTGATAAAGATGTTGAGGAGCTCTGGTCCCAGGTCTGACCCTTGGGGAATGCCACTTGTGACCAGCCTCCACTTGGACACAGAGACACTGACCACTATCCTCTGGCTGATACCATCCAGCTAATTATTTATACACCTAACAGTCCAGCCTTCATATCCATCTCTCATCAACTTAGAGATAAGGATGTGGTGTAAGACCATGTCAAAGGCCTTGCACAAGTCCAGGTAGACAACAGCCCTTCCCTTCTCCAATGATGCCATCACACCTTCGTAGAAGACCACCAGGTTGGCCAGGCACAATCTGCCCTTGCTGAAGCTATGCTGACTGCCTCAGGTCACCTCCTCATCTCCCATGTGCCTTACCATATCTTCCAGGAGGATCTGCTCCACAACATTCCCAGGCATAGATCTAAGCCTCATCTGCCTGCAGCTTCCCAAACCTTCCTTTCTCCCTTTCTTGAATATGGGAATGATGTTTCCCTTCTTCCAGTTACCAGGGAATTTGCCTGGCAGCCATGACTATTTGTCAGAACCTTTTCTCACAAACCCCATCAGAAGGACTCGGAAGACTTGCAAACCCACACTGGCACCTCAGCATCTCAGATCTCAGGGAAGATAACAGTGTAAAGAAGAACTTGATTTCATGCTCGGAGGACTGTTCTGGGAGGCCTAGGACTCCAAAACTGTCACACACTGATGCAGGTCTCCCTGCACAGAGGAGACAAATGCTGATCATTACAACCACAAACCACAGCTGTTGATGGGAACAGGCAAGAGCACGGGGAATTCTTGGAAACACAGTGGCCTACAGCAGAAGACAGGGAACTGAGTAAGGCTCTCTGACACAGAAGGTCTTTTATACATCTTCTGGTGCTTTACCATCCTGGCATTTGTTTTCTGTGATAGCGCATAGGAGGGACATCACAATGCAACTATATGGTGTGGTCTCCAAGGTTATGCTGGCACTAAGTCACATAAACATGCCTCAGCGCTGGCTCAGGGCCACTATGCCCCTGGGTTCAAATAATTTGCAGCCATGCTTTCTACCTTAGCTGGCTAATAGCTCATTGCAGTTGCCTCCATGTTTCATTTGAGAAGGAGAGGACTGAAGTTTGCCAGCTGCCCTCCTCCCTTCTAACACAAGCCAGAGCTGTGCTGAGTTGCACAGATTAGCTGTGGTGAAGCCCTGTGGGCCATCAGCGCAGCTGCAAGCAAAAGAACACATGATCAGGCTCACAGCTCTGTGGTCCACTACAGGAACTGGAAAAGCTGGAACTGGGCACTGTGGCTGCTGCTCAGCTACAAAACCTCAGATATGCTCTGATGCTCTGGTTTCTTTACACCTTTTTGAGTGGAAACTCTTCAGGGCTCACTCTGCACTTCTATGGCACGCAATTAAACTGTGCTCAGATTCACACAGTGGCTTCTGATTAGTGCAGTAATACAAATTGCAAAGAGCATGCAAGTTTCCATGGGGAAAAAAAGTAAAAAAATATGAGGAAAGACAAGGTTTTCTATGACCCTCACCCTCTTTTGTTACCTGTATGTGCATATCTAGCTATTCCAGCCCATTATAATCAACTATCTTGCACCCGATGGCAGGTGAAATGTCATACCTTGGGGTAAATTTTCACTGCAGTAGGCAGAGAATTTGTCCTTTAAATACCCTTAGTATTAATGGGAAATTGATCCAGCAATTTAAACTCCAAGAGATACAAACGTCTCTTGTGGGACTGTTTTCAGAAGTGTTGACATTTTGATTCACAAAATGAGACATTTTTAAAAACAAATGCAAATTCATTTCATTCAGGATTTGAGGTCAGATGGGTGCTGGAAGAGAAGTGTGCAAGGAATGTTTAGCACATTCATCAAGTATCTTTTAATGTCTGTATACTCAAGGGTTTAAAGCGACTTCAGAGAAAGCAAGAGCAACTTCTGAAGTTCTCTGTATTTACTGGTGCATCTTCAGATGAGGCTTAAACCTAAATTCACCTATTTTACTTGCAGTAGTGGTGTTTAGGGCAAAAGAAAACTTTGAGATAAAGGACTGAGTTTTAGTGACCTCTAAAAATACCTCTTTTGCGTGCTTGTATGTCCAAAGAGCCCTGATCCTGCTGAGCAACACCTGGGGGATTTGGCAGTGTTTTGCTAATGTCAGTGCAATCCACTCCAGGACTGGAGCCAAAAAAAAAAAACCAAAAAAAACAACAACAACAAAAAAAAAACCAACAGTGCACAAACCAAAACAAAGTGCACTAAGAGGGAGAAGCTCATCTGGGTCCCAGGCAGGGCTCTGGCCACTGTTGCAGCACAGCCATTATTCAGCACACTGTGAAAGAGTCAATCCATACAGACGTTTAGGACAGATCCGCAACTGACTCTCATACAGTGAGTTCCTAGGTGCTCAAAACATAACTTCATGTTCTGATACTTGAGCATTGGTTTGGGCTCCATCCTGCAGAAGAGGGGAGGACAGCCTAGGAGACCTGGACAACTGGCTGAACCAACTACCAGCACATTGCTTTGACCAGTGTGTGGACTGAACTGGCACAGCTGCACAACAGGCTAGGTGGGGGCAGAACACAGGGCTCGTTTTCCAGCACACAGGGGAGAGAAAGGGCTATGATCTTGCCTAGGAGGAACCAGCAGAGGAGAATAAGCACTCTGCAAGTTCCCCTCCGAGGTCCCTTTCCCCAAAGGTGGTTGCATTTCTGGGAGCTGCTGCTGAGAGGAAGTTGCACAAATTCAGGCTCTAACTGAGAACAATACTTTCCTCACAGACACACAAACAGCAGCACCCAGCACAGTCAAGAGGAAGTGGAAAAGCCCCAAACCCTATGCAATATGCAAATGACCTTATTTAGCTCTATGAAAACAACTGCCCAGGAACAACCCCAACCCTGTGCAGTGGTGCGTAACTGATCGCCCATGATCTTTATGGTGGCTTTGTATTAGATCTCCAAGGGACAAGCCGTGGGCTTCCTGCACTTCAGCACACCACTGGCGTGGGCAGAGGTACAAAGCTGACAAAAATCAGACCTTTCCCACAGGACATGACATGCTCACTTGAGCACAGTATTTTCCTCCAGGACCTTGATGCCTCTTCTCTTGCTGCCTCAGACTGGCTGCTATGCTCCTAGGCTCTGCAGGAGAAACATTTGCTGGTCCTGCATCAGCTGCACCATTTCCCGAGAGCACTCTGCAGAAGCATGACAACACACTCCTAAAATAAAGCATATCTTTTCAAAGCGCTGGCTTGAAAAGAAACCTGGTCCCAACTCTTAGAGATTTCAGTGTCTTTTTCATTCACAGGGAATTTGACCAATGTTTCCATCTGACAGGATGATGTAGGCCACTGCCAGTGGATCTCTGCAACACTCTGAGCACACTGAAAAGAGAACACTGACACATACAGTAAATAGTTTCTAACGCCTCAATGTAAGCAGGATGCCAAACATTGATGCACAGCAGATCATATTTGGTCATTCAGTCAGTACTTCAGAGGGAGTTTGCCACCTTAGCTTTCAAAGGCAGGAGCGCTTGCCCTACTCAGTTCTGTGACAGACAAAACAGGATGTTGTAGCATCATCAAATGGCTTAGGTTGGAAGAGACTTAAAGATCACCTAACTCCAACCTCCTGCTGTGGGCTGGTCACCATCCAGCAGCTCAGGCTACCCAGGGTCCCATCCTATCTGGCCTTGAATCCTTCCAGGGATGGGGCACCCACAGCTGCTCTGCACCTGCACCAGTGTCTCACCACCTCTGAGTAAAGAATTCCTTCCTAACATCTAATACAAATCTCTTTTTACTTTACAACCATTCATAGGATGTGGGGTCTGCTATTTCTTTTCACTCCTCTAACTTTTTCTGATTTGTTCAGACCTGTCATCACAAAACCCCATCACCCTGTGTCTCTGGCAGGGCGCAGGGCTGCAGGGGGACACAGGCCTAGGGCAGCCTGCAACACAATGAATGGTGGGTGCCACTTTGGACTGGTTCCTCAGCGCTGCCCAGGCCTGTCACAAGCCTCCATCACTGCCAGAGGTGGGGCAGGCTGTGGGGCATGCAATGCAGCCCTGCCTGCTCCTGCAGCCTACGTGTCTCAGTGGCAGCAAGGTGACAAAACAGGAGCAGGCCTTGAGTGTAGGGCTGTTGGTGGCTGAACCGCCTCGAGCTGCTCCATGAGGCAGCTCTTTGGTTTTAACTGTGCTGGAACAATGCCAGCACTGAGTAAACTTTTCAAAGCTGCAGTAAGGCATTGTTTAATTTTGATTTCCAACTGACCTCCAATTCACTTGGAGGGAAGGCAGAACATCCACTCCCAAGAGTTTCATCTCCTGGCCAGGGCTCTCGCTGCCTGCTTGCAGCTCTGTGTTTCCAGCTTCCTGCTGCCCCCCAGCACAGATCAGTCACTGAGCCCTGTCTGTATTTCAGATTAATACAGCTGCAGACTAACTGCAGCTCTCCTGGCTCTGGGTTTCAAAATCTCCCTGCCTCAAGCCTATACACAATCCCCCCAACACTCAAATGCACACACACAGCTGTATGCCACTTCTACCAGAAGCACCAAACAACTTCACCACCTCCTCACCACTACAGTTCCCTCCCCAGCAATTCAAGATCTCTTTTTTCTTATCATCTTTCCCTCCACTGGGAAGCTTCCACTCCTTCCTACCAGCCTATTGCCCCCTAACTCGTGCAAATAAAACTGTTCACATGGCTCACGCTGCAAGCGAAAATGATGGCAGGAGGTAAAGTGAAAAGAGAACCTGCCAGGAACCAAGCAGACCAAGAGTTATTCTCGTAACGTGAATTATTTCAGCAATGGGTTTATACTGCAGTCCCATTAATAGCAACACAGCTACAGTGGTGAAAAGTGAACCACATCTGGGGAAATGAAAGAAGAGCGAGCGCGTGGGGGACACTTCTCGCCCAGGAAACAGGAGGTAGAACCAGGCCCTGTATGGATTCTGGCAATGAATGACCACGGTGTGGTGCATCTATTCATGGCACTCAGGCAATTGGAGTGGCAAAAAACCTACTTTGCTTTGACACAGTGTTAGCAGCTTTTGTGTAGCTCTCCATTAACTACTGGCAGTGCTCTGCAGAGGAGAGACTGCAAGGACACAAGCGGGACAAGTCAAAGGAAGTGCAAGCTGCAAACCTCTGCCTGCCCTCTTCAGCAGTCAGCTGAATATTAATTCTCAGCTTATTTGCATAGCAGCAGATAGGCCTGTTCCTTCTAATTTTAGCCTTTGCCTAATTTAAACCTACAGGCATGCTATTTTCATGGGGTTTTCTTCTCTTTTTGATGGATTGTAAACTGCTGATGAATTGTATATGCACCCTGCACAGTTGAGAAATTGGTCATGTCCAAGGGGAGGTGGGAAACTTTTGTTAGAAATACGGAAATGGAAAAAAAATTACCCATTAAAACATGCTATCAAGCTGCAGTGTGCTGAGCTGAGGAAGGGAGTGAGGCCTCCAGCCTGGCTGCACTCTGCTAGGTGCCTGGGGCTGGTGCATGCACTCCCACATTCTACACGCAAGTCAGCCTAATGCCCTTCCTTCCACAGCTGCATGCACACACACACGATGGGAACTCACTGCTATCCTTCCTCTGCTATTTTCATTCCCTCTGTCCTGCTTCCCATCACTTTAGGGCACGGTTTGTTTTAGGGCAAGAGGAACAAAGGCATCCCGCATCTCCTCTCCCTGCTGCTCACCTTTCCACAATCACAGCATGGTTGAGGCTGGTAGGGAGCTCTGGGTCCATCTGGTCCACCCCCTGCTCAAGCAGGCACATGCACAGCAGGGTGTTCAGGACCACGTCCAGGCAGTTTTTGGAGATCTCCAAGAAGACCCCACAGCCTCTGGGCAACCTATGCCAGGGCTCTGTCACCTGCACAGTGAGGAAATGCTTCCCAGTTCTCTGATGGAACCTGCTGTGTCCCAGTTTGTGCCTGCTGCCTCTTGTCCTGGCACTACTGACAAGAATCTGTCTCTGACTTCTTTCTCAGGAGTCTCTTGACTCCTTTCAAATATCTATAGGCACTGATGAGATCCCACGGAGCCTTTTCTTCTCCAGGCTGAACAGTCCCAGCCTTCTCAGCCTTTCCTCACAGAAGAGATGTTCCAGTCCTTTGACCATCTTAGTGGCCCAACACTGGACTTCCTTTAGTACATCCGGGTCTCTTGCCCATACTGGAGCTGCCAGCACTGGACACAGCACTCCTCTCAGCCTCAGCAGGGCTGAGCAGTGGGGAAAGGATCCCCCCTGACACATGCAGGTATCTTCTTTCTGCCTCTGCTCCTCCTCTCACCCATGGATCCACTTCCCCTCTCCTGTAGAAGTGGGTGGATGGCAAAGTGCTGAGCCCACCTGAGGAGGCAGCAATCACGCACATAAAAGGTATCTGAAAAACTAAGGGCAAAATATTTGGGAGAGGAAACAAGCATGTGGAGGGAAAAGCCTACAGTGAACAAAAATCAACAAATAATACATTGAAACATGAGCACCGAGTGCCCAGCATGGCAAGGGCACAGAACTTACAAAATACTATGCAAATACATGCAGTCTATGCAGACATATGTCTAACGGATGCTAGGAACCAGGAGGCTCTCCAAACCCCAATGGAATGATGCCATCTCACTAAGCACAGACACAAATTTTAGCTGTTATTAATAGACTGACCCTGAACGTTTTAATTTAGTACTTTCAAGTAAAGAACTTTAAAGATAATATTTTTTAAAAAGGGAACTGTTATTTCTAGAACAATCAAACAGGAAGACCAGCTCTGCTGTCAGTTATTGATAGAGCAGCAGTTCCTCAGTTAAGATTTCTCCCAGTCAGACGGTGCAGTGTTCAGACCTAGGGACACCATTTCCAAGATAGCAGCTTATTCCTCATGTGTTCCCAATCTGTAAAACCTTCCTTCTTTGTCCCTGTGGAACCAGTTTGTCAGTGCTACAATTTCAGTAACACAAAGAATCACAGAATAGAATCATAGAATCATTAAGGTTAGAAAAGACTGCTAAGATCATCACGTCCAACCATCAACCCATCCCCACTGCGCCCACTCAACCACCCCTCAGTGTCACATCTCCATGTTTAATGAACACCAGGGACAGTGACTCCACCACCTCCCTGGGCAGCCTGTTCCAATGTTTGAACTCTCTAAGAATTTTTTTTATTTTATATCCAACCTGAATGCCACTTGAGGCCATTACTTCTCATCCTGTTGCTGCTACCTGTAGCAATAGAAGAAAGAAAGGCAATAAAGGAAAAGCAAAACACTACAGAAAGTAGGCTGATTTTTCTAACCAACCAGAAATAACCGAATTAGTAAATAAATGAAAGTACACCATAGAAGGTCTTTTTTTGTTGTTTTTTCCTTTGGAGGATAACAAAGTAGACTAAAAGGGCCAGCCAAACCCAAGCCCAATTTGCTCTCTGAGATCAGTCCATGAAAGGTGAGCGGTCAGTCCCACAAGTCACACTTCCAACCACCCACCAAACCAGCTCTTGTGCACCACAGCTGAGCAGAAAGAACCACCACCAGGTAAACAGCAATAACGGCATGCACACAAAATTGTCCAGATCTGGTTGGAGCTCATTTTCTTCCTCATACCTCAAAGCAGTCAGATCTGCAGGGACTGCCTGCACGAGGGGTTGTTCCACACACAGGAAGGCCACCTGCACCACTTTCATTTTAAGAGTAACAAAAATGAGCTGAGCACTGTCTGTGCATTAACCCTAACATTTGGGAGTGGAGGATTTCAGTCATACACACTCGACCCGGCATTGCTGCCTCCAAGGCTGCTACACAGAGAGCTCTTGGAAAGCAGCGTCTGCTCCGCGGGTTACAGTGATTGCTCCTGACAGGTTCTTCATGGTATCACAACAAATTAGGTCACAGATTAGATTTTCATAGTGCAGATTATATCTACTGCCTCTGATTTTTTTCTTAAATAGAGCTGCAGCCGAGAGGTTTGGGCTCAGGATGGGCAACAGGCCCCCCCCGGTTCAGGCTGAGACAAAGACTGTCCTACTGACACTCATAAAACTCCTCCTTCACTGCTGCAGTTGGGAGGTTTGATAGCCTTCCTTTCCACCCAGCAGGCCTTTGAGAAAACAGGAGTTTGTTCACTAGATACCCTGGGGAAGATCTTACAGCATTTCTGCAAAGCAAATATGAATAGCAGCATTTTTGTGTTTTGTTTTGTTTTTTAATGCCTTTTTTTTTGTTTGTTTTTATGATGGAAAAACATCTGTACCACATAAAAAAAATGCTGGGAATGGAAACCAAAGCTATCTGCTACATTTAACCCACCTCAATCTACAAGGTCATGCATGTGCTCCCTCTGACCACGCAGAAAGAAAATTAAGGAAATAAATTCATGTGTCCTGTATTGAAAATCCCAAACAAATACATGAAGAAATAAATAAACTCAGGGTGAAAAGAGTTTTCAAAAATACACCCTGCATGGATGATGAAACAGCTCAGGAACCAAAGGAAAACCCATGTTACAACCAGACCCACACAGCGCAGTGCAAAACAAATGGTTCTGAAGAGCTGGGCAACTGCAGGCACTGCGCAGTGTGCTCCCTACCCGTCACAAAGCACAGTCTGGCTGCAGGTGGGAAATTCCTGCTCCAACAGCTGCAACGCAGAAGCCTGGGCTGCTCTAAGACCACCTCTGCACCCACGGCCATGCTCCTGCAGAATCACAGAATCATTTGAGTTGGAAGGGACCCTTAAAGGCCATCTGATCCAACTCCTCTGCACTGAACAGGGACGCCTACAGCTAGAGCAGGTGCTCAGTGCCCCATCAAGCCTGACCTTGAACATCTCCAGGAATGAGGTATTGGGGCATCTACCACCTGTCTGGGCAACCTGTTTCAGAGCTTCACTACCCTAATTAAACAGAACTTCTTCCTTATGTTCAACCTAAATGTCCCACCTTTCAGCGGGAAACCATTCCCCTGTGTCCTATCACATCAGACCCTGCTAAAGAACATGTCCCCTTCTTTCCTATAGCCCTGTGTTAGACACTGAAAGGAGTGAGGCTGCACAGTGGTTGGAAGCCTGGTTCATCTCCAGGGGGGATTGCAGCTCTGCATGTCTGCAGTGATGCAGCCGATAAGCAAGCTCACAGCCATGGTAAGCACTAAAGGAAAACCTACACCAGGTGATCAGGAAGATAGATCTCAGCTGGAGCTAGCCTTGGGGACAGGCACTGTAGGAATGACCTTCAGCTTACAAGAGACCCTCAGCTTACAAGCACCACGATGGGACTGCACTCCTGAATACCCTTTGTTTGGGTGGACAGGAGACCCACACGTGCAGCCTCAGCCAGTTTGTGCCTGCAGAGCAGCCCGGCTGCGTGCTGACCGAGCACAGTTTGCAGCAGATGGAGAAGAGCTCTCCTCCTGCTCTGAGTGAACCAAGGGCACACGATGCTCTCCAGCACAGGTTTGGACGGGCAGCGCTCGGTCCCTTTGCCAGGTGCCAATGCTGCTGTCTGAATCCCACAGCTGCCCCTCCAAAATGATTTTACTCCTCACTTCAGCAAAAGTTCTTCACAGGAAATAAGCTTGTGCTTTCAAAATTCTCATGTTCCTCCCCAACAAGCACAGGAAGTGTTTCAGCTGAACAGCGGCCTTTATTCTTGTGAGCACCGCTCAGCCTCTGACACCTCTGATAAAAGCAACAGCGAGGAGCAGCCATGCCCTGCACACCCAAAGTGCTGTGCGGAGGCCCTCAGCACATCACCTCCTCACGCTGCTGCGACATTCGGAGCCCCGGAAAGAAGCCTAATTATTTTTTCTCCTCAAGTACCACTGCGTGCATTACTGAAAACCCACGGTACGTGCTGCTTGCGGAACCACCCGCGCTATCGATCTCGGTTAAGGCAGCAATGCCCCACGCAGCTCCTCTGCGCCCAGCAGCACCGGGCTCTGGGCCCAGCACCCTCCCGGTTCCGCTCAGTAACGGGGCTTTGGGCCAAGCACTGACACAAGGATGGTGCTGCACTTCCCACGGAACCTCACACCTCTTCAGGGCGCCTCTCGCTTTGGGGTTCGGGTTAAAAGGCAGCGTCTTTGCCTTTGCGACCACACGCCTAAGGAAGCCCCTCCAGGGCCGCAGCCCTGCGCGTTTCTGGGGCCGCCTACGTGAAAGCACGATTCACCCATCGGAGATTTCCGAATAACGGGAGGATGCCGCAGCTCGGCGCCCCGCAGCCGGCTGGCGTCACGGGCTGGGGGCTGCTTTGTGCCGCTTCCTCTCGATTTCACCACGAACCCTTCCGAAACGCCACCATTTCCTACGGGCGGGGGCGATTTTCGCACAGCCCCGCTCCCGCCGCGCTCCGGACCGGGGGGCGCCGCGTCCCCGCCGCGGATGCCTTCAGCCCGGCTCCGCGCTGGGCGACAGGTGCGACGTTCGCACGAACGACGGCGACCGCGAAGCCCGCAGCCCGGCCCCCGCCCCGCAGAAAGCCGTGACCGAACCCGCAGCCAAACGGGGCCGCGGCCGCCGCTCGGAGCCCAGCCGGCATCCATCGCAGGTGCGGGACGGGACGCCGCGCCGCGGCCTCCCGCCGGCGCCGCTCCGCCGCAGCGCGCGATTGGCTTCCGAGCGCCCGGCAACGGCGGGGCCGCCGGGCCGGAGTCGGTCCCTTCCGACGCGGCGGCCGCCTCGGGCTCAGCCCCTCGCGCCCGCCAGCCCCTCGGCGCG